>QPKB01000012.1:26444993-26687737 GCA_003546025.1 Camphora micrantha | reverse complement strand
CAAGTCGTGCATCATCAGGCTCAAGCGAGAACCTGTCAAGGCTTGTATTCCTGCAACTCGGCCCTCATCTCAACAGGGGCCGAGCTCGCCAAATTTAAAGCTTCGCTGCGACAGGCTAAGGACCGCGTCCAGATCCTGTCCTTGCCAAAATTACAAAGAAGACAAGCTCGGCTGCTGCGCGCGAGGACCACCTCCTTCGTGGCTAGAGCACAGCCCGAGCTAACTGAAGCTCAAATCGCTCGTCGTATGCGTCGCCGCGCGGCGTATCGGCAAAAGAGACTAGAGAAGCAAAGAGCTCAGCACTCCACGCTCCAGGTCTCTCAAAATGGGTCGAAAGAAGCACCCAACAAGTTGCTACTGTCCATATGGTTGGCAAAACCAGAAGGCGCCAGAAGTCAGCAAAAAATCCATGTCAAGCGACCGGTGACTCGCAGCGTCTCCGGGCGCGAAGACATAGAGAAGATTCTCCCACTCCCTTCAAGTCAAGGACACCGGAGCAATCACTCTTCGAGCTCTTCATCCAAAGAATGAGCTCCAGCTCAGTCACCAAGACGGTATCCTCATTCGACTCTCGAAGGATGAACGTCTTAGTCACAATGCTGAGCAGCCTCCGCCACAAGATGACGTAGCCACACGCATCCAGCTGCTGGAGCAAGGGACAACAGAGGATAGAAGCTCTCATGGAGAACTTACTTCTTACCCTCCAACGTCCACTAAATAATGAAGTTCCTCCAAGTCACCACGAAGAGTGTCAAACCCCAACCCAGGATTAACCCAATAGTGTTTGCTTAGTGTGTGCTTAGTCTTGATTTGAGTTTAGTGATCGTGGGTTAGAATGTGATTAGTTTTAGTCATGGTTATAGCTTTGGGGAGTTCGAGAACGTTTAGTGTTTATTAGGCTCACTCAGGAAGGCCTGGGTGTACGTGCAAGCATGGGAAGATTGTGTTTGGTTGTGTGTTAATCGTAATTTTCATCTCATTTGATTGGTTTTATGATTATGTGCAACTTTCGTGTTTAGCCCATTTGTGTTTGAAGCCCAGAAAATCAAGTTTTGGCCAAAAAGGGTAAATAGCCTTTTCACACTCAAATCTGGACACGATTTTCGAGATTCCAAAACTAAGTCGAAAATATACTTTTTGAAAACTAGATATTTCGATGATCATTTTATCCTTCTTCGTCGACTCATTCGAGGCCCATAAGATCATGTTTTGACTCATGCAAGTTTTGCACTAAAGGGGACCCACTTGTCTAAACACTTAAGCTACTTTCCCCTTTCCCTTTCCCCATTCCACAACAAAATCTCTGCACTTTTCCTTGCCCTAGAGTGAAAGAAAACCCTCTTTTTCCTTCTCCTTCTCTTCATGATTGCAAGAGCTATGAACCTCCAAATGGAATTCTAAGACCATCACCTTCTTCCTCTCATCTCAAGCTTACTATTGGTACCATTTTCTTGAAGTTTCTTGTTGAAGAGATCTTCATTTCTTTCCTTGCATTTCGTTTGGGCACCTCTAGGTAAGATCTACAAACCATCTCTTCAATAGAGTTCTTTCTATTCCTAAAGAGCATGTTTTCTCTAACCTATAGCACATATTTCTAAATGGGTTGCTTGGTTGTGTTTTTGGTGTGAGTTTTGAATGGATTTTTCATGGGATTTTGTAGTTCTTGGCTTGACCTTTGATTTGGAGTGCTTGAAGAAAGATCTTGTGTTCATTTGGCTAAGGCAAGTGATCTATTTAAGTTGTAGTGCATGTGTGTTCTTGGATTTGTATTTTTGGTACTAAGGTTGTGATTTTTTAGGTTTTTATGATGGTGATCTTACTTTAGATAATGCAAGCATGTTTATTAGCTTTCAAACATTCAGATTTCACATCTTTAAGTAAGTCTTGCTTTTGTTGAAGTTGGATTTGTTTTGTTAAGAAATGGTTTCAAGGTTTGAATGGGTTTTCCATGTTTAATGACTTGTTTTAGTATGGAACAAATGCCCAAATGTGAGCCTTGTTAGCATGTTATATAATGTACTTAGTTTGCTAAATCAGGTTGGAAAGATTGTAGAAAAGAAAGGAAGGAAAGAAGGACCAGTGCATTGCAGAAATCAGAACTGGGTTCTGATTTCCGCAGTGTGCGCGGTCGACCGGCCAAGGGGCGCGGTCGACCGGCGACACACAGGGTCAGGTTCTCTGGAACCTGACCAAAACACTGTACATTGAATAAAATTTACAACTTTGAGTCGACCGGGACTTGGCCGGTCAACCGGGCTCACAGTGTACGCGGTCGACCGGCCAATGCCGCGGTCGACCGGGCACACTGAATTTTCACTGTTTTAAGCTGAGTTTTGCCCATTTGCTTTTCTTTTAAATTTGAAAAAAACTAGGCTATATTAAAGACTTTAAGTGGACATTGTGTGAATAGAACTCCATGCTTTATACTAACTTCGGGGACACCAATCCATGGATTTCAATAATAGAGTTCCAATCAACCAATGGCCAAGGAATAGCCTAAGCTTGCACTTTATAAAATTATCTTGTTTTGAAAGTGGATTTAAGACCGTAAGCTTTGTCGTGTACTCGTTTTGAAGTCAAGTCTTTAAGCTCGTCACAAGATATGTTTCAAGATGTGTTTCAAGTATTTTCAAGTATTTTCAAGATATGTTTCAAGATGTGTTTCAAGTATTTTCAAGTATTTTCAAGATATGTTTCAAGATGTGTTTCAAGTATCAAATGGGGATCACTTCTATAAGTTGTGAGCATATATATTATGCATTGTGCTAGTCGTGCCTTGTCTTGTCGTGACAAGTGATTTCCCCCTTTATTTTCGATATGTTTGAATCGTGTTTAGCGTGTTTTGTGCATTCATGAACTCAAGTGAACACCACAGAGCTTGGACTGCCCTTTCAGTCTGATCCACTGTCTGGGGTCCTTAAACATGTGAACTAACTGCAGATTAGTAGTGTATTTATTACACATCGTGCGTGTCCGGTTCCGCGGCCGGAAATCCCGTTTTTGTGGGAATCGTGTCGTGCTATATTATGTATATTCGTGCTTGTCGTGCGTGCTTGCTCTTTTCATTATAAATGATAGAGAAAGGATGGGCTCTATGTGGATTTACTATTCATGATATATATGTATGCATTCATGCTAGTTTGTCTTCGATTTAGAAAGTGTTTCGTAAGTATTGTTTTTACGTTCAGCAAAGTAATTCTTTATGTTCTTGATTTAAACGATGTTTTATATGCTTTCACTTAAAATGATTTCTTGCCAAAACCGTTGTGTTTGATGCTTGTATGTTGGTGACCAGGTGCAGGAGACCCTCCCTTTGAGGAGGAGTGCCAGGAGGAGGCCGTTGGGCCCAACCTAGCCCGTGAGTGGCAACCCGATGACGTCATCTAGACGTTGGGGTGGTGCATGAGTTCCGTTGGATCACTTTTTGGGATTTTGATATACTTTTGGTATTGTATTGGCCTATGTTGGCCTCTTATTTGGGAAGTGTAACAACTTAACTTATTTTGTTAACTTTACAACTTGAATTATGGAATGCCTTGTTATGTTTCATTCTGATATTTATGTCTCGATGTCATTATGTTTCCTATTGTGACATGATATGATAAGATGTGATTTGCCACGCGCTTCCGTATACTTGATCGTGTGAGTGGGTTGTTCCATGCATCACATGTTTAGTTTAACCCTTTCATACTGCGGGTGAACCTGTGGGAGGTCTTTTATATCTTTCAAAATTTTTAACATTAATGCCACTTCCTCAAATCTGGGTCGCGCCAAAGAGGAGGTAAATACATTAAGCAAATATTGATTGGGCTTAATTTTAACTTGATTGAAGTTATCACACACACACATTATGAACATACACCTTTATCCTTTGCATTCATATAGTGTTTGTGTGAGTTTCAGTTTTTCCAAACATATATCCGCCTAATTAAGAGGCATTGTAATTGAGCTTAATTGTATTCTCTTGAGTGTGTTGTGAAGACACTACCCCTCAGAGATCCGTCTCTTCGCATTGTAAAAAGGTTATTGCTTTTGATTAAGAAACTCATTGTGTCAGGAGGACTCTTAGCCTAGAAAAGCATCTTGTATAGGTTGCTTGTTAACTCACTTCAAAGGTGAGGATCATCCTGTGTTATGGCTTATCCTTGGAAGCCATATTGTAGAGGAGATTGCTTAACCTTATGACAACATCCACAAGTGGAAGGCAATGGCGTACAAATGTTCAGACGTACTGCCACAAGCGTCGCTGGTTGACATCTGCCATAACAACATGAGAGCAAAGATACGCTCCATGATTATCGGCAACAAATCAAAGAATCTGGGAGAACTCCTAAAAGCATCTATGGGGACTAAGACGGTGATCAAAGACCTCAACAGTCAGAAATCATCAAAGAAAGAGCCGACCGCCATTGCAACCTCGAAGCAAAAGAAAAAGGAGGTTCTCAATGTGCAAACCAA
This sequence comes from Camphora micrantha, assembly GCA_003546025.1. NCBI lineage: Eukaryota > Viridiplantae > Streptophyta > Magnoliopsida > Laurales > Lauraceae > Camphora > Camphora micrantha. Next base: position 26,683,279 of record QPKB01000012.1, on the reverse strand, counting down.
GTCAGCTCCGCAGCCACCAAAGAAAGCTGAAAACAAAGGTGCAGGTAAGAGACCTGAACTCTCTGATGCCTTCAAAGAACGAGTAGAGAAGAAATACCCGTTCGATGAAGATGTCGAAGAAATCTTCGAGGCTCTCTTGGCAAACCAGGAGATGTTGGCAAAACCAACGATCCCCGGTACTGTCCATACCACCAGATGATCTCGCATCCTCTCAACCAATGCTTCGTTGTGAGAGAAAAGATCAACGAGATGTGGAAAAACGGAGTCATCACCTTTGACAAAAACTATGGGTCTACCTCCGTCAACATGGTGTCGTATGGACAAACACAAAAGTCACCAAAGAAGAAGGTCACTACTTCCTTCAAGGTGATAAAAATGGCTCAAACATCCAAGAGCTAGTCCCGTGCCCAACACCAGATGGACAGCCCATATGGGTACATCCCGATCTCCTGGAAGATGAAAACTGGGAGATCGTCAAAACAAAGCCGACCGCTCGACAGCGAAGGCAAGCCAGGAGACAACTCCGCAAGCTTAAACAGCAGGAGAAAGCTCAACCAAAACAAGAAGTTCCTGAAAAGACAGAAACTTCCCCTACCCCTTCACTGGGGGCAGCAGAAAAGTCTCCTTCCGAGACTTCGAGGCCGGCAAGGAAATTCACCCTTCGTGATTTCATGCCATTACTACTAAAGACTGAAGACATGCAGGGGGCATTATACTCTTGCAATTCAGTAATTGGATTCCCCATGGATGGGTACGAGTCCAGTGACACCGCCAGTGACACCGATGAATGGGAGGAATCCCTCGAAACAGGAGAATACCTCTCCGACGAGGAATGGATCCCCGAATCCCACCTCATGCCGGTGATCTGGTATAACCCTTTACAACCACAGGGATCTTGGTCTGATGATGAAGGAGACCAAGAGGTTGTTCAGGAAAATGCTGTTGACACAGCACCTGCCAATGCTCCGGTAGAACCCGATCAGGAGGAACCACAAGGAGTAGATGAAGAAGAAGATCTGGCTCCTATGCCTGATCTCGAAGAATATGCAAGGATCTTGCAGCGTCTTGCCATAGAGCAAGGACAAGATCACATCAATCAGCTTCATCGCAATCCAGAACCGGTGGTCCCGGAAAATCTACAGGAGTCCCCTCCAGTAACTCCTGAAAATGAAGAAAACTGCTGGGTGGATGATCCCCTTACATCAGAGGATGAATCTGACTCCCAACAATCCGTTCCGGAGACGTTTCCTATTGCTTGCAATGCGATAGTTCGAGACGACAGCGCCTCTGGAGCTTCATCTGCCGAGGCCACAAACTCCCATACTACATCAGGTAGTATATCCTCTGATATTACTACCTCGGAGATGGCATCTTCTCAACCTTCGTCTTCTGAGACTGTCACATCAGAGTACAGACCTCTTCTGGCTGACTACCTTGAAGACGTCTCTACCGATGAAGTCTACCCAGTCAACTGGTCCCAGATGCCCAACCTCATGGGTGATGTCTGGACCGATGAAATTGTAAACAAAGAAGACAAATTGCTGGACGCTGTTCAGGACTTGTTCCCGGAAAATGCTCCATGCAATGCAATCACTGAGGATGGTAATGTTGACACGGAAGCATCTTCAGCAAATGAAAAGGATCAGCCCCTCAATCCCGAGGGTGGACTTCCGAATGAAGAACCGTCTCCAGAAGCTCTCGAAGTTGGTAAAGGTACCCGCTCTGGCCGGGATTACCACAAAAACTACAATCTAACTTCTTCTTCTTATGTAAATCCTTCGGGACAGAATGTAAACGCCCCAAGTGGCAACAATAATGAGAATGCAGGCCCTAAGGAGGCTTTCAAGTATGACTTGATTGAGCACTTTAGACACATACCTGCACGTCTGCACATCCTAGACTTATTACGAATGTCTCCCCAAACTCGTGATAGTCTCATTTCAGAACTGCAAAGACTGAATGTGGATGTCGACAAGCATGCCCCACAAGTCCTACAAATTGAAATGGACTATAGGGTTAAAAAATCAAATACCTCCTCAAAAGGAGAAAAGAAGAAGACTGAGGGATCTTGCAATGATTGCCTCTCAGTTCAAAAAGCAGCAAGTGCAACTATCGCCTTCACTAAGGAAGACCTCCTACTAGGCGAAACAAAGCACAACCGGCCCTTATACTTTACAGGGTACATCAAAGAGATGCCGATACACAGAGTACAGATCGATCCGGGTTCTGCCCTCAACCTCATCTCTACTTCGGCACTCGAAGAGCTGGGCATCCCGCCTAGCAAGCTGAGTCACACATCCGTGTCTATCTTTGGATACGATGGAAGCGCTCAGAGGCCTATCGGCAAGATTAGGTTCAAGTTGCAAATCGGTGATCTTATCTCTGAAGTCACTGTATATGCAATAAAGACCCCCTCATGCTACAACATCCTCTCGGACGCCCCTGGATACACGAGAGTGGTGTTGTTCCTTCAACTCTTCATCAGTGCATCAAGTTTGTTGGCGACGACGGCTTGGTACATCGGGTATTTGCGGACAAAAAGCCTTTCAAAGGCAAAGAAGTCCATTTTGCAGACTCGCAGATGTACAAAGATGAAAACGAAGAAAAGGAGAAAGAAATAGCATCCTTTGCCGAAAGTCTCCAGAAAGATAAAGGCAAGGCTCCTCAGCAATCACCGGAAGAAAATCAACCATCCGGCAAAACCAAGGAGATCAACCAATCTCCTTTTGTTGTCTCCCTCAAGTCTTCAAAGCCGCTGGTGATCACTACCAAGGCAAAGAAGACCAAACAAAAGCCTGGGGGCAAGTTTGTCATCTCCTTTGTGTCTATTATGCAAGACACAGATTCGGATTCAGAGACAGAAGACGACACGTCGTCAAGCCAAGCTGATACTCAGCAAGCTCAACCTGCTCTCACTCCATTGGAGGCACCTGCTGGCATAGACGATCCAGCATCAGCTTCCTTCGTTGTTCCGACAACCTCACCAAAAGAAAAGCCGATCTTTTTCCACAGGTCGGCGGCTTCTTCATCAAACTCTTCGCTTGAGCCTTTCCAAAACGAAGGTATGCCACAACTATCCTTGTATAGTCCAATGGCGCAAGCTATCATGAAGAAAATGGGCTATGACGCTCGAAATCCAATCGGCTTGGGAGGTGGCCACGGTATCCTCGTACCATTGGAGCCCACCCTGACAAAAGGCCAGCAGGAGGATTGGAAACTCTATCGTCATATAGAAAAGTCTTCATACGGACTGGGCTACGACCCTGATGCTCCCATGAGACAGTTGACCCAAAGGCTACAAAGTCGTCTGGCCGACGAAGCCTCAACATCTCGTGTCTGTGAAGATATTGATCTCCCTGGATATCTCTTTGAAGAGTTACCCGTCAAGGATCCAGGAAGCTCCTCCAATTGGTACGATTTCTCTGATGATGAAGAGAAATTGTCCGATGATACAGATGCACAGTCTTCTGGTCCAGAAGAACCATCATCTCCAAAAGAAGTGCCATACTTCGATCCAGTTTCAACAGGTGATTGGGACCATCTCATAGCGAGTCTTGAGAAGAGTGCCGATCAAGAAGACCCATGGTCAGAAGCACAGCCTTGGTCTGAGAATACCTTTGAAACTCCGGAAGGTCTTGTTGAGTTGGAAGCCTCCGAAAATATTGTGGAGGAACCACCTTCAAGTCTTCCAACAGAAGATTCTGTTCAAAAGATAGACTTGGGAACGCCAGATAGCCCACGTCCTGTATTCATAAGCAAGAATATAAAGGATGATGAGTTACCCGAGTATATCGCTTTTCTTCGTGAGTTTGTTGATTGTTTTGCATGGTCTTACGCTGAAATGCCTGGTTTAGACCCCAAAATAGCAGTTCACAAACTCAATCTACAAAAAGATATCAAGCCTGTCAAACAAGGCCAAAGAAGATTTCGTCCTGACATAATGGACAAAATTGAACAAGAAGTTCAGAAACTCAAAAACGTTGGCTTCATCCGCGAGGAACAGCATCCTGAATGGTTGGCCAACATCGTCCCAGTGACAAAGAAAAATGGGCAGATTAGGGTCTGTATTGATTATAGAGACCTGAACAATGCATGTCCTAAAGATGAATTTCCGCTCCCCATACCGGAGGTGATGATCGACAACACCTGTGGATTCGAGCGGATGACATTCATGGATGGTTTCTCTGGGTACAATCAGATAAAAATGCATCCTGAAGATGAAAGACACACATCATCATTTCGGACCCCATTTGGCGTGTATTGTTACACTGTAATGCCATTTGGTCTGAAAAAATGCTGGTGCGACATATCAGAGGGCTATGATGAAGATATTCCAAGATATGCAGCATAAGACGGTCGAATGCTACGTTGATGACCTCGCTGTCAAAAGCAAAAAGAAAGAAGACCATCTCAAAGATCTTCGAGAAGTCTTCCTCCGACTACGCAGGCACAAACTGCGAATGAATCCCCTAAAATGCTTCTTCGGTGTATCATCGGGTAAGTTCCTCGGATTCGTAGTTCGGAAAGCGGGAATAGAGCTTGACCCTATCAAAGTCAAGGCTATCCTAGAAATGCCATCCTCAAAAACCCTGAGACAGTTAAAAGGGCTTCAAGGAAGATTGGCATACATTCGACGGTTCATCTCCAACCTGTCAGGGAAATGCCGTCCATTCTCCCGCCTAATGAAAAAGGGCGTGGACTTTGTCTGGGATGCTGAATGCGAAACTGCGTTCCAAGACATCAAGTCATACCTGACCAAACCTCCAGTACTGGCTGCCCCACAACTGGAAAACCATTTATCTTGTACACAAGAGCCCTCGACCACTCTTTGGGAGCTCTACTTGCACAAGGAAATCACGAGGGAAAAGAAGCTGCTCTATACTATCTCAGCCGCATGCTGGTAGGTGCAGAGCATCGCTACTCTCCAGTCGAAAAAGAATGTCTTGCAGTGATGTTTGCTGTACAAAAGCTACGTCACTATCTGCTGTCCAACACAGTATACCTGATCTCGAGGATCAATCTCCTGAAGGTCCTTGTCACAAAAGCAGGTTCCCTCAATGCCCGACTGGCAAAATGGTCTATCCTCCTGTCACAATTTGATATTAGGTATGTACCACAAAAAGCAATCAAAGGTCAAGCTCTGGCAGACTTTCTTGCAGAGCATCCGTTGCCTGAAGATTCTCCACTCAGGGATGATCTCCCAGACGAGTCAGTCTACAACGTGGAGGCTTCCTTATCAAATGCTTCCTGGGATATATACTTCGACGGTGCAACCAGGACAAGTGAAAAAGGAAATCAAATATCAGGGATTGGCATCCTCTTTGTTAGTCCCGACAAATACATGATTCCACACGCCTTCTCGCTACTGGAACCATGTTCAAACAATGCAGCTGAGTACCAAGCCCTGATTGTAGGATTGGAACTCGCCCTCGAATCCGGCATCACAGTGCTAGAAGCCTTCGGGGATTCTCAACTGATCGTCAACCAGATGAATCAGAAATTTGAAATCAGAAAGCCTGATCTGTTGCCTTACTACAACAAGGCGCAATCACTTCGGCAAAAATTTGACATCTGTCATATCACCCACATTCGTAGAGGCGAAAACATCCGTGCAGATGCCCTGGCTGGACTCGCCGCCTCTATGGCGGTCCAAGAAGGAGAACACATGCAAGTTACAGTGTGTGAGAGAAGGATTCTCCCTCCCCTCAATACACACCAAGCAGTTGCTGAGTGCCACCAACTGGTTGGAAGTCGGATCTCCATCCTCAGACCTCCGATCGGCGACTGGAGGGATCCGTTCATTGATTATATTATGTTCGGAATCCTGCCTGAAGATCCAAAAGAACGGGTAAGTGTTCAAAGACGAACCCCAAACTTTCATCTGGACATTCCTTCAAAGATGCTCTACAGAAAATCCTACAATGGAGTACTTCTACGCTGCTTATCACAACAAGAAGCTAAAGAAACTCTCGAAGAGGTGCATGCTGGTCTTTGTGGAGCTCATCAGGCTGGTCCAAAGCTCTGCGATCAGATAAAAAGGTTAGGTTATTATTGGCTTAACATGGTAGCTGACGCAATGCAATTTGCTAAACGCTGCCAACAATGCCAAGTTCATGGAGACTATGTCCACATGCCTCCAGAATGGCTACATCCTACAGCAATTTCATGTCCTTTCGAAGCCTGGGATATGGACATCGTAGGTCCTGTCTCCCCTCCGTCAAGCAAAGGTCATCGCTTCATCTTCGCCGCTACGGATTATTTCTCCAAGTGTTTAGAAGCTTTTGTGCTCAATGAAATGAAGACCTCATCAGTCCTTTAGTTCTTGCGCACCAACATCATTTGTCGCTTCGGCATACCTAAAAGATTCGTCCATGATAACGGACCACAATTCCGTGATCACAGATTCTACAGGTTCTGCGACAAATACAAAATCCAAAGTTGTCCTTCAACTCCGTACAATCCGGCGGCAAATGGACTGGCAAAGGCCTTCAACAAGACACTCTGCAAAATTCTCAAGAAAATGGTCTCTAGCCACAAAAGGGACTGGGGCCTACTGAACCACCGTTCGAGGACCGACCCATAGCACGCCATTCTCCTTGGTCTATGGATGCGAAGCTGTTGTCCATTTAGAGGTACAAATTCCTTCCTTAAGGGTATCTCTACAAAATGACATGACGCAAGAAAGCAATGTCAAATTAAGACTCCAAGAGCTGGACAATCTCGATGAGAGACGGCTCGAGGCACTCCAAAGCATTGAGCTCTACCAAGCACGCATGGCTGGATCTTTCGACAAAAAGGTCAGGCAACGCGCCCACAAAAAGGGTGACTTGGTTCTTGCGGTAAAAAGGCCGATGGTTTTCGCTCACAAATCCAAAGGCAAATTTGAACCAAAATGGGAGGGACCCTTCGTCATCGACAAAGTCTTCTCCAATGGCGCATACGCACTTCTAAACATGGAAGGTGATAGATGTATGCTGCCCATCAACGGCAAGTTCTTGAAGCGGTACTACCCTTGAAGACTTCCTCCACTGGGTCAAAGCGATGCCTGCAAGGCCAAAGCCTATTTCTAGGTACTTGCTCGACAAACCCACTCCTTTTGGAATTTTCACCTTTATGTTGAACTTTCAAAACAATGCTTACTTTCATCGTTTCATTGTTCAAAAGAAAATCAAAATCCGAAAATCTAAGTTTAGGAGCCTCTTCCCAAACTTAACAAAATTTTCGATCCTTGAACCCAAAATTCTTGGTTTGAAACAAAAATCAGGACTTAGGAATTTCCACCCTAGTCCGCCTTACCTTTTACCGCCAAAAATGGTTTTAGGTCAAAATTTACGACCCTCGTGTCTAAAAACAAAAATCGGGAAAGCGATGTCAAGTCGATACTCGCAAAAACCCATTGGAAGGATGCGAACCCCATTCGATACTTCCAAAACCTCAAAATCGCAAGGAAGCAACACCTCGTTGATACTTGCAAAAATTCAAAAATCGTGGAGACGCAACATTCCAGTTGATATCCACAACCCAAATGTCAAAAGAAAAACAAAGGTTCGAAAAAACCTCAAACTTCAAAAATCGTGGGGAGGCGACATTCCATCGACACCCGCAAAATGAAATTTTTGAAGAAAAAGTAGGGAAGCGACGCTTAGTCGATACTTGCACCCAACTTCGCGAGGAAGCGATATTCCATCGATACTCGCAACCGAATGAGCAAGTAGGCGACATTTCATCGATACTTGCAATACCATTCAGCAGGGAGGCGACTCTTAGTCGATACTTACATTTTTGAAAACCAAAAACCCGGCTTTTACGCCAAAAACCTGGCTTTTACGCCAAAAACTCGGCTTTTACGCCAAAAAACTCGGCTTCCACGCCAAAAATCGGCTTTCACGCCAAAAATCAAAACAAAATCTGGCTCTCATGCCAACAAAACAAAACTTGGTTTTCAAAAAATCCGGCTTTTACGCCAAAAACAAAAAATCGGCTCTCATGCCAAAATCTGGCTTTTACGCCAAAAACAAAAAATCGGCTCTCATGCCAAAAATCGGCTTCCATGCCACATCGGCTTTCACGCCACCAAAATTTGGCTTTCACTCCACCAAAATCGGCTTTCATGCCACCTCAAAATTTTCGGCTTTCAAGCCATCAAAAACCAGGCGTTGTGCCACAAAATCTGGCTTTCATGCCAAAACAACACTTTTGACAAAAGACTTTCACAAAATAATAACCTTTTGATCAAGATTTTCAAACAAACATTCCCATTCAACTTTTGCTTATTTTCAACAAAAAGAATTTAAGTAGAACAAGGGGATACAAAAAATGGAGTGCCAAAATATTTATACATGGAGGTACCAAAAAAAATGAAAGAAGAAAGTTTGTTACAAAAGAAATTCAAAAGCTCATTCCATCATAGTCTTCAACCAAAGACTAAGGTCCTCGAGCAGACTCTTGGCCTCAGCCTCCAAAGCTTCCAGGCCACGCTTCTTCAAGATGCTGCCATAAAATGCGGCAGAAAACCGCGATCCATCTTCAGCACGAGGGAATTCCTTCCAAAGAAGTTGCCATCACTCATGCTCCTGAGTCTTTCTTCGGAGATTCCCATCAACCTCTTCCCACGCCTGTTGAACGGCCGCATTGGAAGATCTGGCAGATCGGCGAGGTGCATCAGTAACAAGGCCCTTACCCTTGGTCGTTCTGGAGAAACCACCTGCAAAAGTCAGAAAGGAAGAAATCAAGCACCAAATGACAGAATTTTGCTAAAAAAATCCTATCGAAATTTTGGAATGGTTCCGGGGCAATTTCGAAGAAAAGGGAGGCACCCCGAAAAAGAAAGGAAGCTTGAAGATGAGCTCAACATTGCTGCGAGCTCATAATCAATGAAGGATTCTCAAAGAAGACTCGAATTCAAACATTGCTGCGAGATCAAGCCTTTCTTCTCAAATCTTCGCAAGATCAGAAAAGAGCTCAACATTGCTGCGAGCTCAAATTTCCAAAACTTACAAAGCTCCTCGAAATTCTGCGAGACTGGAGAAGTGGGCTCAACATTGCTGCAAGCTCCAAAAATCCCAAGACTTGCAAGAAAATTCGAGGTATGCATCATCATGCTCCCAATTCCATTTACCAAAAATCATGCATAAAACCATCATGCATTAGATGCTAGGAAAACTTTGACAAAAGTTTGACCAATTCCAACCCAATTTGGTCAAAACCAATCAAACTTTGTCTAAGTCAAAATCCATGTTGACTTGACCTAGAAATTCTAGCCTTTTATCTTGATGCATTAAAAAAAAAAAAAAAAAAAAAAAGAAAGAATGCATGATCATCTTGAATTGCATAAACCTCATATCATGGTGAGCAAAAAAAAAAGAAAAAAAAAAAAAAAAAAAAGGGGTTGGCCCATGGGACGTGGCCCACAGGCCACGTGGTTCTACGGCCAGGTCCGTACAAACCTGTCCATACAGCACCAAAAAAAAAAAAAGCGAAAAAAGAGAAAAAAAAAGGGGGAAGAAATAAAAAAAAGGAGAACATGTGCAAAAAAAAAAAAAAAAAAAAAAAAAAAACAAAAAAGAGGAAAAGAAAACACGTGAAAAAAAACAGAGAGAAAGAAAAGAAAAGAAAAGAAGAAAAAAAAGAAAATGAAACTTTTCTACATCTACATGGGGTTTTTCTTGGAAAAAGAAGACCTACTTGAAGCCATGGAGAAGAAGAAGAAGAAACTTGAAGATCCTTGAGAAATTCTTTATCTTGGAGCACTCTTGAAGGTTTTTGCAAAAAGAAAGCAACAAGAGAAAGAAAACACATCTCCATTGCTTTTATAGAAAAAGCAAACCAAAAGAGGAAAGGAGGAGAAAAGCAAGGAGGTAAGTGCTGAAAATTAGCAAACTTCCTAAAAGAAAGGGAGATTTGAGATATTCTCTCCTAAAGAGGAGATTCTTGAGAAATTCTCTCCAAAAGGAAAGGGGATTTGAGAAACTTTGAGAAAATCTCTCACAAAATCAAGGAAACTTGAGAGATTCTCTCCAAGTAAGGATATTTTTAGATATTCTCTACACAAAAGGGATATTTTTAGATATTCTTTACAAAATGACACCACATGAGATCTAAGCCATTTTTAAAAGCTTAAGGTCCCATGGGTTAGCCCATATGAGCCAGGTTTGACCACCTAGGCACTAAAAGTGGCTTTTAGTCAAAATTTCTCTTACCAAGAGCATACAAAAATGGTTTCATGCCTCTCTTGAGTTGATTGGACCATACAAAAAATTTCAAGCTTCATGGGCTTCCAAAAGAAACCCAAACCATCCAACCCCATGCACCAAATCAAGCCACAATCTTGAAATTGACATTCCACAAAAAACCAAACCACTCCAATGGACCCAAAATTGTCCCAAAGAGTGACCAAAAACCAAACAATGGTCCCCTAACTTGCCACATACAGCTTGTTAGGTCACAAGACCGAAACCAAAAACCAAAATCCCGACCCCCTAACTCGCCACATACAGCTTGTTAGGTCACAAGGTCAAAAACCAAAAAACCTTCTTAACCGCCTAATGTGCCACATAAAGCCTTTAGGTTCACAAGGTTAAAAGGGAAAACCCAAAACCAAAAACCCATATCCAAATGTCATTTCAAAATCCTTGCCTTGAGACGGTACATGACCCCTCTCATTACCGCGAAATCCCTTGGAAGCACAAAAAAGCAACTCCATCAAAAGAAAAATGCTCAAGACTCTTGGTCAAGCAAGAAGATCTCCTGCAAATTCTCTTCGAGGCACACCGACTGCTAGAGCTGAGCACCTTGTCGCTGTACCTCGAGGGGGCATTTGTTGACACCAAAAATGTCACTATGTCCCTTCAACACCAAAAGCTACATGGAGCCACATCCTGCCATAAATAGGAAGGCGCCACTTCAAGCACCAGATCCTGTCAGAATCAAACAAAAATTGCAAGATCCTTTAAAGCAGCCAAAAGAGGGGTACATATGAAGTTTCGGGCCATTTCAAAGTCATTTGGCCTAACTTCACTCCTCCGACAGCCAGACAGGAGCTCCCGGCAGCGACAGTGTCGAAGACTTCAAAACTTCGATCAGAGCCTACGGATAGTCTCAGAATACCTCCAAAATGCCCAATGCCAAATTTCAAGTCAAACGGACAACGTTTTACCCTTCATCAACTCTCGGGAAGCAAAAACAGGCCTACCGGCGGCGGAGCACCCCGGAATCATGGCATCCAAATTGGAGCTAATGGATCATCTCAAAATGACTCCAATAGGTCCCCTGTCAAGTTTTAGGTCAAACGGACATCGTTTGGCCTAGTTTCAAAGCTCGGCATTTTCCTCAAGGTGAAATCAAGGCGAGCATTTACGGGACCCCAAAAGGCTTCAAAACTCAAACCAAAGCCCATGGTTGGTCTTACTTACTACTCAGGAGGCTCCCTATCAAATTTCAGGTCAATCGGACATCGGTTGACCACAGGTCAAAGCTCGGCATTTCTCTCATGGAGAAATTAAGGCAAGCATTTGCGGGACCCCGAACGGCTTCAAAAACTCAAACCAAACCCTATGGTTGGTCCTATCTACTGTTCAAGAAGCTCCACGTCAAATTTCAGGTCATTCCGACATCGTTTGGCCTAGTTTCAATGCTTGACAAAAAATCGGCAATACCGCACAACAAAGTCTTCGGCTTTCCAGAAAAATAGAAAGCTTTGTGCTCCGATTTGAGTGGCTTCTCGTCGGGTTTTCTTCAAGAGAATCAGGCCAATAAATGAGGGGAAATGTCAGGAAAAATACAAAAGAAAAAAGAATGAAAAAAGATCGAAAAACGGCGAAGAAAAGGCGACCAAACGGCGGCCGAAAAATGGGCCCAAGGCCCATGGTCGCCGGCGACCTTGGCCCATGGAATTCCGGCGACCCAAAAGTCGCCAGAAGACCCCTTTTTCGGGTCCTTTTCGCGTTTCTAGTTGATTGGCCCCTGTGATTTTTCCAAAATCTGATTTTTCGTGCATGAAATCCATCGATCTTCTTCAACATCACGGATTCACCGCCGAAATCATTGGATGATCATTCAGATGCCTCGAAATCGCTAATCGACCGACAAAGAAAGCACACTTTCCGCCCGCCCGATCGTGAAATCGACAGGACAGATGTTGCCGGCACGTTGACGTTAATCAATGTCTGAAGTTGCATCGCCATCCGACATCAAACAACATGTGGATCTACCGGCGGTCATCGCAAGAAGAATTCAAAAAGACGCGGCGCGGCTCGCGACTCTTCAAGCGACTTGGCGACCAATTAATGAGGTTAAATGACCCATTTTATGACAAGTTAATGCGGTCATTAACTCATTATTTTGGACGGCCCAATCAAAAGCAATCAAATAAGAGTTACAAGTCAAATGATTTATGGCATTAAAGCCATGAAACTCCTCCCATGATGGAGATTAACGGCAATTAAAAGCTCATTATTCTCCATCAGCCAATCAGATTCAAGGAAAAAGGAGTTACAAAACAAATAATTTAAAACTTGTAACTCCTCCCATTATGAGCATTAATGCATTCAATGCTCATAAACCCTCCTAAATGGCTACCAAAGGCCTATAAATAGGAGGGCATTCCAAAGGAAAAAGGGATAAAAACGAAAAAAAAATCCAGAGAAATCGCCAGAGAAATTCACTCAAAGTCCAGAGAATTGCCCGAAAAATCCAGAACTCCTACAACTCTGCTGCAAGACCACCAAAAGGTCATTGAAGCACCCTTGGGGGCCACCCCCCCAAGGACCTCCTTTCTTCTACCAACATGGTTAAAACGTGGCTTTTCAGCCCGTTTACTTAGCTTTTTATCGGATATAAGACTTTCTCTTGGTCTTTGTCCTTTAAAAATCTGAGGTTAAAAAGCCAAGCCAAGAATCCAAGAATCATGTTCTCATCTGCATGGACGACGGAGGAGCCCATACATGACTCGCGACCGTCGATCTGAACATGTCCCCACAATCAAATGAGAAGTCAGATTCCTTTTCTTGATTTCTATTGTACTTTATTTTTCTTTTAGAGACAAAAATCACAACTCTTGTCTTTCATAATGGATAGGACTTGTAAATCGCCTTTCACAGCAACAAATGAAATCGCCTTTCACGGCATATAAAAAAAACCCTTTTGTCTCTTTTCTTAAAATATGCGTGCAATGGGAAACTAGAAAAAGTTTCATTTCCCTTTTCTACTTGTGAAGGTGGATCTTCGGATCACCGTTTCTAAATTCCAAGTAGAAAAGTGAAATTGGCATACCCGTACAAAAAGAAAGAAAGATGTTGATACCCTTTACTTTTTTTCTCCTCCCCTCCGCCGTACCCCGAAAGACCCGGGGCGGAGGCAGCGGGAGAGAGGAAAGAATCGGGTCCATCAAGCTGGCACACCCGGTGGGACACGTTCATTTGAGAACATGAACTTAGATTCTTTGGCACCTTTCTAGTTGGTGGCCAATGTTGAATCTTGCATAAAAAAAACCTTAGAGTATAAGTATTAGAAGAAGCATCTACCATATACCATAATTCAGCATATATCCACTCATTCTCGTCCATACTAATTGACAGAGAGAGATTTGATTTGTATGCTAGTTTTGAGGAATAAATATCTCTTAGTAACTAATAGGATTATTATTGCTTAGTAAATGTACTAATTTTGGATTATTATTGCTTAGTAAATGTACTAATTTTAAGGTATTAGAACCGGTTGATTTGAGAAAAATTTGATTTGACAAGGAATTAGGAGATGCCATTTAAGAGCATTTAAACCTACCGATTCTTTTTTATGCAATTATGAGCTCGTTAAGGTATTGAAATAAAGTTGAGGTCGTTGAAAAGGAGTAGCTACAGATTTCAAAATTGGGGCCCATTGGAGAGATTTTAACAATAGGGAACTTACGATATTCTATGAAGATAGAGAGAATTAAGGGGGTAAGGATGGATGGATTTGAATGGTAGGGGATGATATGGTAACTTAAGCAACATTAGAGATTTTAGAGATAGAAACGAATATATTTTGAGGACATTTAGAAGTTAACAGTTTTGATTGGTTTGAACTTTGAACTATTTATAAGTGGGTTCATTTGAGGAGTGTCATGAATAAGTCACCCACGGTTAGATTTGGAGGGCCCATAAAATTGCTACGATTTAATCTATTAGTATTGATTTTTGAAGGTGGGCAATGAGTATCTTTGGTGCTTTCCCATCTGGTGTGGGCCTTAACTTACAAATGGTATATATATGTTATTCATTGATGAGCCTCACTTGAATGAAATACATTTAATTAGAAATGGGCCCTAAAGACGTATGTGAGAATAAGGCACCATCACTCAAATGCCCCACAAGATATGCAACGTGTTAAAGTGCCAACACTACTAAATGTGGGTTGTATTCATTGGCTTAGCACAAAGGCTGGTATTGAGTACCGTGGGATTGCGTGAAGTTTTGGTTTGTCATGCAGTAAGAGACCCGGATCTAGGGATACGTTTCCTATATAATTTGAATATACTGACTTCCCTAACATGATGGGCCCCACCAGGTTTATCCCTTCAATTAAACTCCTATGACGTCCCTAAAATTAAGAGATGGTTCAAAAACAGAGAGATGAGTGAGATTAAATTATCGACAGCTAAGAGACAGATACATGGGCGAGTTGATATTGAATTAGAAAACGTGAGAAAAGAAGTTCTCAGGAGAGATTTTAGAAATGGGTAGAGATTATAGGCTGTATTAGATTATTAGATCATATTTGAAGGAGTCTTGATTGTAAAAGTTTTCTTGGGATTGTGGTTATGCCATGTGTTAGTCCGTGAGAGTTGCACCATAAGATTTAAGAGAGTTGACGTGATACTCTCCACCGCCCACCACCCCAATTACTTTAATATATATAATTTGACACTCACCCAACTTTTATTCATTGTTGAATTGAAATCACAAGAAAGTGATGCCTCTAAACTATTAAATACATATGTAGGGGCCAACTCTCTTAAGCTCAAGCTTAGGATAAGGTAAGCTCAAGTATGTGGTAGGGCCCACCTGGGGGCCCACATGGGGAAGTGCGTGAGGGGAATTTCAAGGACTCCCAGGGATCATCCTCTTTGCAAAAAATCATCCCCCCCACCCCAAACCATGATTTCTATAATCGCCATATGCGCCCAAAAGTTTAATGGTCAACTGTCCATTCGAATCGATACATAGTCGATCTAATGGTCTAGTAAATTCGAATTTGACCGAAAGTTAGTGGAAATGTACAATTTAGGGTGGCCATATGTTTGGTCCATTTGGATGGACCAACGGTAGGCCCCACAACCATGAGCTGGAGCTTAGGAGAGCCTTGCTCATGTATGTATATTTGTATATGTGTGTGTGTATGTGTGTATATATATATGTTTGGAAAATATTCATATGCATCCATCCCTCACCATGTTATGGTGAGAGACAACATTGTAGGGTTGACTTTATAACACATTTGAACCATCCACACACATGAAACCCACTTAAGTACACTAGACCCATTGAATTTTCACCTATCCAAATGGATTGGACCGTTGGATCGAGGGTCAAATTTTTCCCATTAATACAAAGTCATTAAATTTGTGGGCCACGGATGAAAGGTTTAGAAGCATGGGATTGACCCCAAATTTGATATATGGTCTCATCCAAGATGTCTCTTCCCATCCCCCACAAGTCCCATGATCAATGGGTCCCTAGGTGGGCCCCATTAAGTTTGTCCCTCCGCATATGATGAGGGAAGGATGCACAAGAATATCCCCATGTATGTATGTATATATATATATGGGAGATGCTCCTATGAGAGCATCTCTCACCTTATTATGAGAGATAAATGTGAGGACTTTCACATTTAAGTTGTTGGCATTGGATATGGATGTGAGGGCCCCTACCTTATCTCTCATAGTAAGGTGAGAGGAGCATCTCTCACCTTATTATGAGAGATAAAGGTGGGGGCTTTCACTTTTTTAAGTTGTTGGCATTGGATATGGATGTAAGGGTCCCCACCTTATCTCTCATAGTAAGGTGAGAGCATCTCTCATAGGAGCACCTCCCTATAATTTATATATATTATAAATTTAAAAGCAGCAACATTTTCACAGGGGAGCGACACGTGGCAGCAGAGGACTTCCTGGAAGAGGGACACATGGCGCATCCTCAAATCTTTTGCAATCCTACATTCCAGGATTACCCTTCTAATCTAATCTCATCACCTAAAATATCTCAATGCAAATTTAAAATATTCTTGAAATAAGATACTTATCCCTTTCCTAAAACATAGCATACAATAATAACTTCTCTTCAGTTATGAAATCCAAGTCTTCTTTATTTCCAAACTCACAATTTACGGGGTCCACATTTTTTTATACCAACATGCTAATAGCTTTTTTTTATAAGGTAAATTAGCCACAATTCCCTAAGTACGGTCTTCTAAGGAATCTGGTCCAACAACTTTTTCTTTAATGTCTATAGTCCATACAACTGGAGATATTTTGGTGAGAGGTCTCTAATATGCCACATCATATATTTTCATGATTAATTTGCCCCTTTCAACAATTTGAGCATAAAACTTTGAATTTTAAAAGCTCAAATATTCCGTTCTCCCACATTCCTAGGCCAAGTTCGCTCATTCTATGTTGTCCCGAATAACCCCTTCATTCTTCTTCTCTAGGAACGAGGGACTTCATTAGAGAGCTCTGCAAATCGAAATCGGTCATCTCTGACTACACTAGCTACGACGGCGACGGCCCGGCGATGGAAATGTGACCAGTCCTAGCCTTCTCCGGCAACGGGTTCTATATAACACAAAAACCCGTTGCTTTGTTGCCTTTTCTTTCCTTTTTCCGTTTCGTGTAAGTCTATCTCTTGCAATCATAGCAACAAAAGGGGGTTTCTATCTCTTTCTTGCAAGAAAACTGTTGTTATTTGAGTTTTGAAAATTTATCTGAGTTTTAAAAATAAGTAGTTTGCAAGCAGATTTTTCTATTTCGTTTTCTGGGTTGTTTTGTTCTGCCTGTTAGCAGAAGCCTAGCACATAACAACGGCCTTCTTCTAAAAAGTTATCTGAGTTTAGATAATTTATCAGAGTTTCTAAGAAACTCAGATAAATTTGCTAAGAACTCAGACAAATTGCACAAAAACTCTAATAAACTGGACAAAAAATCATATAAATTTGCCAAAAACTCAGATAAATTATCTGAGTTTTTGGCAAATTTATCTGAGTTTTGGTAAGTGAATGGTGAGGATTGAGGGAAACCGGAAACTACTCTTGCTAGATTCAGCCACTGGTCTTGGCACAGAGTCCCATCACTACCAAAACCAAATCCCACAAATAATGGGCCACAATTTGTAAATGAATTGAAGATGCAAGTTTAATCAGAACCATTAATTTTATTTTGGTTTTCTAAGAACCGTCCAACTACCTCGTATGTCTGTGGGGCCATCTGATGATTAATGATCAACTACATGCCCACGAAAAAGGTGAGGATTACCAAGTGGTAGGTGCAAAGTAGAAAGGAAAGTCTGCATTTTGTGATGAATTGTATACTAGAAATAGGCAACTAATTGCAAGGCCACCTAAAAGTTAAAAGTTCAGTGTGAAAGATAGAAGAGGTCACGATTTTGTTCCTTCTTATTTAAATGTGTAAAAGACTAATAGATTTGGATTTGGATTGTACCCATGTCCCATTTCAGTCCCAATCAAATATTAATCATAGCCTTTAATCTCATGAATCAAAATTCAATGGCTATATATGAAGTAGAGTTGTTGTGAAAAAAGCACAGTGAGTAATGTTCAGATAATTGTCCAAGAACTCGGATAAATTTGCCAAGAACTCAGAAAAATTTCACAAAAACTCTAATAAACTGAACAAAAGCTCAGATAAATTATCTGAGTTTTTGGAAAATTTATCTGAGTTTTTGAAAAAATTATCTTTATCTGAGTTTTGGCAAATTTATCTTTATCTTAGTTTCCGAAAAATTAATCTAAGTTTCTGACAAATTTATCTCCGTTTTGAAATTTTTAATTGAGTTTTTGAATAAATTTGTCTGAGCTGTTTGGCATATTTCTTTGCGTTTTATGAAATCTATTTGTTTTTTTATTTTATTTGTGTATTTTGAAATTTATTTGTGTCTATTCAAATTTATTTGCGTGTTTTGAAATAAATTTAACTAAATTATTTGTGGATTGAATGACGCTCTGTATGTTTTGAAGCGGTTTTGAGCGTAGCGCTTTTGCCAACGTATAGAGGGGCATTTTTGTCTTTTTGTCTGTCTCAGTTTTAAATGAGGACTACCGCCGCTACGAGAAAGTATGAAGGACCATAGGCTATAAAACACAATGTCGAGGGACTTGTCGCCAAATGCCCCTTTTTTATACTAAAGCGTGGGCCACTTTCATAGGCTATATTCTACTACTTTTTTCTCCTTGTTTACCTTTCAATATTTAGTAAGATTAATCTGTGGGGCCCATTATGGACATTTTTCTCCTTATTTTTCTTTGGGTATTTGGTAGGATTAATTAATCTATGGGGCCCATTATGGAGGCCAATTAATTCCAAAATTCACATTTAATTATGAAATGACACTCAATTTATGGCTAAGCACAAATATAATCAAATCAATGTCCTAAAATCTTTACTATTTACTTTATCTTTCCCTAAATAGTTCCACCTAACTAAAATTTCTCTAATAATTTTCCATCTTTATTACGAATTATATATTAATATTTATTTATAATTTATTTAAATATTTAGATATATTTCTAATAATTTCTTGATTATGGCCTGTATTGGGCCCAAGCCTATTGCACTAGTGTGTGTATATAGAGGGGGGGGGGGGGGTTTGCGCTCTCCTCAACACACAAGTGCAGTATAAAATCCGCTCAAGCGTTCCAAAATCCATGTGCGACGGAAATCTTCGTCAACTTGCCAAAATTTTGGGAATCCCTTCTCCTCTAACTTAAATGAAACTGGGTACACATAAAAGAAAAAAAAAAGGTGATTTTAAACTCACCCACATATATTGCTCTACACACCTACAATTTAATTTTTTTTAATTACCAAAATGCCCCCAGGTGAAATGATGAAGTTACCCTTCTCCATCAACCTCTTCTTCCTTTGGTTCTCCTGCAGCGTTTCGTGCCCTCCTCTCTACTCATCTCCTCCTCCTTTTCTTCTTCTTATCCTTCATTATCACATTTATCCACTGTTTCGAAACTGTTCATCTGCACTCATTCATCCTCATTGAATTTCTTCTCCTTCCTCATCATCTTCTCCAACTATTAAAAAGTTTCTTCAAGTCTCCTCCATTTGTTCAAAGATATTAGAGGTACTCATCTCCCTACACCACATTGTCTATTGGAAGTAGGCATTTTTCAATATGGACAAGCAACTGACGATCCACCAAGATGAGGTATACGTCTTGACTTCCTTTCCAGTGTTTTATTTAAAATTCACTTGTCGTGCTCGGTATTCCAGAGCCATGCAACTGGATATTGCACGGCCAAAAAGGATCAAACATATTAAATTTGCACGGAATAATTATACTGTGCAAAAAAAATTTTGCACGGCATAATTCTTCCGTGCAAAAATTTATTATGCCGTGCAAAATTTTTTTGCACAGCAATAATAAACTGAGCATATTTCACAAAGACGGCATATAGTCTCGTGCATTGATGTACTAAGATTTAGCAATCATATTTTTAGGAGATTCAGTCAACCAGTGCTAGTGAGTGCTCTTTGGATTTTACTAATGTCTTCACCACTGACACGATATTCAGAAGCCGAAAGGACCTAATCCAATGGACAAGAGAAGTTGGAAAGAAACATGGCTTGGTAATTGTAATCAAAACTTCAGACGCTGGTCAAGATGGTAGGAAACCGAAAATAGTTTTATCTTGTGAGAGAAGCGGAAGTTATAAGGGACCATCGAAGGTCTCCCAAAAGAGAAATCCTAATAGGGCAACGAGAACGAAGAAGTGTAGTTGCCCTTTTGCTTTGAAGGGTCGGAAGTTGGCAAATGATGATGATTGAATGTTAACAGTGGTTTGTAGGGTGCACAATCATCCAAATGCATAACATCTCAAGGGGCACTCATTTGCTAGGAGGCTTTCTGGAGACGAAATCAATGTTTTGATTGATATGTCGAAGAGTATGGTGAAGCCGAGGAACATCCTTCGAACGTTGCAGGAAAGGGACGTACACAACACCACTACGATGAAGAGTATCTACAATGCTTGTCAGAAGTGGAGGGTGACTAAGTTGGCCGGTCGTTCACAGATGCAGCAACTCATGATGCATTTCGAGTAGAGCAACTACATTGAGTATCATACTAGCAACGACGCTACAGATGCTATGATGGACCTATTCTAGGCACATCCATCATCTATTCAATTGTTACGTGCGTTTCCAGAAGTTTTGATAATGGATTCCACATACAAGACTAATAGATATCGACTTCCCTTGCTTGAGATTGTTGGTGTCACATCTACTCAACTGACTTTCTCCATTGCTTTTGTGTACCTTCAATCAGAGAGGGAGGCTAATTACAGATGGGCTTTGGAAAGGCTTAAGGAATTAATGGATGGATGCATTATGCCCCGTGTGATTGCCACCGACAGAGAGTTAACATTGATCAATGCAATTAACGTTGTTTTTCTGAATGCAGCAAACTTATTATGCATGTAGCATATTTCTAGGAACATCTTGAAAAATTGTAAGAAGTATTTTGAGACCAACGACAGATGGGATGCGTTTATATCTTGTTGGAACATATTGGTAGTCTCCCCCACTGAAAATGACTACATTCAACTTCTAAGTTCATTGGACAGGAATTTCTGTGGAAATTTTGGCGGGATGGCGAAGATTTCTATCGCACTTGGCTTTTGGCATGCTTGAGCGGATTTTATGCTGCACTTGAGCTGAGGAAAGGCCGTCTTATATATATATATATATATATATAGGCTATCGGAGGGTTCCCAACCCTTTGGGCTGGTATGTATGTGTATATATGTATGTATGTGTATATATGTATGTATCGTGAATGTGTATGTATGTGTGTGTATGTATGCATGACATACACATACATACATACACACATACATGCATACACATACATCTACATATGTACATATATATGCTCTTGTAAGAATTACTCTCATGGTACTATGAGAGTCTGAGAGCACCCCCACCCCTTACTCTCATAGTACCGTGAGAGCAGTTCTCATAGGAGCATATCCCTATATGTGTATGTGTATATATATATATATATATAGTAATGCTCCTGTACAAGCTTTTCTTATCATCTTACAGTATAAGCTACCCAGTGGGGCCACCTATTGGTCCACCCAAGTGGACCATCCAAACCCACACCTCCTATTTATATGGGTCCCACCAAGTTTTGATAAATCCAAATGGAGTGACCGTTGAATTGAGGGCCAGTTTTATTATTTTATTTAAGGCTATTAAACTTGTGAACCATGGATAATAGGTTAAAGGTATTTAGATAACTTCTAATTTGATAGGTTGGCCCCACTTGGATCTTTTGATCCAAGTGGGTTCCATGATTTGTGGGGTCCCAAGTACGCCCCACTTGTTGGCTTGTACCATAAGACGATAAGGGAAGCTTGTACATGATCGAGCACTACTCATATATATGGGCTTTTTTCTCACTGTTCTCAAGGAGTCACCTTGAGAACTTTCTAGCTATGGGGCCCATTTGTGAGTCCCATATAGGGATGGGACCAGAGGAGATGGAAAGATCTACGTGGGACCACTCCAAATATCAAGTTTGATCCCAATACCATGCCCCTAACCCCTTCATCCTGGCCCATGAGTTTAATGGCTTCATATGAAATAGAAAAAAATTTCAACCCTAAATCTAATGGTCCAGTCCATTTGGATGGGTGTCAAGCCTCGAGATTAGTGACTATCAGGGGGTCCCTGTTTGTAAACTGTCTGTATTGGTTGCTAGGTGAGGCCCCACCAATAATTCTCAAAGAAGCACGATGAGAACGTTCTCACTTGAATATTCTCATTATATATATGCTCCTACGAGAGTAACTCTCACACCACTATGAGAGTAGGGGGGCTTCATATTTATGCTGTTGGCATTGAATATGGATCCAATGGATCCCCCCTCACTCTCACAGTAGTGTGAGAGTTACTCTCATAGGAACATAAATATATATGTGTTTGTGTGTGTGTGTGTGAGTGTGAGTGTGTGTGTGTGTGTGTGTGATCCATTACACATGGTGTGCATTTTAGATTAAATACACCCCTCAATGTGGGGCCCACTTAAGATCCCACTTGGGGATGAGACCCATGAGGATCTTTTCCCACACTTTACATACCTATAAAATATGGGGCCCATCTTATCATGCTAACCTATTCATCAACAACAAGCAAATTCTTGTACTAAAGTGACCTCACGACTAGATGTAAGCCATCCCATGGTTAACCGTCTGGCTAACCGGGGAACCCAGCTTTTCGATTTAATTTCTACACTTTGTCATCTAGCTTGAAAATGTACCATATGATACTTGAATGACCCTGATTTTTTATGAGACCATAGTAGGTGATGTACTTAAAGTTGACATTGATCTACAAATTGATTTTACATCATCAAATCAACAATGTGTAACTTAAGGGTTATGTTTTTTAAATTAAATTGGGCAATGCTAACAATGAAAAACCCTAAAGATACAGATTATTGTTTAATGATGTTCTTGAGCAACTCAGGCTTATAAATGGTCTAGGTGGTTCTCTTCATTGTCATGCATCATCATTTTCAAACTCTGAATTTTTATGATCTACTCATGTATTTCCATATCCTATTTATCTGTACTTTGTATTATATTTACATTATATGATCTACTAAGATTAAGATATTATGCAATATGAATATGTAATGATATGTTACGATAAGTTAAATCTACTTTCATAAAGTAAGTCCATTTTTCATTAGAAATGTGTCCGGTTATGTTATTTTTGAATCGACACTACTTAACTTTTGTCCTGTTGTAGCTAGACAAGGTGAAAGTAGATTGTATCTATTATTGCTAGTTGCAGCATGGTCTCTATATGTTACTGATACTCCAGGTACCCCTGTTAAGAATAGATAGTTACACTCTGATTTCTAATGGTACCCCTTAATATAGTTATTATGTTCATGCTCTCTTTTGAGAGAATATTGCAGATGTGGATGTCACATGGTTTGCTAGGATTTCCTGTTAGATATGTCATCATGATTCTCATGTTCAAACATTCTTGCATGCTATTTTATTTGTCTATTATTATGATTTTGAGCTTTATCCAGATTAATATATTATGTTTGTGTTTATTATATTTGTTTATTTGCTTAGTTTCTTATGTAACCTTGTGTCATAGGAGATTCCACCTTTGCCCTTACCCAGGAGATTGAGGCAGTTGAGGAGACTGCAGTCACTGCACCGAGACTAGGCATCCGTTCATGAGATTTCGGCACAGGGAGAGTTTTCTGTGGTGGATATATTTAGGAGATTTTTTTTGTGGATAGTGTGATGTACTTTATTTTGGGACTGTATATAAACACTTTTCTCTTATATTGTAAACGTCCAGACTTTTGGGGTTATAAATATCCTGAGATTGTATGAAATTGTACGTCAGCAGAAAAATCTCAAAATACATCTCACACGTGATATCATGTAGATATATTACAGGGTAGAACGTCACTTAATTAGTCAAAATGACTTGCATCCCCACACATTACGTCATGAAATTGGAATCATTTAGGAAAATTTAATTTTGGGACGTGACATTTACTTCTTTGTATTCTTGTTACTTGTCATACATTTACCCTCGCTTGTGTAACTTACAAATGTTAGAACATTGTTGATCTTTTTTATCCAGTATATATACTACTAATGCACAGCTTGTCTAATTTCCTACTTTATTATTCTAACCATCTACACTTCATTTATTCTATTTATGCAGCGTCCTACGATATTTATTTTGAGTACTCGATAGACTTTTGTTTGATCCTACACTTGGTGTTGCAGTGAAAAGCCAGTTGCCTTGCCTTTGTCCAGGCAGTAGAGGAAAAACTGCAGGGCATGTAGAATGGAGCACCAATGATGTGGTCTAGTACATTGGCTAGCGTATGAGGGTGTCACTTTTGGGAGAGAGCATCTTTTTTTTATATTTATTTTATCTTCTGAAAATTTGTATACTGGACGTTGCTCTTGCATGTCTTTACTTTTGGGTTGTAGCTAACACATACAGTAAATGCTTACTTGAATATCAATATATTTTGAATTTGTGCAACTATGATATCTTGTCATTTGACTATGCTTGTGTGTCTCGTCTAATTTGTATCTTTGTAAGCTTTCGTCTGCCCGTCCTCTTTGTACCAAAAGGAAATTGAAAGTTTATTTCTAACAAACAAAATCCTATAGGACGACATGCGGAATAAGTTTTAATAAGCATCATCATTATTCCCCGCACGTGCCACGATCTTGGATTAATTAGGACCCGAATTTGATCTGGGGTCATGACAAGCAGGGCTCACCTTTGGAAAACCCAAACCTTTTTTGAGCCCTAACACCTATTGTATCGACCAATTTATAAATTATTATTTAGTTTAGTGAAATGCCCACCATCGGATCAACTAAAGCTGGAACGACAATTAACTTTCTTTACCTTTCTCATGGAACCAACGATTAACTTTCTTTACTTTTCTCTTTCTTTGGGCAAAAGGAGACCCTCACTTGTGAATTCCGGTGATCAATCCAGTCATAGGTCCATTGAAATCAACTTTAACTATTGAGATGATGATAACATATATAATGGGTCTAGGGCCGGGAAACGGTTTGGATTCTCCAAAGGTCGGGCCCATTCGTGTATAACAAGGGTGATGCACCATATTACAATGCGGTGCCGCTCATTGCGGTTCTCTTCGGAAGGAAACTAAAGAGATGATTTTCTATTAAAAATATGGGTAAACTAGCCAACAGTCCTTGAGCACGGTCTTCTAAGGCATCAAGGGTAACAACTTTTTCTCTAATGTCTATAGTTCGGATAGCTAGAGATATTTTGGTGAGAGGTCCCAAATATGCCACGTCATATATTTTCATGACTAATTTGCCCCTTTCAACCCTCATTCCTAGGCCAAGTTCTCTCTTATTCTTTGTTGTCCCAGAGAACTCCTTCGTTCTTCATCTTTCTCATTTTCCATTTTTTGTTCCTTTCTATGGTTGTGGAGTATCGTCGCAGAGCACTTTCCGTCGCCACCATGACTTCCGATTTTCTCTCTTTCATTTTTTCAAAGATAAAAATGGTTTTACTTTCTCTTACTCTTTTATCTGAAGTCTCTTCCAAATCTTTCTCTCTCTACAACTGATTTGAAAGAGAGCAGTTTGCTCTTTTGCTTGTCTTCCCTCTCTTTTCTTAATTGGATCATGGTCATCAAGTGTTCTTGTTTTGGATTTCAATTTTTATTAGAATCTGATTTTCCGTATTCTAACTTTTGGTGTCGCCAAGTTCAGATAAATTTTCCAAAATCTCTGATAAACTGGACAAAAACTCAGATAAATTTGTTTGAGTTTTGCCAGAAACTCAAATGAATTTATCTGAGTTTTGGCAAATTTATCTGAGTTTTTGGTAAAACTCAGACAAATTTATCTGAGTTTTCGGAAGGCCAGTGCTTCCATCGTATCATTCATTGTTGCGCAAATGGAACCGTCGTCAATTCAACCGAAAGGGAGCCTAGATCAGGTCCAAAGATTAGAATGCATGTGTTGTCAAAGGTGAATCTTTGAAACAAATCTTGCAAATCCATGACGCCTTGGTCTTGGTTGGCTTTGTGCTTGAAAACAAGAATTAGGCCATTCACCTTTGCTTGGCTTGTCATGTTAACAAAGGTGCGAAATTTCTTGCTGCTCATAACGCTGTGAGTCATTTTTCGTTGAATTCTCCATGACTCAAAATCTGAATTGATAATAGATTCTCCAAAGATCCTTGCAAATTCAGGTCCCCTGGCGAAACTAGAGAAGTTGGTGTTGTACATATAGTTGATGTTGGCTGGGACGCACATGCACATAAGGCTAAGAATAGTTCAAGGTAGCTCCTAGAGATGATGATGCTCCAAAAGGAGGCCATGAAAGCTGCAGCCATTGGTGAGATGACTAAACTAGCTCTTAATGGAATGAGAAGAGTATGAAGATGTTGAGCCATTGGGGATTTCTTTTGCCAAAACTCAAATAAATTTGTCTGAATTCTTCTTTTGTTGACATGTACAATGGCGTTTTTGTCTTTTCAGTGTATTAATTTTACAGGAGGACTGTCGTCAGTACGATAAAATATTGTTGACCGTTTGCAATAAAAACCATAGTTGGGGACCTCAGCCCAAATGCCCCTAAAAATATTCCTCTAAGGTTTTCTACGCAAAGCTATCTCAGGGTAGATCATTTAAGATTTCCTCCATTTCCTATTCAAAAACTGTCCAATTAAGATTTCCCTACTTATTGCTATTTGATCTTCCAAATTCCTTATGCATTTGATGCTATTTTTTTTATGATGTAGGAATCCCAGCGGCCTTTTACCTAACGGGACTATTTCCCATTCACCTACCATTCCCTAGGTGGGGCCTGCTAAATCACACAAATATGCATTGGGCAAATCAATCTAGCCTTGGGTGACATGGAGAAAACCCACACCTTATGCTTTTGATTTTTAAAGATCCATTTCTCATATGATACGCGCCCATCTAACTATGAAAGAATGTCCAATGCAATGCAATGCAATATTATATGCTATGGGCCCCTATCTAATCAAATGTCCAATCCGATGCAATATTATATGTAATTTTATTATTATTTTATAATTCATTTAAGGATCTTCCATTTTAACAATTAATTACTGTTTTTAATAGGGCCCAGGTTTCTTTATGATTTATTTAATTCTCTCTCCTATTTCTAAATATAAGTCGATATTTTGAGTTTGCCAACTTGGAATATACTTTGGTTGTTTTTTTAGGGTTTATTTAAAGGGATTCCATTTTAAAAAACAATTGGCCCGGTCTGTAAACGGGCCTGATCGGGTAATATAAAGAGATGCGCATGAGCTCCGTGTGGGCTCTACCGTGTAACTTCAGGTAATGTTGGCCCGACTGGGGGCTCATGTTTCTTCTGAACGTAAGACCTAGATGACCCAGAACCCAATACCGTTGGCGAACGAGGGGCGGCCACATGCCCATGGTATGATTAAAACAATCCAATAGAAATTGTGGGTCCACCCTCAAAATCCACATAAAAAATCATCTGTTTGTCCCTAAAACCAAACTATCTGTTAAGGTTCGCACTCCTCAAACAGGGTTTATTGGTACATGTCCATTTGCCATTTATACTGTTTTATCCTGTCGGTGGACTCGACCAGATTATCCTAACATCGACACTGAAGTCAGAGGTACTTCAAAAAACCCGCTCAAAGTTCAAACGTGAGTTTGCAAGCGATCAATATTATTATAGGGGATAGGAGATAATGGGCATCCCTCTCTGTACTCCTAGGCAGGCTTCAACTCTATGGCAATTAGATTCATCTTTGATGATGGTGGGCCCCTCCATAACGATGATCTAACTAAATTAGCCACCCCACTTTTATTTATTTTTTTGGTATAAATTAATCCTTGCACTACTTGTAAGATATGTTTTACAACTTCGAAGTAATGTTTTCAGCCAAACAAATTCTTTGTGGGGCCTATCTGAACCAAACAGATGGGATGGATGGGTTTCTTTTTTATTTCCCCACAATGGATAGATGGTCTGTGCGTGGCGTGGGTGGGTGTGTTAATCTTATAGTCCAATCAAACAGTGACAGCCCTTGGTTGGGTAGGTGTGTTAATCCCATAGTCCAATCATACAGTCACAGCCCTTAATTTGATCTCTTCATAGTTTAATTAGCTCGCATCGTGAAAATTTAT
Organism: Camphora micrantha; assembly: GCA_003546025.1. Lineage (NCBI taxonomy): Eukaryota > Viridiplantae > Streptophyta > Magnoliopsida > Laurales > Lauraceae > Camphora > Camphora micrantha. Next base: position 26,655,311 of record QPKB01000012.1, on the reverse strand, counting down.
TATGATATCATCTAGGGCCCTCATCTAGGGCCTTCGGAATTGACTGCGTATGACTTTATGGTCAAATGGGTTCCAATAAATATTATTGAAGAGGTGTGGGTGAAAGATATAAGGTGAAGACATGCAGACAGAATGTTCCTAAGGTAGTGCTTGATTCGCTAAAATGATTTTAGGCTTAAATGGAATGGAGATTGGAATGAGTCTAGAATGGAATGAGGCAGGAACAGTCATTTCCATTCCAATGTTTGTTTTTACTAAAGAATCAATCCACTAATAGAATTCTTATTTCTGTTCTTACGTTTTGTACGCTGATACTCGAAATGGAATAAAATTTACATAAAACTGACCAAAATACCCTTGTTAGAATTTTTTATTTTTAAAAATTTTCTTATTTTAAGCTACCCAAATATAATTATTTACCTACTTTGATAAATTATCATTAAAACAACCACAAAATAACACACCTAAAACATCATTTACAATAGTTTAAACATTATCAAAATATCTAAATAACACATTACTAAACTTAAACATCACTTAAATTAGCTAAATAAAGTAATTAAGTGAACATTCTTCCATGAGTTTAAAAATAACATCCACATTTTGTTGTGATAAAGGAGCATTTTGGTATCAAGGAAAAATTATAAAAGAATGGAATAATCATTCATCTACCTCCCCAGTTCAATGATGATTCCATTACATAGAAGAATAATTTATTTCGTTAGTATGACTATTCCATTCCGACCTTCATTACAACGAACCCAACGCTACCTAAGATTTTAATTATTAGATAATGGTTGGATATTCATTGGATTCCTTCAATTCGTTGCCCATCAAATGCAAAATTGTTTGATGGTCACTTTAGGATACAAGTAGAGATTCAAACAAGTTAGATTGGGATATGGAACCAAGGTCGATTGGGACCCAGATCCATCTTTATAGATGGTGTTCCAATCCAAATTTAGATCCAACATAGAACCTATGTATCGATGATGAATCCGGTTCTATATCCAAAGTAAGAGGTAGAGTGCATCAATACAATTCGATGACAATACAATTGTTTTTTTCTTAAATATACTAGTGAAACAATTAAATTTTATTTGATGAGATATCATTCTACTTATCTTGGCCTCTGCCAGGCTCTCATATGGCTACTTCCTCATCTTAAGCTCCATAGCTCACTGATTAAGGAAATGAAGAGCCTTACTCCATTCCCTCCTAATGTCGAGAATGACGGTATATATATATATATGAAAGTCCGGGATCCTAATCCTAGAGGGGGGGTGAATAGGGTGAGCTATAAAAATAGTGACCAATTATGACCAATTTTAAGTTTATTTAAAATTAACTAGTCACAAGTGATGATTATAAAATTAAATGCGGAAGCTAAACAAAAACAATCACCACAAAGCACACACCATCACACAATGATTTATAGTGGTTCGGCCTCAATGCCTACATCCACTACCGTCTTGTGATCCAACACCCCTCCGGATTTTCACTATCTATGCTTTTCAATTAGCTAAGCAATAACCTTTATAATGATGTTTTTCTAGGCTAAGCAATAACCTTTACAAGATGTTTTTCTAGGCTAAGCAATAACCTTAACAAGATGCTTTTCAAAGGTTAAGCAATAACCTCTACACTATGCTTTTCTTATGCTAAGCAATAACCTTTACAAAAAGAATATTTTCTCTCAAAGTAGTGTCTACACAAACACTAAAAGAATACAATTTAAGCTCAATTACAATGCCTCTAAAATAGGCGGATATGAAATTGAAAATCTAACTCACACAAACACTATATGAATGCAAAGGTGTATGCTCATGATGTGTGTGTGTGTGATAACTTCAATCAAGTTAAAAAGTAAGCTCAATCAATATATGCTCAAAGCATTTAAAAGTTTAAGGCACAAAAAGTTTTGATTGAAATGAAATGCAAATCACATGTATGAATACTAACTTGTTGATGAAGTAAAAATCAAAGGCTCACAAGTTGTATGAAACTAATTAGCTATAAACAAGTGATGCATGTGCAATGTTGTTTTCAAAACTAAACTAATTTAACTAAGGTTCAAATGAATGAAAACAACAAATAAAGATTCAACCAAGTAAATGAATTATGCTATAAAAGAAATCAAAGATTTTGGCTAAGTATAATTAAAGAAGATTTTAAAACAAACTTGGTTTGAAATCAAGGTGAAAAATCCAATCCAACTTAGATCAAAGATTAAATGAAGAATGGATTCAACACATCATAGTTATCATGCTAAAATTCATTTACCAATAATTTAAACAAAGCATATAACATATGATTAATAAAAGTAAAGCATACTTAGAGATTTAACTTCATTGATCCAAGCTTTAGCTTTACTAATGACCCCTTGGTCTCTCTTAGTTCATTCCCCTTTCTCTTGTCTCCAAACACCTCAAGGATGGCTTAAGAGTTCCACATTTTGGTAAAGGAATGAGCTTCATTTTATACCTAAAAAGTGCCCAATGGCTAGTCTCTGGTTGACCTGCACCTTTCCCCGGTCGACCTGGGCTTAACGGTAAAAAATCGGACCGTTTGAAAAAGTGCTCAATAGCTCTATTCCCGGTCAACCTGCAAAGTGCTCGGTCGACCGGGTCCATGGGCTCGGTCGACCGAGCACTCTACAGGTCGACCCGGGCCCAAGGACCAATTTCCCCAAAAATGCATATTAAAAGATAATTTCTTGTGGGGACTTTTAGGCCATTAAATCAAGCTTGGAATCATGATTTAAATCAAACTAAGACAATTAAAAACATGAAACATAAAAAAACCTAAAATGATCTGAAAGATTTTAAACTCATAGGCTTGCTTGATTGATATAACTTCTTTTCAAAACTAATTGCATCCAAGTTTAAAATCAAAACATGCATGAACAAAGATTTCTCTAAGTCTTAAAAACAATGTATGTGTAAATCAAGATTTCAAGATTTTCTAAATCAATGCATGTGTGAAAATTTAAATGATACTAAAATGATAATGCATCCATTAAATTGCAAAACACAAAATCATTAACAATATATATATATATATGGGGCCAGCTCTCTTAAGCTCAAGCTTAGGATAAAGCGAGCTCAAGTGTGTGGGGGGTCCCACCTAGGGACCCACATGGAGATGCGGGGGATTTCAAGGACTCCCTGGGATCCTCCACTCTGTAAAAAGTCAGCCCCAATCGTGATTTCTATCATCTCCATATGGGCACAAAAATTTAATGGTCAACAGTTGATTTGGATCGATACATAGTTGATCCAACGGTCCAGTAGATTTGAATCTGACCGAAAATTGGTGGACTTTTGTAGGTTAGGGGGGTTATGTATTCGGTGCATTTGGATGGACCAAAGGTAGGCCCCACAAGCATGAAGCTTACGAAATTTTATCCTAAATAATTGGATGATCATTTGCGAACCCTAAATAAAAGTCTTAGAACTTCTAGGAATTCAATTACCAAAAACAAGCATTGTTACAAAATTTGCATCTGCTTGCCAACAAATAATACGAATGCAACACTCAGCATGTTTGGAAAGAGCGAAATAACATAATTTTTAAATCAAAATATGCACAACATTCAGCTATCTTGTATGAAATTATGAAGAAGATTTGATGTCGAACTTTATTTTTGGGGTTATCGTTGCCCGAGCAATTTCAAAGTCAATGAGACTCACCACCTAGTCCACCAGTACGACAAACGCAATTTAATCTCGATTGTGAGATTAGATTACAGAATAATCTAACTGAGATTTATTGGAAAGATAAGGATATTCCTATTGATGTGTTTCTCAAATATGATGTGCATTATTATCATACAGTGAATGAGGCAATACAACTGATTCTAGAGGATGTGTATTGCTTATCCATAGAGGCAGATAGTGAGTTATTGAGAACTTTGCAGGATCCATCTCTATTTTGGTAATCTTTGTGGGGTAATCGGTTTATTGATAGATCATTATCAAGATCACTTAAAAGTTTTCAATATGTTCAGCTCCTAGGCCTAACTTCATGATCTCTTCAGTTGAATAGACGTGTTAGATCTTTGTGTGGGACTCCTATGAGAATTTCATCGAATGATCTTCATGTATTAATTGCTTCTTAAGCCGAATGGAGTGTTTGTTTGCTTGTTGCCCAGGTCCGTGGGCTTTGTGGAGGGGTTCCCTTAGGGTTATTTGATAACCCAATTCATGTAATATATGTTGATTAAGTAAAAGCTTATTTATTTACCTTTCAAAAGTAATAACAATATAAAACATTTCTTACGTATTCAGATCTCCAATCCCCGACTTCGAGTCTTCCTTAACTATACTGATGAGAGCCTAAAATATACATTTAAGGCCCCTCAATGATGACTTTGTTACACCTTGGGATGGTAGTATATGACCTTAGTTGTGTTATTTTAATGATTTCAGGTGTTTTAGGTGAAGAGAAGGAATTCAAAGCTAAACAAAGAAAGATGGAGCCAACACACAAAGAATCGGGACTTTCTGCTTCCTGGCATCCGAATGCCAGACCCCAAAAGTGACCTGAAGACTACTGCCTCCGGGCATCCAGACACCCGACCCGGGTGGAGACTCCGCCTCTAGCGTGTTTTCGAAGGAAAATTGGTCCAAAAAGTCTACATAAAGTAAGCCAAACTCGTTTTCATTGATTCACATCTTGGGAGAAGATCTGAAGGCTGGTTTGGGAGCTTTGGAAGAGCGGCAATAAGGATTTCGTCAAGGATTCTTCGTCAATCTCTCTCCATGAGAAACTAACTCTCCATCTTAGGATTGTGATGAAGCCCTAATCTTGTATTTTGGTGATGTATAGGTTCAAGGGTTTTACTTTGAACGCTTTTGGTTATATGACATGAAGTTATCTATTGATTAGATTTTATTTATTAATGCAATATCTCCTTTTGGCATTTTAATCTTGTAAATTCAAAAACTAGTCATATAACGATGCTTGAATGAATGTGTTGTTAGATCTAGGATAATCTATGTCATAGAGATAGGCTATGCCCCTATCTACATCCACATCCCTTATTTGTTGACTCTGAAGGTTTGTAACCAGAACGAGTCGTTATAGCATTGATAGTGAAACCCTAGGTCTATACTTTCCATTGTGTGATGTTAGAGTGGATTCGTATCCTGAGATCTTTTCTCTGATTGAATCAAAACCGTGTCTTTCCTTTCTAATTTAGGAATCAAACCCATTAAACCAACACTTCGTTTGTTATTAGGATTAGTTTAGGAATTTGGGAACCAACACAACTTAGCCTTTTTGTCCCAGTGGATACGACACTCGGTTAACATCTTTACTCTCATGAGTAGAGATAGTAGTTAGGTATAAATTATATTTGCAAATCTGTTTTGGAAAAATCAGATTTTGGTGCCGTTGTCTGGAACAATTAACACGGTTGTTTGTTTCTTTTAATTCCAACACTAGTTTAGCTTTTTCAATTTTTTATTTATTTATTTTTTACTTTATCATCTTTACTCACATCTTTTGCTATCCTTATTGCAGGTTATTGATTCTAACATATATATTTTTAAACAAATCCTAGAGTTTGTGCAGGGATCCAAGAGAGTTCACAAAGGACAAAGTTTTACTCAAGGAAATCTCTCTTCTCTCCCAAAGCACTGTAAGTCCTAGACTTTCTGATTTTTTTTTCTATATAATTGCAGTAAGAGTTGCGTTTGCATGCTTGGTTGTCACTCTTATCATCCAGATTTGGTATCTTTAAACCAAAATTTAGAGCGAGTCCTTAAGGAAATTAGATCGTCTAAACACTCTGCTAGTTCCACACACACAAATTCACAAATGGCGGAGGAAAGAAATGAAGAGGAGGCTCCACCCAGTACACCACCGCCACCACCTCCTCTCCGACTCTTGAAGGAGCACTGTACTCCTTCGGAATACACATCACCATCGTGTATTCAGCTTCCTACAGCTCAAGCAGCTTAGTATGAAATCCAGCCAGTACGATCAACCTACATTTGTAATTCATGATCTCTTCGTACACTAAATTTTTGAAAGATTTGTGCACTCAAAATTACAAATCTAAATCTCATGTGGCCAATAAGGGTTTTCTCACCGAGCATGTGAGCTCGATTATCCATAATGATACTCCTCCTAAGATGAAAGATCCTGGCACTCCCACCATTACTTGTACGATTGGAAGTCACATCATTGATCATGCATTATTGGATATTAGAGCAAGTGTCAATCTCTTTCCTTACTCAGTGTATGAGCAGATTAGGTTGGGGGAATTAAAGCGTACTCAGGTTACCTTGCAACTTACTAATAGATCTGTTAGGGTACCCCGGGACATAATTGAGGATGTTCTAGTCAAGATCAACAAGTTCTTTTTCCCTATTGATTTCATCGTCCTTGACACTGAAGTGCAAAATTCGAGGAAACATACTCCTGTCATTTTTGGCCAGCCTTTTTTGGCAATGGCCAATGTGAACATTAATTACTGCACCGGAGTTATGGATGTTTCATTCGGTAATATGAAAGTGAGAGTGAATGCTTTTAGGGCATCTCATCAACCTCTAGACAAGGCGACTGCTTTGCAATCGATGTTGTTGATGAGCTCGTGGTAACAGCTCTTCCACTTGAGGATACCTTGTCAATTGTCATTCCTTCTGATCTATCTGACAATCAAGAAGATCAAATCCTGGATGTGTTGAAAAAGAAAAAAAGTGCAATTGACTGGTCAGTTGCGGATTTAAAAGGTATTGATCCCTCTATCTGCCTACACCGCATTCATTGTATATATGATTTTACACTTTCTCGGAGAATGCAGAAGTTTTTAATTTCTAACCTAAAGGAGGTAGACGTGAAGGAAGTGCTGAGTCATGTCTTTTTGCTGGTTTGGATTGTACTTCGTAGGTTTTCTTCATTTTTGTTTTTCTTGCTTGCCACCAACATCTTGCAGGTACTTTGGTCCGAGTTGTGGGGGTGTCCTCCCCATTTTCCTCCATTCCACCCTATGTTAAGCGATACACAGGTGATATCCATCCTTTTCCTTTATTTGTCCTTTATATCTCTCTCTTTTTTTTCCTCCTTTTTTTTTTTTTTTTTTTTTTTTTTTTTTTTTTTTTTTTTTTTTTTTTGTGCTTCACATTGTGGACAATTTTAGGTTAAGTTGGAGAGTGGGATAGTAACCTTTGGGTTAGTTTTAGTAGTTTTAGTTCTTTTCCTTTATTCTTTTCCTTTATTTTTAGTTTTTCGAGGGGGATTTCTAAGAAGATTTTTTTTTAATGAAATGAAGATACTTTGATTTTTAGAACTTTTATTTTGTGAAGAAAAAGAGAAAAAGGGTTCACTATCTTGTTTTAGGAAAGAGTTTTCGAGAAATTGTTGAATTGTCGATCTCTCACTTAACACGTATTATATAGAAAATTCCAAATGTGAAGCTATGATTTTCATACTTGTGATAACTTCAGAAAAAAAAAAAGATGGAAAACTGACCCTTAGTCATACAGTGTCTTGGTTCAACTAAGTGGATTTATCCACAAATCGGTGAATTAATTCTGGCATATGGAAAGGGCTGCCTATTGTTGGGGACCGTATTGAAAAAAAAAAAAGAAAGAAGTGTTTAGTTAGAAGTCTTGAAAAGAATAAAAAAATTTGTGACTAGTTTGGGTTCGTAGACTTTTTAACCCAAGACAGTAAGTCCGTAGGGGTATTTATATACCTAGTGCTCGAAAGACATCTGTTTTGGGAGTCATTGGCCTAATGCTCGTTACATGGGTTAATTAGAAAGCTTAAGGAACCTAGGCATTACATAGTTATATGTTTGTGTTTGGTAAAAAAATTAAAATAAATAAAATAAAGAAAGAAAAAAAATCACTAAAACAGTATTGCTACAGCCTTTGAAAAAAATAATAGTGTGAAAGCCACCATAAATAAATGCCTTGAGAGGAAACATGTTATCTTTTACTGAGGTTAGGTGGCCCAGAATATTGAAAGAAGAAGAAGAAGTGTTTTCATGGAAATTCTTAGTGGGTCGTTTTATGCTTTCATGCTTCCATATATACACAATTTTCACTGTGCGCGAGCAATTTTTCAAGAATGATTTTGAGGATTTCTGACCAATAGATAGGATTTGTGAACCAAATTTGAGATATGTTTTGAAAACTCCATAATCAAGAATATCCGGTATTTGTAGGTATTATTTTGGAAAAGACTCCCTGATTTTTGTGTTTTAGGAATTGTATGGGTAAAATCAATGCAAACCCTCACAAGACTATAACTCGTCCTCTAGGGGGGACTTAGAAGTTTAAAGGCTTGCTACACATGCTAAGTGCAGCCGTGCTCCCGCTCCCTACGAAAGTGGCCTTAGTTTAGTCTTTCCTTTTGCTTTAGCTTTGCTCGAGGTCTAGCAAAGTGTAAGTTGGAGGTGTGATGAGAGCCTAAAATACACATTTAAGGCCCCTCAATGATGACTTTGTTACACCTTGGGATGGTAGTATATGACCTTAGTTGCATTATTTTAATGATTTCCTGTGTTTTAGGTGAAGAGAATGAATTCAAAGCAAAACTGCGAAAGATGGAGCCAACTCACAAAGAACCGGGACTTTCTGCTTTTAGCTGGACGCCAGACCCCAAAAGTGACCCAGAGACTACTACCTGCGGGCGTCTGGAAGCCCGACCCGAGTTGACTTCGCCTCTAGAGCGTTTCGAAGGAAAATCGGTCAAAAAGTCTATATAAAGCAAGCCAAACTCATTTTTCATTGATTCACATCTTGTGAGAAGATCTATAGGCTGGTTTGGGAGCTTTGGAAGAGCGCTAATGGGGATTTTGTCAAGGATTCTTCATCAATCTCCATGAGCAACTAACTCTCCATCTTAGGGTTGCGATGAAACCCTAATCTTGTATTTTGGTGATGTATAGGTTCTAGGATTTTACTTTGAACGCTTCTAGTTATATGATATGAAGTTATCCATTAATTGATTGGATTTTATTTATTAATGCAATATCTCTTTTTGGTATTTTAATCTTGTAAATTCAAATACTAGTCACATAATGATGTTTGAATGAATTTGTTGTCAGATCTAGGATAATCAATGCCATAGAGATAGGTTATGCTCCGATCTACAACCACATCCCTTATTTGTAGACTCTGAAGGTTTGTAACCAGAACAAGTCTTTTTAGCGTTGACAGTCAAATCCTAGGTCTATACTTGCCATTGTGTGAGGTTAGAGTGGATTCGTACCCTGAGATCTTTTCTCTGATTGAATCAAAACCTTGTCTTTACTTTCTAATTTAATTAGGAATCAATCCCATCAAACCAACACTTTGTTTTCTATTAGGATTAGTTTAGGAATTTGGAGCCAACACAACTTAGCTTTTTTGTCCCAATGGATACAACATTCGGTTAACATCTTTACTCTCACAAGTAGAGATAGTAGCTAGGTATAAATTATATTTGCAAACCCTGTTTTGAGACGATCAAATATACCCAGTAACTCGTGGTTTCTTCTAAACTTTGTCGAATAAGTTATTAGATTGAATTCAATTCCGCTTACCCGGGTGTGCTCTAGTTTATCGCTCAACTCAAAGGATTGTTGGACTTGGGCATCATATTTATGTAGTAATTCCTCATGTTGCTGTAAATTAACAGACTATAAAATTAGAAACATATATACCATGCCAAATGAACCACCCTGGCTCATGTCATATATAAAGAGCATGTAAAAATACAACACACCTTCATTAATTTCTAGCGAAGCTCCCATTTGCTCGATGTGCTTTGTCATTGCCTACATCTCACCAAGCAACAATCATATATTGAGAAAGGTCGTAATAGTGGCTCACATAAAAGAGGTAAAGATAAGTGAGAAAATGAGTAGCCACACTAAAAGAATGCTTAAATGTATCATATTTCACTCATATTTGGATGGGTCTGGCACCTCCCATGTTGGTGGCTTTTTGCTGGGTGGCGCTCCGTAACAGCTTGAGCTTTTGGGATAAATTGGTTAGTCGGCCTTGATATGGTATCACAGCCATGGTTAAAAATATCGGTCGATGCAGATTCGTATTGGCCGATACATACCAATATCGGCCGACTCCGGTCCGATAAATTGATACTTATCGGTATCAGAGTCGGTCCTTGAAGATATCGCAGGTATATCGGTTCATATCGGCTGTTATAGGCCGATATCTTGAAGATATCGGTCAAAACCGATATATCGGCCGATATTTTCAGACAAACCTTTTTTCTGCTGAACATTTGCATTTTCTTAATTGGAGAGAAAAACAAAGAGCACATGCAGTTGATGTAAATTCACAGAAAAGGGGGAAAAGGAAAGAGATGTAGCTACAAAGCAAAAAAGAAAAAAAAAATGGAGAAATAGGCAGGGTTAGAGGACTGAGGAGGACATGTACCTGGACGCTGGAGAACAGGCGCACTAGCCGCCGCCGCCTCATCTTCTTCTCCTCCCTTTTCCTCTACCTCTTCTCTTTCCCCTCTGTTTTCCCCCTCGTTTCTGTATGTCGTCCCAGAGAAACCCTAAAGTGGTCTTTTTTGTTTTAGGTCCAAAGTTTCCACTCATTTGAGTTTTGACTTTATCCTTTTTTGTTTTCTTATGCCTTTGCCCTTGGACTGATTGGCACTAAGTAACACACCGTTATAACTTGGGCACCATTTTCAACTATCACACATTCACACGTGACATGATACTTCACGAAACTGATTGGCACTAAGTAGCACACATAGATGTGAAGTCCGCAATAAAATAATCTATCTTTTAATGTAAAATGAATTAAGAGGAGATTAAAACTAATTCACTAAGGTGATGGTTGGGTATTCAATTTCTATCTCCCTTAAATTTATTTTTTTAATTAAAACCTAGATGTGAACATGTGAACAATTAGGCCCTCTTTGTCTTCGATGTGAATGATCAGGCCCATTTATTAAAAGTCTCATGGATATGTTATCTTTATTTTCTTATATTTTACACTAATATATTGATCATAAGCCAAAATAATTGTTGCATTATATGAAATGCTGGAGAAGACAGCGAACTGCGACACAAACAGGACTCATAACTTAAGGTGACAGATATTTTTATTTATTATTGTTACTAATAGAAAAAAAAAACATTGTTTTCCAACATTTTCTAATATTCTGGATTTTTCGGATATTTTGTGAATTTTTTTGGATTAAAAAAAAACTCACATCACGATGGACCGATAACCGCTTGCGGGGGTGTTAAGCAGATTTGTCTTCCACTTCCTAACAGCTTAAGCATTTTGGATGTAGTCTAGTCGAACTTGATAAAGAGAAGTGGTATTACAGCTAAAGTCATCTCCCATAGGTGTAACTAAGGCTGTCAAAGGGCCGGGCCAGGGCTGGCCTGATTAAGCCCCTATCCTAATCTCATATATGCGGGCTAGGCCTAGGTTGAACCAAAGCCCTTAGAACCCTTAGCGAGCCTGCAATATTGAAGCCCTTACCCTACCTCAAGGGCCAGGGCTTAGCTAGGGCCAAACCAGGGCTAAAAGAAATGATTTTCTTAATATTATTGTATATAATAATTTTTCTATGCTACGATTCTAGCCCTCATTTATACGAGCTAAGGACACATGCAGTGCAAAAATCAATCTTTTTGTGTCATTTTAAAAAGAATGCATGAAAGAAGTTACTTTATCCTCATATAAAAATATTATTTACGATTAAACGAGAAAAGCTAATTTGATAGTATTGCGACATGAGATTTGTACATTGATGACACTATTAAAGACCTTAGCACACTAGCAGTAGTTATATAGTTTAATTAATGTGCTCAATTTTGTTTCTTGTCAGGCTATTAGTAAGATTGTTGCAAATGAAGTTCAGCTAATTGTATTCTTTTTTACTAGTTCATGTATTGCATTTTTTTATAAACCGACATAATGAACCATCAGCACTTGTTTGACAAGTCTCATATGATTCAATTAGATTTATTTATTGAAAAAGGCATTAGGACTTTTCAAAATAAATTATTTAGTATGTGTGGTTCAAATAAACATTAGGCTAGTTTTGAATTAGTATTAACCCTAACTTGTAATTCTTTACAACATCACCACTGGATTTTATAACAAAACAATTAAACTTGGACTACCTAAGATGAATGACAGATGATTTGATGCATTTGAACATGGGTCAAAGTCACAAACTTTAACTTCATATGTGAGGTCCACTTGAGTGAAACAACAATCATGGAAGTAAAGGGATAGAAAGAAATTGGCATTAGTTAGTAACTAGTGGCTAAAGCTCAACCCTACTTAATGATGATGTTGATGGTCATCCATCTATACTCTCAGACATCAGTGGTTTATATTAATGGTGAAAATCATTATAATCAGTGACAACTTGAATTTCCAAAGAATAAGTTGGTGTGGGGCAAATGTAAAATCAAACATAGGTGACAATATTATGATCTATGAGGATATCCATAAAAAAAAAAACCTTTACCTAACATTTTTTTATTATTTTTTTTAAATGTATTAAGGCAACTGCCATTAATTGCCAATTGCAGGGGTTCTTTACAATTGTTTCGGTAAAAATCCTTATATATTGTACATATTCTTTATTTTTTATATAATAATAGACATCAAGCCGGCAAAGTCAAGCCCTAGGTCAACCCTCAAGGTTGCGGGCCTTTCAAAATTGGGCCGTACCCTACCATCAGGCTTTAGAACAAGAAGAAAAGCCCTCGCTTCTCGGGCTTTTAAGGGCTGAGCCGATCCCAACCCCCTCATCAAAGGGCCAGATTGACAGCCCTAGGTGTTACACTCTTCTTTATTTATTATTCTAGAGATTCTTCTCTCATTCATTTCTTCTAATTAATTTTAAGACCGATGATATAAAATTTCTATTTACTAAATAAGTAATAAAAAAGAAAAAAAACATTAGGTCAGATTAAGTTAGGATGTAATTCTTAAATAAAAAAAAATTAGCATACCTTTTCCCTATGCTACCCATTCTTGATAAAGATACTATGACTATAATTGAGAAAAGTAAATTCATAAATAATCTTATAATTTATTTCAAAATGAACTCTTCATAGTTATTGAGAATGTCACAAGCAAAAGGTAAGAACTCAAAATAGTATATATGTAAGTCAAAACTAATAATAAACAGAAAAATAAATAAAAATAAAATCAAGTAGGTCTTCCTATCTAAAGTCATTTCAATATTGTCTTACAAAAACATATTCCATTGATAAGATTAATTCATGCCACATCATGTGTCCTTATTCAACTTTTAATTTACTTATAATTTTAAAAATGGAGAAGCCTAAGTCCCTCTTTTTAAAGAAAATTAATACACTTTGATTTAAATTTAGATTATGCAACTAGCTAAATTGATTAAAAAGTACAATAAAATATAAAAGATCTCTTTTATATTATATAAACGATATGTTATTTTGCGAACATATGTACATAATTTAACGCATGCATAAAAAAGTATATAAGTAAGAGTATAACCTTTGAAATGAAACTTGTTATAATTTATGTGGATTCCAACATAGACTTAGGCATCACTAGCATTAGCCGGCTCAATTTGTCATGGTAACACGACAATAATAATTTTTTAAGAAAATAAAATAAAACACTGGTGAGAGTGGGAAACCAATACTTGAAAATGGAATGAGAATTGTGGATTGGAAAGGAAGAAAACACCATATTTATATATGCTAAAAAAAAGTTATAGATGATTGACAAATGTCACTCATCTAAACCATCACTCAAAAAGGATAAAAACAAAGTGTTAATATGTTACATTCCAGTTAAGTTGTTGTAGGGTCAAAGAATAAGGCAAGTTGAGTTAGGTCTAAAAGTTAAATATCATATTTTGACTTAACTCTAACCCAATCTATTGATTAATAAGGTTAAAATTGTTAACTCAAATCTACAAGAAAACAGGAAAGATCAACTGTAACTTTGAATAACTAAATAGGTCTCAAATTAGGTGATTGGTTGGGTCAAGATTGCTATTATTGCTATCAATATATTCTAGAACATTCTCCAATTAAGGGCTAGCAATTATTTTATTAATGACCTTATGCAAAGTTCTTATTAATAATCGTAACATAAAAGAGTTTGTAAAACTCTCCCACTTTAGTTTGACTAGAAGGTGACCTACACCTTTTGCCATTGACCCAATTATTTTATATTATAGACGTAGGAATCGATTTCGCAATTGATGCTCAATTTCTCAATTGACTGCAAAATTGAAACTCCAATTTCAATTTCAATTTTGAGTAGCAACAAATCCAATTCTCAGTGGATTCTTTATGGATAAAGATATTCTCACATGATGATTCATTTTTCTATTTTGTTGCAAATCTCATATCATATCTTATTTTAGGTTCTGGTCTTTCTAGGTATGAATTTAGATGCATTCTTATACTTTTCTATTTTGTAAGAAGTCCAAAATTTCGTATCTAACTTCCTCATAATACCTCTCAAACGAAAATGCTTAACACTAATCCCCTATTAGTTCGGGAGATGATTACACTATCATTTATAAAAGAGTTTTGCACTTAAACCTTGACATCTTCGGCTAGATATTGTGGGACTCAAACAAGGTGATTTGGACCGTTAGATGGATAACCTACTCTTGGATGGATCTGTTAGATTGTATGGACTCAATCCATCAGATGATGTAATAAATTAATTAATTTCTTTATTTATCAATAATATCATGCTTTCCTTTCATGAGATGAATGGTGTTTTACTGCTTAATGCACATGACCAATGCATATGACATAATGGTTCATGAGATGAACTGGGTCCCATTAGTATATTAGATGTGATATATGTGTATGGATGAGATCCACACACGAGAGACATGTGTCACAAATCTTATACTTAAATATCTTCACAACCGGTGATGAGACTGGACATCTCATCTGATAAGGTTGCAGCACTTTAATCACTATGAGATAGTATGATTTGTCTCGATCATCAGAATGTAAGATTCTGGATCACGGTGCTGGTAAATTGGATGTATTAAAGGACCATGAGCAGCACCTTATGGAATACTGTCTCGAGTTTAAAGTTTGCTCTCATAATTCCCTAACAATAGGCTCTCAATCCTGAGACATTGATGAACTCAAGTTTCTATCTATTCATTTGCTTTGAGTCACCAATGAGTGAGGCCAACTATAGGTCAACACATCGGTGTCTTGGGTACGTGGTAGTAGGACTGGGAACATCCAATGGTCAAGATGGAATCTATCTACATTATCCCCTTGTGCCAATTAATAGATTTGTCATTAGTAAGTGCGCACCCATCTCGATTAAGAGTTAATTGGATGGTACTGATGATCACTGTGATTAATTGTGGCTCAAGGATAATAAGATATGGATTTAAATTGGTGGGACAATTTTAGTCCAATTGATCCATGGATATTGATAGAGGGGCCTACTTGTGGTAAATCTGGAAGTCTAGGGTCTTCATTGTAATTTATTCCTAAGACTAGAGTGCAATTGCATTTATATAGTGGTGTTATTTGTAATTAACTGTGGGCCCGGATTGCACATGAGATGTGGGGTCGCGATGTTCCAGTTGGAGCCAGCTTTCTATGGAATCCCTAGTGGTCCCCACGCTAGCCCAAGTTATTGGAAAGATACTAATCCTATTAGAACTCTAAGATGAAGGAATTAGAAAGTTACTATTTCTATTTGAAGTGACACTTCTAATAAGTGGTAATAGTAAGGTTACTAATTTGTGTGGAAGTAAGACTTCTATTTCAATTAGTACAAGAGGAGGGAAGGAGGTTGCTTAAAGCTATAAAAGGAGAAGTAAGGGGGCTAGAACAAACACACTCTTAGAATTCACGCCCAGCCTTCCCTTTTGTGCAAAAGTTGCACATCTCTTCTAGTTCTCTTCTAGTTCCTTGAGTTTCTTGAAGGGCTTTCTCTTGAAGTTTCCACCAGTCTTCTTGAGAAGAGAGATCTGATATGGGACATAGCGTGGAAGACTAAGAGATCCTAAGTTGCTTACAAAGAAAGAGTTTCTTTAACTAACAAGTCTTCTTCTCCATTAGAGCATGATAAGTCCTTAAAAATGCATAATTTCATCATCATTTTAGATTAATTAAGGACTTAATCATCAAATTATGGACCATTTTAGTAGAAAAAATCATGATATTATGTTTATGGGTATCAAAGTCTGAATTCGAGTCAAAACCTCATCCAAAAACTGCATTTTTACATAAAATCATGAATTTCTCTATTTTTGGCATTGGAAGTCATAAATTTCTCATAACTTTTTATTTACAAATAAAATGATGAATTTTATTTGCACCATTGATTTAATTGAAGATTTGATAAAATGGTGACATTTTTTTGGGCCCGCATCTTGCATAATTCCTTCCCTATATGAATAGATTACTCTGATATTTATTTTTTATTTTTGTAGGGAATTTCAAAAATTGGGGCCCGCAAAAGAGAATTGATGAAGCAAATGCACCATGGGACCCGTCTACGTTTGGCATAAATTCCAATGAGAGAAAGTGGGCCCATCTAAGGATACTTTTCCAATCCATGAAGAGTTCAAAAAAATGGGAAGATCTTTCTAAGCAATCAAGTTGGAAACCAAATCCAAGAGTCCAAGATTCTAGCATAAGTTGTTAAAGATATCTCCAAAAAGATAGGCCTCAAAGATTTGAATCTTGCAAACCAAAATTCTTGGGAATATGTTCCACGTCCAACACCCATTCCCAAAGCTATCACACGTCCAACACTTCTAAGGAGGAGATAAAACACGTCCACAAAAAGAGCTTCCCACATTGTTTCAAATTTTGAATTAAATCTAAAGTGGGCCCAAGTGGGAAAGTTGCATGAGACATAAAGAATCTTACCTTTAGTAGGATGTTGTGCTAAGAAATCCAAGAAGATAATGAGCTGGAAAATCCCTTGAAACTCTCCCAAAAACTCTCCTAATCCTAATCCAACTTGGACCCCACACTACTTATCCTTCCCAAACCAAAAACCTTGCAACCCAAGATACCAAAAAAATATAAAAAGACTTCAAATAGGCATGGACGTGCAATATACATCTCCTCCCCTCTCTTGGACGACCAGCAACCCATATTCTCCCCTTTTCCAATAATTTTTCTCCATCTCTCATCCTTCCATCACAATTTCATCCAAGGCCTTCCCTAAGGCACACCACCACTTGGATTTTTACGCCGTCACGCCACCGCCGTTGCTGTCGTTGCTCCATCATCAACCAGCCATCTACTTTTCCATTGGTGAAGGATTGAAGACTTGAAGATGGGATTATGCGCAAGTCCTATTTTCTTCATGTGTTTGATCTAGGGTAAGGAAATATATATATTTTTTTAGTTTTGATTCCTATTGGGAAATTTCTAGTTTATTGGTTTACTTTAATTTAAAAGACGCAATCAATGAGGTCAAGGTGTCCCGCCTTGGATCGGCATCGTGTGTTTGTGGGTAGTGACAGTACGCACTTGGTGCGGTGTTTTTGCAGTCTTTTTATTAATCTTACCAATATAACGTTGTGATTTCCATAATAAGAATATTTAGAATTCTTTATTTTTTTTATTCTTATTTCTCAATGATATTATTAATGAATTTTTATTTCTAATACATGATTTATTGACTTTTATGCAATTGGTGGTTTGATGTCTTTTATGTTTTTGCAGTTTTTATATTAGGATTCTTAGATTAATTTTTTTTTATTTGAGATTGTAATTTTTAAGTTGGATTTGTAATTAAATTTTAATTTTAGTTTCATAGAGATTTATTTATATAGATTTTTGATAGGCTAGATTAGTTTTTCAATAGGACAGGTTTTGCAATTAATTACGCCCTGTGGATCGACCTCGGATTTCACCGAGTTATTACTACAATCGCAGCCTTGCACTTGGGGCTGAAGATCAGAGCACAACCAGGCTCCAAAGGTATAATATGCTTCTCTATCTGTTGTAGATTATTTTGTTGCATGTTGTTGCTTGTTTTATTGCTGTACATGATAAATGAGTATGAGGGATTGCATCCTGGATATAATTTGTGGCCTTATGGGTACTTGATCCCTAAGTCAAGTGGGTCAAAAGTTTTGAAATCCTATCCACAAGGCCCACCTATTTCCAACAGGATCAACATCATGTCTTTCAGGGGGGGCGTCTAATTAAGTAACTGCGCGATTGGAAACTCTCGGATTTGGTTTAAATCACTATATCACATCTTTGTGGGCCCTATCTAACCAATCAAAGTGGAATCTTTGAAATATGGTAAAATAGAGAAATGTTTTACTTTTTATTCTCTGATTTATTTATTTTTTAGTTTTTTACTTTCTTTTATCATTTTGCACAATGGGCCCACCTAATCTCTCAGTAGCAACATCCATTCTTTATCCGAACTCTAGGACAAGCAGTACTCTCTCAATTACTAACCCTTCCTTTAATGAGGGTATTGATAATGGGCCCTATTCATGTTGCTCAGTCCAGCCGATCATTTAGAGGATCCTCCATGGGCACACATTTCTTATGCTTTTTTATTTTTAGCCTAAAGATCTAAAGTGTGACCCACTTATGTTATGATCTATTAATTTAAAGCCATAAAAATTATTTTTATGGGATCGACTTAGTGTTGATTCTATGGAGCCTAAACTTTAAATTTGCACTCAGTGGACCCACTAATGTTATTCTCTATCAATTTCAAGTCTAAAAAATTTTCTTACCAGGTCCACCTCCTTCAACATCCTGCCTATAATGATCCATCAATTGTCTTTCTCATAACTACTCTTCCAAGTGGATTAGCATCGTTCATAAAATCTCTCTTACCTCCTAATATAACATCCTGCCTATAATGATCCATCGAATGTCTTTCTCATAACTACTCTTCCAAGTGAATTAGCATCATTCATAAAATCTCTCTTACCTCCTAATATATATCTCCTACCTTATCTCCATTTGATAATACAAATCTCATAGAAACTCAGGCCTATCTATCAAATCTTATACACTATGAAGGTTTTACATAATAAGAAGTTCGCAAATCTTAAATTCCGGAAGAATATTCATTAAAAGTTGTTTCATCAATTGTTCTCCTATATTGATTATCATAAAATCACAGGATTAAAACTATAAAGTAGATGATTAAACATTATTGGCGATTAGCACTTTATTCTATCCTTTGTTTTTCTGCATTATTTTCCAAATATTGATTGTTGTTATTGTGCTCTTGATCACTTTCTTGCTCTTAGTAGTGTATTTCTTTGCACGAGCTGATTTTTTTTTTTTTTGGGTCATTATGGTAATATTAAGGATGCTCATTCACTATTTAGAAAAAAAAATTCTAATTTCGATTGTACGGATCTTTTATATGGAACCAGCAAGTTTGTTGTCAAGATCGTAGATTTTAGATTTTTCTTTTGTTGAGCTTTTGTAAGATTTGCTGTAATTTTTTTCCTTCATGCCAAAATCTATGATCTTGAACTTAGCTTGTTAACTTACTATTATTCATTATAATTTCTTGTAGTTTTTCTGAAGAAGAAGGTTATTGGATTAGATAATATTTATGAAAGGAGTTAAGAGTGAGTGATCTTGATTCACTAGGCGGCATTTACAACATACCATCGTAACTCTCACCTTTATGACAAATGAAACACACTCTTCGCATATGAATTGAATACAGGTTACATAATCATCATTTACTTTCATTTTTAGTTTTTCTTTCTTTAAATTCATTTATATTTCACCTTGTTTTTCAAAAAATTTCTTTAGATATATTTTATTTAATTATTGCATAAAGTATTTTAGTTATTCTATGCACTAATTATTATTTAAAAGTTTATTATTTTTAATATTATAAATTATAGCTCGGGCATGTTTTACTAGTTTTATTTTATATTTATAAGTTTGTAGTAATCTTATAATAGTTATTCATTGAATCTGGATGAAATTAACTCAGACCTAATCCATTGTAACTGACCCAACTATGTTTACACTCTATTTTTTGTTTAATACATTTATTACTACTAGATTGACAATACATAAATAATACCCCGAATTGCATAATCCTAACCTTCAAATAAATAGATTTTTTTATGATTTATTTAAAAATCTGAATGCTCAACCACTTTTTTTAATTAATATCAAAGTTGTTGATTTTGACCAAACTGGTTTCAATCTTGACTTTTAATTTTTGAATTTATATTATTAATCTACATTTTCTCCAATTCTTTAATTAGTTAAGGGTAATTTTAGTCATTTTTATTTATTAAATATAGTTAAGATAACTATTTTATTTGTTTTCGAAACCCGTTAATCAAAATGGATCTAAACAAAAAATCTACTCACTTGATAAAAAGCCCACGTCTATCACTTAACAACTTAAAATTATGATTTTTATACTCTCTATGATTATATAATTGCATTATTCTGGAAAAATAATCATAAGAATTATGAATTTTACATTTTTTTTATTGTAAATGTGCTATAGTTTTAAATTCATACCCAATAAATCCAATTATATGACTCCACTTCAAATTAGACACATCAATAAGATGGACCATTTTTAAAATATTCGATATAAATTAAAATGAAAATGAAAATACTTGATTTGCAGGAAATAATATTCATTATGACATAAAAATTATATTAATTTGTTACTTCTTATAAAATCTTATACTTTTATTACTTTTTAGAGGATTTAACCTGAAAAATCACTTTATCCGCACGTGTTACGCAATCAAACACTTTAGCAAGTGGTGCACCAATTAGAGCAATTGAGTTCAATTTTCATTTTATTTTTTTTTACCTATTTGGCACATCATCGGCGCCGACCTTATTTACACTGCATAAGGTCGGTGCCGACCCTGTCCGCGAATCCTATTAGGGCTTGAAACCCTGTTTATTCTCATTCTTTTCTTCTCTCTCTCGGACTACCGCCAAGACTGACCTTGGACGAGTGCTCCTGTGTGGTTGCTACCATTTCCACTTACACTAGGCTTCAAACTTCCTCTTCAACTGCATCTCTTTGCTTCCGATCGGTTTTTCCATCATCTATTTTTTTATCTTGACTGCAGATATATCTATCTCCTTCCATTTTTTTAGTCTTTCTCTATGTTTTTGTATTTTCCTTCCTTTTTGGTTCTCCTGCCATCCCGCATACAATATCGAAGTGCATGGTACATGGGCTTCAACGTCATTGTGGGATTTATGGATTATTTGTTTGAATGGACTAGGGTTTGTAGAATTCCAAATTTGGGGTTTTATGAGTTGAGAAGGACGATGGTTCCGGAGCAGTTACCGTCTTTGGCAGTTAGAATAAATTTGTTCTCCTTGCTCATATTTCTTGTTTTGTGAAATGGATTGAGTTGATTTTGGTCCCAAAGCTTTAAGATAAAAGATTCATTTTGTTTTTTGGTGTTCGGTTGGATCTGTAATTAAATTAAGATTATAGTTTGATTAGTTTCCTTTTATTTGATTGGTCTTTTTGTCTGTTGCGAAAACCTGCCTCATTGATGCATCCCAAATGCATGAGATCCATATGGAAAACATGTCTTAGTCAAGTGACAAAAAACTAGGCCATTTTGTGTTCCAAAAATGGTCACTAGTTTCTTTATGAAACCACATTTTAATTGAACAACGTCTGAAACTGTTATCAGGGAACCACCATGGTATCAATAATGAAACTCTTTTTAATCACACCATTTATCAAAGAAATTGTTCATATACAAAGATAAAGGTTATAAAATAAAAATGTTAGGGTAATTTAACTAGAATGATATTGGTCTCATACTTTACTTGCAAAGAGAAATCCGTGTTGAGCACGGGTAAGCAACCAACTAAATTTGTAATACGAAATTTGTAAAGAGAGTAAAAATTGGATATGCACCAATTTTTTAGTGCATAATTTTTTATACAATGCAATTAATAAGTAATATTAACAAATGCAGTTGGTTGCAAATAACCGATAATACATCATATACTTCCTTGCAAAGTCAATAATTCACCTCATATGAATTTTAACTTTTGTGGTGTTAGACAAAACTGTTTATCTCTTACTTCAAGTGGGCATAATCTATCTCTAATATTAGATTGTTATGAAATGTACTTTTTTAGTGTTCACTATTCCATATAAGCATGAAATTTTTAATGTTCGTTATTTCCGTCTTATGAACATTTTTTATGTATGCTTGCCTTCATTACATTCAATGCTATCATGTATAATTTGAATGCACACATATGTCTAAAGAGAATGTAAGCAAGAACGAATTACCCTGCAACGAGGCTAGTACATCAAATGCACAACTAGCCCAACTTTTGTGCGAGCAAGAGCATCACAATTCCGTCGCTATCGAATGTGGTTTGGTATACTCTCTTCCACACAACCACCAGTCAATTGAATTTCCTTTCGATCTATAGCTAACGTTATTCAAACTATTATTTTTCGCATGAATGATTATGTTTGAGTGCTTTATTTTAACCTCCCTTTACTCTCGATCTTGCCTCCTAGCTTATAGTGAACCTCCCCCTACATTTATTGTGCTATATGTGTTCTTGAATATTGATCCTAATGTAACTTATAATTGAAGTATGGTTATGTCGTGGATGTTGTCAATTTGTAACTTTAAACCTAGGAGATGTGCAGGCAATTTAAGTAAATATATATTGGATGTTGATGGATTAATTGAATGTCAATTGAATGTATTAAATGTTTTTGTTTATATTTAAAATATTGTATTTGAAGCACATAGGGGCCTTTTGATGTAAATGTAGTATTCCCCTTCTTTAGGATTTTTTCTTTCCAATTTATATAGCGTTATCACCGAAGTTGTATCACTTATTTTAAACTGCTATGGTCATCACCGACCCTGACTTAGAATCTTTTTTAGAGAATGCCTGAAAAAAGTTACAACTTTTGGTCAAAAAAATAAAAAAAATGCGTCGGTGATGACCTTTTTTTACACTGCTAAGGTCATCACCGACCCTGACTTAGAATTTTTTTCCAAAAAATCCCTTAAAAAGTTACAACTTTTGGTCAAAAAAATATGAAACATGCGTCAGTGATGACCTTAATTTACACCTTAATTTACACTCCCAAGGTCATCACTGACCCTGACTTAGAATTTTTTCCCGAAAATGCCTAAAAAAGTTACAACTTTTGGTCAAAAAAATAGGAAACATGCCTCGGTGATGACCTTATTTTACACTGCTAAGGTCATCACTGACCCTGACTTCTAGAAAAATTACACCTTTTAGTATAAATAAGGTCGGCGCCGACCTTATGCAGTGTAAATAAGGTCGGGCCGATGATATGCCAAATAGGTAAAAATAAATGAAAATTGGGCCCAATTGCTCTAATTGGTGCACCACTTGCTAAAGTGTTTGATTGCGTAACATGTGCGGATAAAGTGATTTTTCTAGTTAAATCCTCTACTTTTTATTTTTTAATTTTGAACATTGTCACTAATAAAATTCTAATTATATTTATTTTATATAATTAATTAATATGTCTAAACCTGAAAGCCGCCACGTCTCCGTCCTTTAGAGCACAGGTGATCAGGCCGGCAAACTTAAGAGCCATCCAATTGAAATATATTGGAATGCAACAAGCTATGAAATAATCAAGATATCGCATTAGAGCATGGATATCCGAGATAGTCCGAAATTAAAGCATGGACAGAAAACCAGCTTTGGTTAAACCCTGAAGGCCTAGAAATGGAGCACAAATCCAACCCCATGTGGGTCAATCTAAGGGGCCCCTAACCACGAGTCTATATTACTAAGGGAATGTATCTTCCCTTCCTTTAACCACAGGGCTCCAGGTGTCAAGCATCTCCTCTCCCTCTTCACTCTCCTCTCTCTCCACTCTCACTAACCGACCCACATAACTTCCTCAAAAAGAAAAATTTCCTGCGTTGAGACCGGGACCCAGGTGGGCCACCCGTTGACCCATCTGATCTTCGGATTAGAAGGAGGACCTACGGGTAACCCAGTAGGTGGTGGACCCGTAAAAGGTGAGCCCAACAGCGTCTGATCAGAGAGGGGAAATGACGTGTTTTAGATGACTTAGAAATCCAAACAATATAGTATTTCCAAAAACTTCATTTTCTTGCGTTGAGCCCGGGACCCAGGTAGGTCATCCGATGACCCATCTAATTCGTGGATCCGAAGGAGGACCCATGGGCGACCCAATAGGTGGTGGACCCGTGTGAGGTGGGCACCGTTTGGCCCACCATCCACCGTCTGATCAGAGAGAGGGAGAGGACATGTTTTTAAAAAGATGAAGTGTTTTTAGCAAGATACAATATGCTAATAGAAAAACATTTCTTTCCATGGTAAGATTGATTACATCTAAGGCAAACATAACTGGATTTGGAAATGTGTAAAGTATTTGTTTTTTCATTATTCATGTGGAAATGTGTCTTTTAATGTAGTCTGGATTCCTGATTCCAAATGACCCATAATTATCTTATTCCTTGAATTAAAACATAGTATTAATAATACATAAACCACCAAATGACCCAGACTTATGTTATTCCTTGAATTAAAAAATATTATTGATAATACATAGACCAACTGATTTTCTTGTTTACTGCGTTGATTCTCCTGCGGTAATTTACGATAATAACTGAACTTGATTCCCTGAATGTTGGATGTAGATGATGTATTATTGGGGGGAAATCAAGAATCGATGAGATTATTGAATTTTTTTGAGATCATAATACCCGTTGATGTATTATCAGGGGGAACCAAATATAACTAAGTATCGTGCATTCCTTAAATCCACCTGGGCATTGATAATACGTAGGATATATGATCTTACATAGACATACTGATTTTCCTGCGTTGAGGCCGGGACCCAAGTGAGCCACCCGATGACCCATCTGATCCGCGGATCAGAAGGAGGACCCACAGGCGACCCAGTAGGTGGTGGACCCGTTCGAAGTGGGCCCAACAGCGTCTGATCACAGAGGGGAGAGGACGTGTTTTAGATGACTTAGAAATCCAAATAGTATTTCCAAAAATTTCATTTTCTTGCATTGAGGCCCGGACGCATGGGAGCCACCTGATGACCCATCTGATCCATGGATCCGAAAGAGGACCCACGGGCAACCCAGTAGGTGGTGAACCTGTGCGAGGTGGGCACTGTTTGGCTCACCATCCACCGTTTGATCAGAGAGAGGGAGAGGACGTGTTTTTAAAAAGTTGAAGTGTTTTTAGCAAGATACAATATGCTAATAGAAAAACATTGATTTCCCATGTAATATTGCTTACATCTAAGGCAAATTATGATATATTAAACTGAGGCTTTAGATTCAATTTTGTACGGATTTCTTTCAATTTTGACTTTTTTAAATTTCGCTTGGGTAAAATTCTAAAAATATATAGGTAATGAAATTCAAACTAACGACATTCTGCCTTGACTAACATTTACCACACCACACAATATTAGTAAGTGATTGTTTAACAAAAAATATGTCAAAAGTAATAAGATGGAGTGGGGACCCTAGCCATGTGGACCATGCCCGTGATTAGCACAGGTTATTGTGCTAGTTGGATATTGTGCTAGTTGGATCAACTTGAATGTATCATTCTTACAACCCTTTTGTCTAAAAAAGGAAGCAAAATCAGATCAGAATACCAAAGATTCATAATCCAAATTTGTAACTCCGAAACTGTCTAATCAAATTCAAAGTTTCGCAGCATATGTTCCGTTGAATAAAGGTTATCCAAATCAAATCCTCTCTTTTTCTCTATCCATATATCTATATAAAGGGAAACCACCTTCACATTTCTTCCACAACATACTCTTCTCTCTCTGTCTCTCCTTGTTCTTAATTTGTTCCTTCTTATAAAATCTTATACTTTTATTACTTTTTAGAGGATTTAATCGGAAAAATCACTTTATCCGCACGTGTTACGCAATCAAACACTTTAGCAAGTGGTGCACCAATTAGAGCAATTGAGCCTAATTTTCATTTTTTTTTTTACCTATTTGGCACATCATCTGCGCTGACCTTACTTACACTGCATAAGGTCGGTGCCGACCCTGTCCGCGAATCCCATTAGGGCTCGAAACCCTGTTTATTCTCATTCTTCTCTTCTCTCTATCGGACTACCGCCAAGACCGACCTTGGACGAGTGCTCCTATGTGGTTGCTACCATTTCCACTTACACTAAGCTTCAAACTTCCTCCTCAACTGCATCTCTTTGCTTCCGATCGGTTTTTCCATTATCTATTTTTTTATCTTGACTGCAGATGTGTCTATCTCCTTCCATTTTTTAGTCTTTCTCTATGTTTTTGTATTTTCCTTCCTTTTTGGTTCTCTTGCCATCCCCCATACAATATCGAAGTGCATGGTACATGGGCTTCAACGTCGTTGTGGGATTTATGGATTATTCGTTTGAATGGACTAGGGTTTGTAGAATTCTGAATTTGGGGTTTTTTGAGTTGAGAAGGATGACGGTTCCGGAGCAGTTACCGTCTTTGGTTGGTAGAATGAATTTGTTGTCCTTGCTCATATTTCTTGTTTTGTGAAATGGATTGATCAAGTTGATTTTGGTCCCAAAGCTTTAAGATAAAAGATTCATTTTGTTTTTTGGTGTTCGGTTGGATCTGTAATTAAATTAAGATTATAGTATGATTAGTTTCCTTTTATTTGATTGGTCTTTTTGTCTGTTGCGAAAACCTGCCTCATTGATGCATCCCAAATGCAAGAGATCCATATGGTCACATCATATACTTCCTTGCAAAACTAGTAAATGAGGCATGAAAAACTAGTAACAATATTAACAAATGCAGTTGGTTGCAAATAACCGAATGAAATAATTCACCCTATATGAATACATCATATACTTCCTTGCAAAGTCAATAATTCACCCTATATGAATTTTAACTTTTGTGGTGTTGGACAAAACTGTTTTCTCTTACTTTAAGTGGGCATAATCTATCTCTAATATTAGATTGTTATGAAATGTACATTTTTAGTGTTCACTATTCCATATAAGCATGAAATTTTTAATGTTCAATATTTCCGTCTTGTGAACATTTTTTATGTATGCTTACCTTCATTACATTTAATGATATCATGTATAATTTGAATGCACGCATATGTCTACAGAGAATATAAGCAAGAACGAATTACCCTGCAACGAGGCTAGTACATCAAATGCACAACTAGCCCAACTTTTGTGCGAGCAAGAGCATCACAATTCCGTCGCTATCGAATGTGGTTTGGTATACTCTCTTCCACACAACCACTAATCAATTGAATTTCCTTTCGATCTATGGCTAACGTTATTCAAACTGTTATTTTTCGCATGAGTGATTATGTTTGAGTGCTTTATTTTAACCTCCCTTTACTCTCAATCTTGCCTCCTGGCTTACAGTGAACCTCCCCCTACATTTATTGTGCTATATGTGTTCTTGGATATTGATCCTAATGTAACTTATAATTAAAGTATGGTTATGTTGTGGATGTTGTCAATTTGTAACTTTAAACTTAGGAGATGTGCAGGCAATTTAAGTAAATGTATATTGGATGTTGATGAATTGATTGAATGTCAATTGAGTGCATTAAATGTTTTTGTTTGTATTTAAAATATTGTATTTGAAGCACACAGGGGCCTTTTGATGTAAATGTAGTAGTCCCCTTCTTTAGGATTTTTTTCTTTCCAATTTATATAGCGTAATCACCGATGTTGTATCACTTATTTTAAACTGCTATGGTCATCACCGACCTTAACTTAGAATCTTTTCTAGAGAATGCCTGAAAAAAGTTACAACTCTTTGTCAAAAAAATAAGAAACCTGCATCGGTGATGACCTTATGTTACACTGCTAAGGTCATCACCGACCCTGACTTAGAATTTTTTTTTTCCGAAAATCCCTTAAAAAGTTACAACTTTTGGTCAAAACAATATGAAACCTGCGTCGGTGATGACCTTAATTTACACATTAATTTACACTGCCAAGGTCATCACTGACCCTGACTTAGAATTTTTTTCCGAAAATGCCTAAAAAAGTTACAACTTTTGGTCAAAAAAATAGGAAAAATGCGTCGGTGTTGACCTTATTTTACACTGCTAAGGTCATCACTGACCCTGATTTCTAGAAAAATTACAACTTTTAGTGTAAATAAGATCGGCGCCGACCTTATGCGGTGTAAATAAGGTCGGACCGATGATGTGCCAAATAGGTTAAAAAAATGAAAACTGGGCCCAATTGCTCTAATTAGTGCACCACTTGCTAAAGTGTTTGATTGCGTAACATGTGCGGATAAAGTGATTTTTCCGGTGAAATCCTCTAATTTTTATTTTTTAATTTTGAACATGTCACTAATAAAATTCTAATTATATTTAGTTTATATAATTAATTAATATGTCCAAAACTGAAAGTCTCCCATCTATACTACCATGACAATTCTTTTTTTATACATTTACGTCTCCGTCCTTTAGAGCACAGGTGATCAGGCCGGCAAACTTAAGAGCCATCTAATTGAAATCTATTGGAATGCAACAAGCTATAAAATAATCAAGATATCGCATTAGAGCATGGATATCCGAGATAGTCCGAAATTAAAGCATGGACAGAAAACTAGCTTTGGTTAAACCATGAAGGCCTAGAAATGGAGCACAAATCCAACCCCATGTGGGTCAGTCTAATGGGCCCCTAACCAAGAGTCTATATTACTAAGGGAATGTATCTTCCCTTCCTTTAACCACAGAGCTCCAGGTGTGAAGCATCTCCTCTCCCTCTTCACTCTTCTCTCTCTCCACTCTCACTAACCGACCCACATAACTTCCTCAAAAAGAAAACTTTCCTGCGTTGAGGCCGGGACCCAGGTGAGCCACCCGATGACCTATCTGATCCGCGGATTAGAAGGAGGACCTACGGGTGACCCAGTAGGTGGTGGACCCATGAGAGGTGGGCTCAACAGCGTCTAATCAGAGAGGGGAGATGACTTGTTTTAGATGACTTAGAAATCCAAACAGTAAAGTATTTCCAAAATCTTCATTTTCTTGCGTTGAGACCGGGACCCAGGTGGGTCACCTGCTGACCCATCTGATTCGTGGATCCAAAGGAGGACCCACGGGCGACCCAATAGTTGGTGAACCCGTGTGAGGTGGGCACTGTTTGGCCCACCATCCACCGTTTGATCAGAGAGAGGGAGAGGACATGTTTTTAAAAAGATGAAGTATTTTTAGCAAGATACAATATGCTAATAGAAAAACATTTCTTTCCAAGGTAAGATTGATTACATCTAAGGCAAATTAAACATAACTTGATGTGGAAATGTATAAAGTATTTGTTTTTTCATTATTCATGTGGAAATGTGTCTTTTAATGTAGTCTGGATTCCTGATTCCAAATGACCCATAATTATCTTATTCCTTGAATTAAAACATAGTATTAATAATACCTAAACCAATTGATTCCAAATGACCCAGACTTATCTTCTTCCTTGAATTAAAAAATATTATTGATAATACATAGACCAACTGATTTTCTTGTTTACTGCGTTGATTCTCCTGTGGCAATTTATGATAATAACTGAACTTGATTCCCTGAATGTTGGATGTAGATGATGTATTATTGGGGGGAAATCAAGAATCGACGAGATTATCAAATTTTTTTGAGATCATAATACCCGTTAATGTATTATCAGGGGGAACCAAAAATAACCAAGTATCGTGCATTCCTTGAATCCACCTAAGCGTTGATAATAAGTATGATATATGATCTTACATAGACATACTAATTTTCCTGCGTTGAGGCTGGGACCCAAGTGGGCCACCCGATGACCCATTTGATCCGCGGATCAGAAGGAGGACCCACGGGCGACCCAGTAGGTGGTGGACACGTGCGAAGTGGGTCCAACAGCGTCTAATTACGAAGGGGAGAGGACGTGTTTTAGATGACTTAGAAATCCAAATAGTGTTTCCAAAAATTTTATTTTCTTGCGTTGAGGCCGGGACCCAGGTGGGCCACCCGATAACACATCTGATCCATGGATCCGAAGGAGAACCCACGGGCAACCCAGTAGATGGTGAACCTGTGCGAGGTGGGCACTGTTTGGCCCACCATCCACCATATGATCAGATAGAGGGAGAGGACGTGTTTTTAAAAAGTTGAAGTGTTTTTAGCAAGATACAATATGCAAATAGAAAAATATTGATTTCCCATGTAATATTGCTTACATCTAAGGCAAATTATAATATATTAAACCGAGGCTTTAGATTCAATTTTGTACGGATTTCTTTCAATTTTGACTTTTTAAAATTGTTCTTTGGTAAAAATCTAAAAATATATAGGTAATGAGATTCAAACTAACGACATTTTGCCTTGACTAACATTTACCACACCACACAATATTAATATGTTATTGTTTAGCAAAAAAAAATATGTCAAAAAATAATAAGATGGAGTGGGGACCTAGCCATGTGGGCCATGCCCGTGCTTACCAGGATTATTGTGATATTCAGATCAACTTGAATGTATCATTCATAATCAGATCAGAATACCATTTGTCTAAAAAAGGAAGTAAAATCAGATCAGAATACCAAAGATTCATAATCCAAATTTGTAACTCCAAAACTGTCTAATCAAATTCAAAGTTTCGAAGCATATGTTCTGATGAATAAAGGTTATCCAAATCAAATCCTCTCTTTTTCTCTATCTATATAATGGGAAACCACCTTCACATTTCTCCCACAACGTACTCTTCTCTCTCTCTCTCTCTCTCTCTCTCTGTCTCTCCTTGTTCTTAATCTCTCTCTTCAATGGGGCTCTCGAATCTTGGTTTCTCCTTCTGGGTTATCTTCTTCTGTTCCTTTTCTCTCTCTAGAGATGTTGTAGATGCCTCTCATCAGGTCTTCTCTCACCTCCAGTCTGTTCAAGCTTCCTCTGTCACCCATAGATACAGAACTGGCTATCATTTCCAACCACCAAAGAACTGGATCAACGGTAAGATCTTCTTTCCTTGATCGTATATTCATCCCAAATCGGTTCGCATCGCCGGCTCTCTGTCTCATTTTCTTTCTTTGTTTTTTTTTTTTCTTCCCAGTCTTTCTTTGGATACAAGTCCAAAATAAATAAATGAATATTGTAGCTGAAAACCGATTTATCGGCCGATATGTAACGGTTTCGGCTGTGAGTATTACAATGTCTCCAAGACCATGTCTTTCTTCTTCTATTTCTCTCCCGGTAAAACAGGAAAGGGAGGGACATAACTTGCGCTGGAGATGCATCGTGTGTTAATGTGCGCCTCTTGATTGATTTCAAGACGCAATTCTGGGTGTTGTCGAGTTTGGTTTATCCGTCCTTATCTTATTTGCACTCGCCAACGGTGGATACCAAGCGGCGTATTTTTAGCCGTCTAGTAAGCGCTAAAATGCGCATCTCCATAACTGAAGACGGTTTTTTGTCTCTCCCTCTCTTCGCCTTGTCTATAGGACCTTTTTTATGTTCCGCTGGTCAATCCCTCTGCCCTTCTGGGTTTTTTGTTCGGCCGAGAGCATCTTAGTTGAGGGCTTGTGACATGCTAACCTGGTTCACTCTTGTGATGTGACCCAGTTTCTTTCGGTTTTGTGCAGATGATTCAAAACATTAATCCTTGTGCTACTTCTTTGTTCAATGGTCTAGATCTAATTTCTACTTTCATGGGCATTACGATCCAGACCCATTTGGATCTTGTTGATCTGATCGTTAAGTGGGGCATCAGTTGACAAAACCCAGATTCTCTCCTAGGATGCACCCATAGTGATCACTTAATATATTTTTTGATACAGAACTATCTAATATATCTATTTGATACAGGTCACGGTTGATGTTATTTGATTTTATAGTACAAGGGAAATTACCCAACTATCTAAACTAATCCTAATAACGTGTTCCACTTGCACTTAATTATATTGGTGTAATAATCATGCCCGTCCATGTTTGTGGTCCAATCACAGATGTGGCCTTTAGTGGCAGAGGTTACACCTGTCAATGGAATAGTGTGGCTGCAATGGTTTGATTGGACCTTCTTCAAAGTGGAACATGCAATCAGAGAAGTAGTGGTGTGAGTGTTGTCGTACTGTAACTATCACATCTGCAGACCATTATTATTTTGAAACTGATGATAATAAACCTCACCTATGATATTGACACATGAGTCCGCTATTATATTTATTTTTGTTTCTATATTGAAGAATCCCATATCTTTGTGTCTATGTGGGAGAGAGTAGGTTTTCTTAATAATAATTGTTGTTGGTGTTGATGTGGTGGTTTTTAATATGTTTCTAACCTCTCTTTTATTTGTGTGCATGTGATTCAAAATTCCGAATTGTGGCCGATTATCTTGCAAATAGACCCAAATGGTATGTTCCTGGTCCTAAATCCTAAGTTAATAAAAATTAATTTTAGTGCTTTTTATGGTCTATATTTAAGTCCCCATTTGATTCAAGAATGATATGATTGGAAAGATTAAATTCTTGATTGAAAAAGATACTTTTTAAGGTCAATCTTTAATAAGTTCCCATTGGATTGAAGAATGATATGATGTAAAGATCATATTCTTCATTGAAAAAAGTCTTGGTGATGGTATTATCTCATTGCCATATGAATTCAATGATGGACAAAAATATAGATAAAGAGAAGAAGAAAAAGGCTGAAATTTTGCTACATTAGATAATTTTTCAACTAAACCGGCTTTTGGAACTGATATTCACACAAATTGACTTATATACATTGCACCCTGTTGTATAAGGTTTTGCTTTCTGAAAGGCAATTTACAGAAAAGTGAAAACAGAGGGTGCATGTATCCAATTCAATGAGTGCAAGAATTGCACTCGTTTGTTGGGTGGAAATGATCCAACAAATACAGCAATGGTTTTGTATGACTGTTTTTGTTCTTCTGAGGCCAACCCAATAGGTTTATCCCGTGATCTGATCAGTTGCCTTGTGATCAGCAGCACATACTTCAAATAACAGTTGTATATTAAGTGTTTCCTTTCAAATAACAGTTGACTCAAATTTCTGCAATCTAATGCTTAAAATCTTTCAATCACCAGGCCCCATGTACTACAATGGCATCTACCACCTCTTCTACCAATACAACCCCAAAGGTGCAGTGTGGGGCAACATAGTGTGGGCACACTCGGTCTCCACTGATCTGATCAATTGGACCCCATTGGATCCGGCCATCTACCCATCAAAGCCATTCGATATCAATGGGTGCTGGTCTGGGTCGGCCACAATCCTCCCTGGCAACATACCCGCCATCCTCTACACTGGCATCGACCCCTCAAACCGACAGGTCCAGAATGTCGCATATCCAAAGAACATATCGGATCCAATGCTTAGAGAATGGATCAAACCCGATTACAATCCATTGATGGCACCAATCAACGGCATCAATTCAAGCTCGTTTAGGGACCCCACAACTGCATGGCATGGTCCAGATGGTCATTGGAGGGTGATAATAGGCAGCAAGAAGAGGAGAAGAGGAATGGCCATCTTGTACAGGAGCAAGGACTTTGTGCATTGGATGAAGGCCAAACACCCTTTGCACTCCTCAAAGAATACAGGCATGTGGGAGTGTCCAGATTTGTACCCGGTCTCAATAAGTGGGAGAAATGGTTTGGACCCTTCAACAAATGGAAAGGGTATTAAACACGTACTTAAAGTTAGCTTGGATGATAAGAAATTTGAGTATTATACAATTGGGCAATATACATTTCAGACAGACAGATATGTGCCTGATGATACATCAGCTGATAATTCAACTGGTTTGAGATATGATTATGGTAAATTCTATGCCTCAAAGACATTTTATGATTCGGGGAAGAATCGAAGAGTGTTGTGGGGGTGGATGAATGAGTCGGACAGCACAATATCAGACATCAATAAAGGGTGGGCCGGCATCCAGGTATGAGTCAATCTGATGTAGGTGAATATAATCCATCTGAAACAAATTGCATTTGGACAGGTGCGGATTTGGCTTTTCATGAATTCATGAATCTCTATAAACTGTGAATTTTGCGGTCAAAGTAAAATCCACCATGATGCTAGTTTGAAATACAATCCTGAAAAACAAAACCTTTCCGTTCTCTTATTATTATTATTTGTCTATCAATTGATATGAAGTTTGTGTAGGTTCATGTGTTTAATGTGATACGGACTTCATAGAAGTAATCCTGTGGAAAAAACCCATGCCGTGCTCCTTTTCTTTTTGGCAAGCAAACAACTTTTTTGAAAACGATGGTCTCCTATTTGAAGCTTGAGTAGGCCCATGTATTGAATGTGCTAGAGATTTTATAGTTTTTTGTAATTAGTGAAGCTAGAAATCCAGCAACCTGCATCCAATCAAATCTTTGGATTTAAATGAGCCCTTGAATGGCAAGGATGATACTAAAATAACATTCATTCCAACGGTAAATGCTTCATTTTTGCCCAATCTATCTATTGAAGAATGGATGATATACCATTACTAGGTGTATAGTAGTTCAAATGGCACTAACTTTTTTTTATTTTTGTTTTTTAATTTATTGGTGCAGTGTATTCCTAGACAGGTGTGGCTTGATTTTAATGGAAGGCAACTAGTGCAATGGCCAATCAAGGAAGTCGAGTCACTTAGACAATATAAAGTTCAACTTCAAAACAGAGTCCTTGCAAATGGTGATCTTTTTGAAGTAAAAAAAATAACAGCTGCAGAGGTCAGTGTACCAACTCTTTTATTCTTTTGCTTTAGAGAATACAAATGTATATAGCTCACATGGGCTGCTATTGCTTAACTTGAGCCTACTTTGAGTTATATATATGTTAGAGTTGATTCTAGACTTCATAATTTTGACTTTTTGAATGTGAATGGATATTTAGAAAGTTTGAAAGGTTGTCTTAGATTGCAAGACGCTACCTAGAAACACAGGAAGGTTTCTTGAAAAATTCAAAGCATACTTAAAGATATGAAAGGTTCCTTTAATAAAATAAGGAAAATATTCATATGTATACCTCCCTCACTATAGTACGATGAGGGCAATATAGTGGGACCAACATTCGAACTATCCACATACATGGGTCCCTCTAAATTACACTAGATTCCTCGAGTTTTTACCGATCTGAATTAGACAAGACTGCTGAATCGATGGTCAACAGATGAAGGGTTAGAGGTATGGGATTGACCCCAAACTTTATATGTGGGCCCATCCAAAATGTCTCTTTCCATCCCCTTAGTCATGTGATCAATGGGGTCCTAGGTGGGCTCCATCAAGCTGTCCCTCACCATAATACAGTGAGGGACGTATGCATATGAATATTTCCCAACTAAGATAACCAAGCAATTCTAGTCCTTTTTTTATATATATTCGATGAACTTTTTGGGCCTTAGTGATTCCCACTTCAACAAACTTCCTACCCTTTTTTCTCTCTAAGTGCAAAGCCCATCCTATCACAACGTTTCAGAGATACCGGCACAAAATGGGCTGGTTGGGGCCCAATACCCGACCTGTAGAGTACTGAGTTTCGGCACTAAGCCACACATCCAAATATTATGTATAAATAATGTATTCTTTGAATTTTAAAAGAAAAAATATCAGAAAAACCTGTATTCTTTTACAGTGGATATTCGAAAAATATTATGTACAAGTCAATTGCTAAGCCCACTAGCTCTCTATGTAAAGTAAACAATGCAATCAAACTGGGAATCTTTCTCTCTGATGCACATGATATGAACTAACTGCCTTTACAGCTAGCTATTGGATAATGTAAACCATTCATGTGGTTGTTGATATTTCTACACAGGCTGATATCATGGTTGATTACCAATTGGGAAGCCTGGACAAGGCTGATACTTTTGATCCAACATGGACCGATCCTCAAGTTCTATGTAGCCAGAAGGGGGCCAATGTTCAAGGAAGCATTGGGCCTTTTGGGTTGCTGGTCATGGCTTCCAGCGGCTTGGAAGAATACAGTGCCGTCTTCTTCCGGATCTTTAAAGGTCAACATAAACCTGTTGTCCTCATGTGCTCTGATCAAAGCAGGTTGGTCTCGTCTTCTTGGTATTTTCCTTTTAAGAAAAGTCTCTTTGGGCGGGCTAAGGGGTTTTCTCTCACACACGGAAAAGTCACATGCCCAAATGTGCGGTTGTCTGTGGATGACACACACAGAGACTAATTCAAAAGTCACATGCCCACAATAAGAGTTCTTTGGATAATGATGAGAGAGAGAGAGTAATGTATTTTTTTAGCAGTGCATGTCCTAACATAGGAGGAAGAATATGTGACACCAAACTTACCTTGGAATAGAACCCTCAATATCACTTTTTAGTACCACTTGAGATGCAAGTAAACCACAATCAGGCCTACCCTTGATGGGAGCAGTTTGGGGCAGGTCACCCACTTAACCGGAATCTTTCTCATCTGTATTTGATTGGAAATGGTTACACACTCTTCACTCAAGTAAATTAAATCATTCTAGATATCCACCTTAGATCTATTTTGTTTACCTCACTTTTTTTAACACTCCTTAAAGCAGGGCCCTTACCTGTTTGCATTTAAATTACCCATTACACTTGCATTTTAAAAAAGAAATTGCAATTCGACCTTATGGGTTGCTGCATAGTGCATGGGATGCAGAGTTAGTGACTTACAAATGCATCTATACATGTCGCTATCTATGCAATTTTATATGTATCCATGCATGTGCATATCTCTGTATGTATGTTTAAATATCTCCCTACCTACTCCTACATGTGTATGAACCTATTTATTTTGGTCAATCATATGACATCATGTCTAATTGCGTGCTTTACAGTTTAATAACTTGGAGAATTCCTGTTGTTACTTGGACAGGTCTACTTTACAACCTGATGTAGATAAAACAACATATGGAGGCTTTGTAGATGTGGACATTGAGGATGGGAAGCTATCTCTAAGGAGCCTGGTTAGTTTATGATCTTAAACTCCTTATCCTATAGTTTTGTTGCATGCAATCAGAAGGTTTGATTGGGTGTTCTCTATTGTGGTGGGTGCAGATTGACCATTCTGTCATCGAGAGCTTTGGCGCAATGGGAAGGACATGTATCACAGCTAGGGTGTATCCTACAATAGCCATAGGAAACGAGGCCCATTTATATGCATTCAACTTGGGGACTGAGACGGTGAAGATAACAAATTTGAAGGCATGGAGCATGAGAAAAGCTAAGATTTACTAAAAGAGAGTGTGTGCATGTGATTTAAGGGTGTGATAATTTTCTTAGTTTTACAGTTTGCTATTAATAATAACAACTCTTTTAGGATTAATGCCCTGCTTGTATTGTTAGACAGTTGTTCTTCTTTTTGTTTAATGATATTTAGCTAAAATAGAACAGAACAGCTTTGAGTCTGACTTCTTTTCTTGTTCCTCTTTCGTGTGTTATTTGATATGAGCAGATTAATGACCAACAATGTTTTTATCTTTGGAAAGCTTACTTAAAGGATTTCTTGATGCATCCAAAATGGTTTGTGAAATTGGATTTTGATTGACTAGAGAAATTACCCTGTGAGAACAGTGGATTCATTGTAGAACGGTACAAAGAAAAGCATTTGTACTGTTGATTCAGTGAGAGCAGACAGTCCCTATGCATCTAAAATGGTTCATAAAATGTTCATTGCTTTTGTTAAAAAAGATCTAAAAAACGAATGAAATAACGAATGAAATATTAAGAAAAATTCACGTATTTCATAGATAAAGGGCCCACTTTTACAAACATGTAAATGAACTATAGTGTCATTTCATTTAAAATGTTGCTTGGATGCCAAATTTAAAGGTTGAAAGGACACCCCCAAATAGGGGTGTTCAAGGGCCGAGGCTAAGGAATATCTAGGACCAAGCCCAGCTTCGAAACTGTAGGAGCCGAACTTAGGCTTGAATTGGGCCACAACTAGCTAGCCCAAGCTCGGCCCACCTAAAAAATAGTTGGCCTGAGCCCAACCTGAGTTAGATATATAATATAATTTTAAAAAAGAGCTTTTTAACATTGTCTCTAGAAATTATTCCATTTAAACAAATGGGGTCAAAGAGTTGAAGAATTTTAGGTCATGCTTGGCAACAAAAATGGTTGGGGGTAAAAGATTTTCGCTTTTCAAGAGTCTCGGAAAACTCATGTTTACCAATTTTAAATCCCTGGAGATTTGAACCAAGAAAAATCCTCATTTTAGAGGATTTCTAGAATAACGTCCAACCGTCTGATTTCAAAATCATGACTTCCGGAGATATGCACATGAGAACCAATTTTTCTCTATTAATGCAGCGACATGCACCATTATTGATGTGAAATTCTTTATCACACAAATTTTCACTGAAAATTTTTTTTTCCAATGATTGGAAGGAGTCCTTGGGTCTGTAGATTCCTTACGTTACCAAACACAAAAAGTCTACCTGTCCCGGGTTCTGTACCGAACCCGGGACAAACTGCCCCCTTAGGGGCGTTGGATCCCAAGAATCGGTCCACCTAGCATTTTTCATAAACTATTGCAGTAGTACTTTTACAAACTCAAGTCGTGTCTCATCTCTTTTATTGGGAAATGTACCTTTATCTCTTATTCGCTTATATGAAAGGAGTTTTTAGCCACGACACGGCCTTTATACATAATGTCATAGATATCATTCAAAAGAATCTTTCTTTTAATACTTTATTGTGATTATATAACCAATAATTGCCGTACGGACGGTCTTAAAGCTGACAATAGTCCCAGAACAGCCCAAAAATATATATTTACCATAGAGTTGTTCGATCTATAGGATATCACAGGCTATGATATCCTAAGGATGTAGGCTATCCTAGAATCATTTGAACAGTCCGTGCATTTATTTTTTTTCCTTGATTGTGGGACCACCAACGGTTATAAGCCACCAACGGTTATAATTATAAGAACAAATTATAAGCCACGTTTTTTAATGTGCAAGTTTCTTGATAACCATGATAGATCAACGGTTCAAATTTGGTGCGACATTAGTTCTTACACTCATACAGCTATCCAACGGTTTGGATGGTGGTTTGGTGGTCCCACAGTCAAAGGAAAAAAAAGAAAAAAACAGACTGTTCAAGTCTTCCCGCTTCTGATTGTGGGATATCCTACATCCCTATGATATCACAACCTGCGATATCCTACGGATCGAACAGCTCTACGGTAAATATGTATTTTCCGGCTGTTATGGGACAATTGTCAATTTTAAAACCGTCCGTACGGTAATTGTCCCAATTATAATTATATAATTATAATGCACAGGGAGATGAGTTTTTTTAAAATATTACTTTTTTTCAAACTTTCAATGAAGCCTACTCTACTTGCACGGCTCCAAACCTTCATATTATGTTTCATTTGTTATCATAAATTGTCAATCACAATTTATGAATAGCGTATTCTTTCGTAAAAGGCCAATGAATAGTGCATGCAGCCAATAATCCTCTCCTTAATAATACTAGTGTACAAGCTGAGGTTTAGGCTTTTTTACTCATGAAAAATATTCTTGAGACCACTTACTAAGAATCCAAGTTGCTTGAAATAAATTGTGTCCATAAATGGGATGTCCCAAAATTTTATTCTAATAAGAGTTGATCCCACCATAAGATTAAAAATGTAATAATGAGTATAATAATTATAATGCATGAGACTATGTTAATAATTTTATCAATTGAATGCTAATCTTATAGTGAGACCAACTTCTATAAAAGATAAATTTTGCAGGACATATCATGTAAAGGTAGCATATTTAATTCACGTGGCTCAAATTTCTAATAGGTGGGTCCCGACTGTGGAGTAGCACTACTTCCACTCTAATAAAGCCTGAGTGAGACGAGGATGTAGACTTTCTACTAGGGTGTGTTTGTTCCAAAAGAATTTTAATGGGAGTTGCATCAACAATGTCAATTATATGACCATTTAGAAGGAAATCTTTTTCCCTTGCACTTACACTGTTGCGCATCATTGCCGTCTAATTAGCGAGAACTCATAAATATCACATGAGTCCATGTGACAAATGGGGTCGATGCACATTGCATAGCATGCACGTGCATCTTGTCCCGGAATCAATTCCTGGATAGGTCGTTCGAGCGACCTGTCTAGAAAAGGTTTTAAACCATTCCAGTAGACAGTTCGCTGGACCGAACTCCAATTCGTTCGAGCGAACCGTCCCAGAACTCATTCCAGAAAGTTGTTAGTTCGAGCGCACAAATAGTTCGCTCGAACCAACCTACACTGGATGAGTTCGCTCGAGCGAACTCCAATTCGCTCGAACGAACCTACCCAAAAACCATTCCAGAGAGCACTTCACTCGAGCAAACCTCTAGTCCACTCGAGCGATGGGTACTATTCATCTGAGACTACTTTAGGGGCAAAAATGAAATGTTTAAAAGATTGAGAGAGGTTTGTTGGGAGCCCTATTGTGATGGGAAGACTTATAAACATTATTGGAACCATTTTAAAGGAGAAACCACATCATGAAGATTCATTGAATGTTTTGAAATGACCAAGGAATATAAGGAGCTCGGAATGTCTCCAAACTTAAGGAGTACCAAGTCTATGTTGAAATCGACATACGGGACCCTTATTCACCTTGATCTGATTTAATCTCGATACTTGTCCCGAAACTCATGATGTATGATTTATTATTCCTGAAAGTATTGAAACTGTGTTGTAGCATTTTGCTAGTCCCGATATGCACTTTTAGCTTGAAATAATATTTGTGCATTCGAGCACCCCGTCCCACCCGTTTATATAAGTGCATCATATGTATTTTATACATGTCTTGATTTCTGTTATTTGACCTATGATTCGGCACCACTAAGCTTGGATAACCTTGTTAGTCTGATCTACTGACTTGGAGACCCCCCCCCGGCCTGTCCCACCAGCTGCAGTTTGGATCACGCTACCCGGTTATTACTGTGGTCTTGTTCTGATGCCGTAGATTGCCATTGTGGTTCCCGATTTCCGGTTCGCTACTGTGGTCATGTCACTTATTATTATGTATATGTATATGTAAATTTTGTTGTACCTCCTCACTTTGGTGACTAAGGTCAACATCCCGATATGCTCTTGTCACTTCGGTGATAGAGGACTTAGCTTCGGGTGAATGTCATCTTGTTTGATTCCCGATTTCCTTGGTTACCTTTACATGTTTTACCTTGCACATATGTTTTCGTATAAATGATTCATTCCTTTTATGAAAGTTATCGTTTAAACAA
The DNA here is from genome assembly GCA_003546025.1 of Camphora micrantha. Taxonomy (NCBI): domain Eukaryota; kingdom Viridiplantae; phylum Streptophyta; class Magnoliopsida; order Laurales; family Lauraceae; genus Camphora; species Camphora micrantha. The sequence goes on along the minus strand of QPKB01000012.1, from coordinate 26,614,120 downwards.
GTTTCTAATATTTTCCAAGGTAAATGTATTTATTATTGAATCATCAAATCTTTTCACCCACCTGCCAAACCGTTGTGTTTGACTCATTACTTTGGTACTCAAGTCCCATCCTTGGTTATCCCGAGGAGGAGCATGAGGAGGCGGTCGGAGAACCGCGACAATTAGTTGAGTGGCACGCCAATGATGTCGTTTAAACATTCGGATGTCCGAATCGCGTAACATTTTAGGTTATGGTTAACCATTCTTTTGGGAACTATTTAGTTGTAATGGCCTTTATTGGCATTTATTTTTGGAAAATGTAATTAAATAATCTTTGGTATAAACTTTAACTTACTCTTGGAAAATAGCTAATGATCATTGCTCATTCTGATATTTTGTTATAAATGTGTTATCAGTCAAGTTATCTTTGATATGAATGTATGAATTAGATTTGCTACACGCTTCCGCATTTAAAAGAAATATTCATGTTGTTGTGATATCCTCACCGCGGACACCTGTGGAAAATCGCGTATACGAATGGCATCCTTATATTAACTCGTATACGTATTGATTAAAATAAATCCATGGCATTGACGATCGTTCTTAATCAATTATAGTCCCAATCTCAGATTAGGCCCGTTTGGTGACCCGGTCCGGGGTCGCGACAATTGGGCTAGTGTTTATTATGTTGAAAAGGTTTTTACACTTGGGACAACTTGAGACCTTCTCTGACTATAAATGGCTCACAACCGTTTCAATTTTTTGGTTCTAATTTTCATTTTTGGTGTAGTATAGTGATATGCATGGCATAATATTAATAACTACCATTTTATTTGAATTTGCTAGTTGTTTATTTTGTCTTAAATGTTATAATTATAGCTTGTTCTTATTATACAGGAATTAGAAGGAGCTGAGAACATTTGAGCTTAATTCGGAGAGGTTTAGAGCTAAAACCCCATTTGAGAAATGATATACACAAAGAGCATATAGGCTTTTTAGAGGAGAGCTGGAATTTCAAGTTAGAAGTCATGAGTTCAAGACTTTGCACAACTAATGCTTGATCATGGTTGGTAAAAATTAGCAATCAACATTACAAGAAAGGGAAGGAATCTCATAGACATCAAAAAGAATGCTATTATTTAGTAAGTGATCAAATTATGAAGAAAAGAAGATTTTTGAAATTGTAGCAATCCTACGCAAGCTTTACTATTTTGATCATAACTTGTGAATCAAGTCTCTAACTAAGCCAATGTGAGATGCATTGGAAAGAGGACTCAAAGGAGAAGAATATTATGTCTCACGAGGATCTCCTAATTCTGACGTTTTGGGGGTCAAAACAAGCTGTCAATTGGAAGGATATGAGGGATGACAATTTAAAGGATTTATGTTTCTTTTTCTTCTTGTATTTTTTTCTCACATTGGCTTGTTAAAAATCAAAGAATGAGGATGCATCAAAAAAAGGTTTTGGTAGTTTTGATATTTCCCCTTAAACTGAGAAGGTGCATATAAAACTAGAGTTTTTGGGAAGATGGTAGCAAGCAATTTTTTTAAAAGAAAAACTCATCTCCTTGTGCATTACAATAACATAATCACAATAAAGTATTAAAAGAAAGATTCTTTTGAATGAGATTTATGACATATTTTTAAAGGCCATGTCATGGCTAAAATGTCCTTTTATAAAGATAAAGTACATTTCCCAATATAAAAAAAAAGATGAGGTACGACTTTTTGAATTTGTAAAAAGTACACTTGTAACTGGGTATCCGATGATCACTGTCCCTTTTTATGAGACCTTTGCACTATTCCTTTCTTCCCTTTTTTTTTTATTATTATATAGAGCCCGGTGGAAGGAATCTCATACACATGGAGGAATATATAGGGGGAGGTGGGGGGCGAACCCGACTTTATTTCCTTCTTTATTCCTTTCTTTTAAGAGTAACAGTTGTGACATTTAACAGCTTCCACTATGCTACAATCTCTTATCCTTTGGACTTAAAAAGACTGCAGTGGGAGTGCAGTGGGAGTGCAGTTCTAGTAGGGCTAAATTTTGATTTGTTAGATTTTTTTCACATTAACAATATCAAAAGAAAAAATATATTTCATTTAATTATATAGAAACCTTTTTCCATGATCGGATCTCCCGCCCAATTGAATGTTCTTCCCACTGTCTACCCCAAAGTGATCATCAAAACAACCTAAGATAATATTTTCTTTAATCATAGATGTTTGGATGCCCTGAAACAATGATTTGGGTGAGCGCCCAATTTGGGTTTGAAAAGAGGTTATTTTTGGATCTAAAGAATTTAGTTGCCTACTCTAAAAATAATTCTCTATAGTTGGTTGTGGGTTCATGGCAAAAAATAAAGGTTTTATATATGAGTTGAAGAATAAAGTGTGCCCAATGATGATTTGGTCATCTACGGACCTGTAGATATGCTCTGATTTGGTGATTTAGGCTTAGGGTTTAGATTATGATTTAGTGATCTAGGATTTGAAATTATGATTTTGAGATTAAGGATTCAAATTTAAGTATAGAGTGATTAGGATTATACTAGATCTAAGGGGGGAGGGAGGTAGCTTTATTTAGAATTATTTGTTAAGAGAAAGAGACTAACCGCGAGAGGATTGGTAATAAGAAACTCGATCAATGCAACAAGGATCTCAAACTTTCAATATAAAGAATATGTTGAGAGAGAACGACGCAAAAAGATCATGTACTCTTGGCGAGAAGATGTCAAAAGAAAATATGAGTGTTTTCAATAAGAATTTGTAACGTGAGGCAAGAACAAGGTTTACACGTGGAACAACTGTTTATTAAAAATATGTGGGACAGATATAGGCCATTCCAATTTTTAAATTATTTTCAAAATTGACCTGGGGGCCATCGGCCTAGGTGATTTATTTATAGGTCCGCCAGAAAAAGTATCCAGTTATTGATAAACCAAGACCATTCATTTAGTTGAGTACCTCTAGGGTTGTAAACGGGTCGGTTCTGATCCGGGTCCGGGTCCAGGGTGGATCCGGAACCAGAACCGGAATCGTTTTCTAAGAGGAAGAACCAAAACCGGAACCAGGCCCAGTTTGGAACCAAAAAACTGGTTCCGGAACCGAAACCGATAATATTAAAGGGAACCAGAACCGGAATCGGAACCATTTGTAAGGCGGGTCTGGTTTCGATTCCAGGTATGAGATGTAGGAAAATAGAAACCCTAATGTAGAAAAATAGAAAAGTAAGAAGGATTTTGTTTCACATACAAAAATTACCTTATGTTAGTGTATATTTGGTTGGGTCCCGGGTCCACAGGTCTGAGCCACTGTGGATCCGGAACCGTTTAGGTATCAGTTCCAAAAAACTGGATTTGGAACCGGAACCATTTGCTTATCGGGACTAAAATAAGGACCCAGACGCAGAATCTAACGGGTCGAAACTTTCAAATAATCGAAGAATCGGGGACCCATTTACAACCCTAAGTACCTCCCTAGTACCAAGCATGGAGTAGTGACTGACATTCAGCACACAGAAGGGTGCAAATGAAATGGGACCAAATGCCTCGCTACCTAGCAAACAAGATCGTCCAATGTCGATAATAATAAGAGGTCTTCAACAAAAGGCTTGCTATTTTTTTTTGTATACAACCTCAAAAAGGCCCTTATATTAAAAGTTTTCACTAAAACATCCCTCTTCTAGCTTGTGAAAAAGTAACTGTAGTATTCAATTTTATGTTTTTACCTGGGGAAGAGATTCAAACAACCTAAATAAAGATTTTGCCAAAAGCCCCCTTCTCACTAATGCTCATTTTTGGGCCTTCGTATAAGGAGCCTACGTTTTATTAATCCAACCCACTCATGCACACCAGTGCCCTTGATTGAAATGTATCTCATCTCACACTATTTTGAACATCATCTACCTTTAACTTTTATCACAAAAGTTTACACAATGTATAATACCAATATACTTTTAGGACCTAAAAGAACCAAGGTTTGATAACAGAGCATTTGCTTGACTTTACATTACATATTTTCCTATTCCACAGCCCACTGCTTCCATCTTCATCATTTATGCATGTAGGTAGGTCCCACACAACTTTGAGTTTATGAGAAAGGCCCAGACCCCATATTGGAATGGCCCATTCCCCTTATGATCTTGGAATGTGGTTTAGTTCCTCTTTGGTACTTTAGTAGATTAGTAAAAGTGAAGTAAAGCCTTCATTTTTCAGACACGGGATTACATCAGTAGCACTTTAATTCAAAATTTCCTCCATTTAAGAAAAAAGTAAAAAAGTAAAATCTTTACAGCACTAAAAGACAAAAAAGCTCCACTTTTTTATACAAAAAATAAAAAAAATTTCATACCAAATAACTAAAAATAAAATACTATCATAATCTTATTATATTTTATTCTCTCTTGATTTGACATTTTACTGCACTTTCTTTTTTATGTGAAATTATCAAACGAGAGAAATGGGATTAGATATGGGTATGACACTATTAAAATATGAAACACTTATGACGGAGTGTGAAGGATGAAATTTTCTAAAGGGCATTTGCAAGTCCGCATATCATTAAATCCTAGAGAATCCCATTTCTAGCATGCCAAACGCTACCAATGCAATCACTAGCTGGAAACTTGATGCAATTTAGATCTTTTTTTGCACTTAGGGTGTCCTCCAATCTTGTTTAATATATTCGTTCTCCTTAACAAGGCCAAAAAAGAAAGAAAAAAAAAAGTCTGTCTGTCAAGAGGACCCAATTGCAGTAAGAAATTAGACTGAGATCTAAACTCGCGTGACACGCGCATAAAATAAATTATGGCTCTTTTTATCTGTCCCACCGACACACAAGTGACAAACCCAAAAAGTCTTTAATGTGTTGATAATTTTTAATTCATGTTCAAAAAGTCTTTTAATATTTTTAAGAGGATTTTACCTGAAAATTTTCGTTATACGGACATTGCATGAAAAGGTTTCCCAAAGTTGGGGCCTTACGAAAGGGTTCCGTCATCCTTTTTTTTTTCTCTCTCTTACTTTGACTAGAGCGACACTAGCGTCACTCGTCGCTCCACCTTTTTTATGAGAGCAAACAAATCTTTCAGAAGGTGATCGAGGTATGGCTAATGCTTGAATGCAGATTCCCATTGTAATATGGAGAGATGCATATGGAGGAAGAAAATATAGAGGGTGCAGCGTGTGTAGGGAGAGTGCAACGGGGGGGGGGGGGGGGGTGGCGGGGGCGGGGTTGTTGGGGAAGGGAAAGAGGAGGAAGAAGAGCAAGAAAGAAAAGGAAAAAAGGGGAAAAAGAAGGTGGGGGCATGCTGGTGGTGTGCTCAGGTTGGGCAGTGACTGTCGCGACCCCAGACCGGGTCCCGCGGGCCTAATCCGGGATCGGGACCATCCATTATGAATAGAAGTGGATAAATGAATGAATGAATGGAACCATCCAAAATCAACACTATGAATTAATTTGATCAAAACGTATACGAGTCCATCAAGGATGCCACTCGTACACGTGATTTCCCACAAGTGTCCACGGTGAGGATATCACATCAACATGAATATTTCTTTTAAAGTGCGGAAGCGCGTAGCAAATCGAATTCATACATTTATATCCAAGATAACAAGATTAAACATATTCAATACCAGTATCAAAATGAGCAATGATCAATGGCTAATTCTCAAAAGTAAGTTAAGGTTTATAACAAGATCATTTAATTACATCTCCCCAAAATTAGAGGCAAACAAAGGCCAATATAAACAAAGTATCATGTTCCCAAAAGAATTGATTAATTCCTATCCTAAAATATTACGTAACTCAAGCACCCGAATGTCTAGACGACATCATCGGCGTGCCACTCGACTAAACGTTACGGTTCTCCGACCGCCTCCTCAAGCTCCTCCTCGGGAAAGCCGACAACGGGACCTAAGTACCAAAACAAGGATCAAACACGACGGTTTGACAAATGGGTGAAAAGATAACACAACAATTGAAATTACCTTGGAAAACATTTAAACCTGCTAAAACAATAAATCTCATAAAACAGGATGATCATTTATTTGAAACATAAATGCAATATAAAACATGTAAGGTATCCAAGGAAAACGGGAAACAACAAGATGGCAACTACACGAAGCTAAGTCATCTATAACCAAAGTGACATGAGCATATGGGATGTTGATCCCAGTCACCGAAGTGATGAGATGCAACATAAGTAACATATACATATATATAATAAATACGGGACATGACCACGGTAGTGAACCAGGTATCGGGAACCACAGTAGCAATCTACGGCATCGGGACAATACCACGATAATAACCGGGTAGTAGGATCCAAACTGCAGTTGGCGGGACGGGAGGGGGATTTCCAAGTCGGTGGATCAAACCGGCAAGGTTATCCAAGCTTAGTGGTGCCGACTCATAGGTCAAATTTCATAAATCAAGACATGTATAAATTCATATGATGCACTTATATAAACGGGCGGGACGTGGTGCTCAAAGGCACAAATATCATTTTAAATGGAAAGTACATATCGGGGTTAACAAAAATGCTACAATTGCAAGTTCAGTATTTTCGGGGATGGTAAATCATAATTCAAGAGGTTCGGGACAAATATCGGGATTCGAAGTTCAATCAAAGTGAATAAAGGTCCCGTCTGTCATATACAATAAGAATTGGCACTCCTTGAGTTCGGAGACATTCCGGGCTCTTTATACACCTTAGGTTTCCAAAATTTAAATGAAAACTTGTGATTTAATTTCTCTTTTCAAATGGGTGCTACATAATGGTTACTAGTTTTCCCGTTACAATAGGGTTCCCAACAAACGCCTCTCAATCAAATAAATACTTCATTTTTGGCTCACAGATTAGTCCCAGGTGAACAGTGTTGATCGCTCGAGCGGATAGGAAGTTCACTCGAGCGATGAGCTCTCTGGAATGGTTTTCTGGGAGGTTCGCTCGAGCGGATAACGGGTTCACTCGAGCGAACATGTTGGCTCGAGCAAATAAATGGTTCGCTCGAACTAACAATGTTCTGTGACGCTCTGATAAACTTTCTGGGAGAGTTCGCTTGAGCCAATAAGGGGTTCGCTCGAGCGAACCTGTTGGCTCAAGCGAACAAATGGTTCGCTCGAACTAACGAGGTTCTGTGATGAGCCTGATACAGTTCTGGGAGGGTTCGCTCGAGAGAATAAAGGGTTCGCTCGAGCGAACTGTCTACTAGAATGGTTCGGAACCTGTTCTGAACACTTCGCTCGAGCGACTACCAGGTTCGCTCGAGCGAACTGCCCAGAAATGGATTCCGGGACAGTTCTGCTCCCCTTTCATTTCCACTTCTTACAACTCCCTTAGCTACAATTTCACTCCATGTGGGAGGCCCCAATACTCCTTTCTAACATCCTTCAAACTCCATATCAACACTTCCATAATTATCAATCAAAACACCTTCTTCTCCTCCATCACATTCAACCACAAAAGATAAGAGAAAAACCATATCATAAGAGTCATTTAAACCACCATTAAGCAATAAATGCAAACTACCAACCACATTTCCAAAACCATTTAATGAACTAATAAGAGTCATTAATGCACTTTTAATTCAAATCATTGCAAATCAATAATGGTATAAAATAATCAATACATTTCACCAAAATCATTAAAAGCTCAAAATATCCATTCATCCACTTGCCTCTAGTCCAAGCTAAGCAAGAGGCCTTCTAATCACCATCTCAAGCTCAAAATCCACAATCTCTACAAAAACCCTCAAAACAAACCCTAAAATGGTCAAACAAAGAAATAGGAAGAGGGAGCTTTCAATATTGAAAATGGAGCTCCTCAAGGGCAAGAGGAATACATGTCTAAGAGATTAGGAAGAAAGCTTACTTGTAGAACCTCCAAATGGAGCGAGTTAGCTCAAAGGGGATCTTGGAGATGGAGATTTTCTTCAACAATGGTATCAATGGGAAGCTCTCAAGATGGTGAGGAAGATGGTGGAGTCCATTTCTCAAGAGATGCAAGGTTGGTGGTGTTGTGATGATGGAAAAGCAAGAAGAAGAACAAGGAAGAAGAAAACCCTAGGCAAGAAAAAAATTGCTGGAAAAGGAGAAACGAAGAAAAGGTGGGTGCTTATATAGCATTTGTAAGTGGGCTCCACCCCTTAGGAAACTTGAAAGGCTGAAATAGTAGTTTTTGGGACCTCGGATGAAATCGACGAAAAAGGAAAAAGTGATCGTCGAAATTTCTAGTTTTCAAAAAGTATATGTTTCGCGGGTTTCGGGAATATCAAATATTGGGTCCAGATTTAGTGTAAAAAGACTGTTTTGCCCTCAAAGTAATGGCAGTCAGGTTTCGGGATTCGGGACGGGAACGGGATCAACATGAAAGTTGTAGAGATCGACGAGGTTAATAAAACGGGATAAAACACAAATCCAAAGAATCTCAATTAATCCCTCAAGTACACGCAAAGTCATAAAAGGAACCCCCAAAGGGCCCCACTAATCATGAAGGCACTCAAAATTCCCCAAACCTATAACAAAGCTATTCTAAACCTAATCTAAACCAAAGCACACTAAACACACTTAGAACTAACACACAACTTAATCAACACTAATCGAGGTCACTCGGGTCAGGGTCTTACAGTGACGCAGGGTGATGCGCAGATGGGGAGGAAAAGGAGGAGGAGGAGGAAGAAGAGAAAGAAAGAAAAAGAAAAGAGGGGAAGAAAAAAGTGGGGGCATGCAGGATGGTGAAGGCAGGGGCTATGCGGGGAGGAGAAGAAGAAAGAAAGAAAGAAAAAGAAAAGAAGGGAAGAAGAATGGGGGGAGTGCAGGTGGTGTGTTCAAGTGAGATGGCCAGTGATGTGGGTGCAGGCGGTGGAAGGTGTGTGCAGGTGCTGTGGAGCGAGACAGGGGAGGAAGAAGAAGGGAAAGAAAGAAAAGGAAAGGAGGGGGAAGAAGGGGCTCAGCTGCGTGGGTGTGTATATGTGATGGAGGTGAGCGAGAGTTGAGTGCAGTGTAGGTGGGTGCAGCGACTGGGGGAAGAAGAAGAAGAAGAGGAGGAACAAGAGAAAGCAAAGAATGGACAGGAGTCGCTGCAATCACAGACGAGTGTCACTAGCGTCGGATAAAGGAACCCTTTTGTAAGGCCCCAACTATGAGGAACCTTTTTGTGCAACGTCCGTATATCGGGAATTTTCCGGTAAAATCCTCAAAAATTTTGGCATTTTCTTATGATATTGTTGAGAAAATGTCACTAAAAATAAGTTGATTTGTTTAAAAGTTCAAAAGTAATCAATTAAATCTAAATTTTGTCGAACACTTCGATGGATTTTTTTTCTTCCTTTCTTGTTTCTATGTTTGGTGTTTAAAGTTTTAGCGAAGTTTTAAAAAGCATGAGACTATAGAGAGAATAATAGAATATCACTCAAGAGTGGTGTGATACTATCGTGATATTTCCAAAATATTGTCGATAATTGTTAGTGTCCCGTTGTTTGTGGGTACTCTCACATCTTATCTTGTGACTTAGCATGAATTCCAATTTCATCTTGATTCAACTACTTTCCCTCTTTTCTTCTTAGCTTCTCTTTTCTTTTCTTTTTCTTTGTTATTTTTTAATGAGAACTTAGACTCACTCACTCTTGCTCCCTAATGGGGATTAGGGATGTAAATGCCTAAATGGACATCTAATTCTCTGATTATCCGAAAGTTTTGACCCGTTAAAAACTAATTAAAAAAGCTATTTTATGTCTCAATTCATAAACGAGTCCAATCCCATAACTCAATTTAGGTTTTGATTTTTACACAAAAAAAAAAAAAAAAAACAATTAGGTTCCGATAAATAAACAAACCATCTAAGTTTCGATCTATAGACCCGGCCGGTTATTTGATCCATTTGCCCATACTTTTCATATATCTAAGATGCTTTGTTTTATGGATCTATTCATTGGAATATATAGAAATTACATGCATCCTATTATTCCTTTGGCGTGCAAATGTTTCATATAGATCACCCCAGCTGCTAGTCAACTAGTTAGGGAGATGGTGTAGCATGTCTGGATCCTTGATTCAATTGTAAAGCAAAAAAAATAAAAAAATAAAAAAATAAAAAAAGAGCTTAGATACAAATCTTTAATGTTGCAAAGTGGAGCTCAAAATTAAATTTGGTAGGATATTTTTATGTTTAATCCTAGAGGTAACAGTTTTGATGCATTGTTATAAGTTGAATGGAATCACCATTTTAAACAAAAAATAATAATAAAAGGTTTTGATACCGGTTTTGAAACTGAAATTGCAACCAGATCCTAGTCCTCTTATTGGAATAGGTTTTGGAACCAGCAATTATGTTCCAAGACCGAATCAAAATTAGGTCCGAATGCCTACTCCAATTTGGTTCTAGCCTCGAACTAACCCGTTTGCTTCCCTACTAAGCGGGCATTTGAGATGATTCAACCATTCTATACTATTCTCACCAACTAAAAACTACTGTATATTGTGTATTAGTGGATCTAATTACAAGAAAATTGTACTAAAAGAAGCCATCAAACTTACAGCCATTAAATAATGAGTCTGATAGTTTGATCAAGCTGATATCACTTCCCTCTTATATCTACATCTAGAGATGTCGCCAGGGATTTACCCTAGCGCGGCATGGCCCGCCACGGGCCATGACTGGAGCGGATTGGGCCTTGCCGGCACTACTAGAAAATTCACTTTTAGCGACCGCCAAAAGCCGTCGCTAAAAGTCTATTGGCGGTCGCTAATAGTCTCTGGCGACCGCACTGCGACCGCGCAGACCCCGTCGCGGAAACTTCGTCGCTAAAAGTCAATTAAAATTATTTTTTAATTTTGTTTAATAGTATTAGCGGCCGCAAAAGCTAAATTTTAATTATTTTTAATAATTTTCTAAAAATTTTTAATACTATTAGCGACCGCCATGGCGGTCGCTAATACTATGATTGGCGGCCGCAAAAACTCAATTTTAATTATTTTTTATAAATTTCAAATTTTTTTTAATAGTATTAGCGACCGCCACTGGCGGTTGCTAATACTAACATTGGCGGCCGCTAATGGTCAGTAAATTTTTATTTTCCATTATTTTTCAAATTTCTCAATTTTATTCCTGTACCTAAATCTGTACTTGATTAGATCATATACAACTACTACCATCCATTACAAATACCAATAACAACTACTAACATCCATTAGAACTACTAATAACAAAACAAAATCTTATATTAATAATGTTCAAAATATTACAAAAGTTTCAACAAATTATGTCCATTACAATTCCAGCAATAAAAATAAAAGAAAAAAGAAATCAAATTGTCCGTGTAGGGTGCCGTCATGGATACGATACTCTCAAACCTGAAGAAAAAAGAGAAATAAATATTAATAGTTAGTTATAAAAATTGGCAATTTACAGCAAATATATAAAAGAAAATTAAGTATTAAAATTCAAATTTGTTTATTTAAACCTACGTTACAGCTTTAAGATCAATCCGTGAGTTGGAATCTCGTTCCGTCAGTTCCTGCAAGTCAGGAATGACTACGGGCACGTACCCGTCTAGTTTCACGGGCAACGGAGCCCGTTCGCTCGTTTTAGGCGCCGAGAGGCGGATTTTCTAAATTTTAAGTTAAAGTATCAAGTTAAACCTACGTTTCAGCTTTACGAGCAATCCGGGAGTCGAAATCTCTTTCCGTCAGTCCCTGCAAGTCAGGAATGACTACGGGCACGTGCCCATCCAATTTCACTGGCAACGGAGCCCGTTTGCTCGTTTTGGGCGGCCGGAACCCGATTTTCTAAGTTTTAAGTTAAAGTATCGAGTTAAACATACGTTTCAGGTTTACGAGCAATCCGGGAGTCAGAATCCCGTTCCGTCAGTTCCTGCAAGTCAGGAATGACTACGGGCACGTGCCCGTCCAGTTTCACGGGCAACGGAGCCCGTTTGCTCACTTTGGGCAGCCGGAGCAAGATTTTCTAAGTTTTAAGTTAAAGTATCGAGTTAAACCTACGTTTCAGCTTTACGAGCAATCCGTGAGTCGGAATCTCATTCTGTCAGTTCCTGCAAGTCAGGAATGACTACAAGCACGTGCCCATCTAGTTTCACGGGAAACGGAGCCCGTTTGCTCGTTTTGGGCACCGAGAGCCCGATTTTCTAAGTTTTAAGTTAAAGTATCGAGTTAAATCTACATTTCAACTTTACGAGCAATCCGGGAGTCGGAATCTCGTTCCGTCAGTTCCTGCAAGTCAGGAATGACTACGGGCACGTGCCCGTCCAGTTTCACTGGCAACGGAGCCCATTTGCTCATTTTGGGCGCCCGGAGGCAGATTTTCTAAGTTTTAAGTCAAAGTATCGAGTTAAACCTACGTTTCAGCTTTACGAGCAATCCAACTATCGGATTCTCGTTCCGTCAGTTCCTGCAAGTCTGGAATGACTACGGGCACGTGCCCGTCCACTTTCACTGGCAGCGGAGCCCGTTCGCTCGTTTTGAGCGCCCAGACCCCGATTTTCATAGTTTTAAGTTAAAGTATCGAGTTAAACCTACGTTTCAGCTTTACAAGCAATCCAACTGTCGGATTCTCGTTCCGTCAGTTCCTGCAAGTCAGAAATGACTACGGGCACGTGCCCGTCCACTTTCACGAGCAGCGGAGCCCGTTCGCCCGTTTTGGGCACCCGGAGCCCGATTTTCATAGTTTTAAGTTAAAGTATCGAGTTAAACCTACGTTTCAGCTTTACGAGCAATCCAACTGTCGGATTCTCGTTCCGTCAGGTCCTGCAAGTCAGCAATGACTACGGGCACGTGCCCGTCCACTTTCACAGGCAGCGGAGCCCGTTCGCTAGTTTTGGGCGCCCGGAGGCCGATTTTCTAAGTTTTAAGTTATCATATTGAGCTAAACCTACGTTTCAGCTTGACGAGCAATCCGGAAGTCGGAATCTCGTTCCGTCAATTCATAAGTTTCTAACTTTTTAAGTTTCAAAATCTATAAATTTCTAAGACAGCTTAACAAATTTCAATACATGTTGAAATCTTGAATTAAAGTAAATTGTTATACCTCGTCACGATCAGTCGAGCCTGCTGGATCATGACTGCCCTCTCCAACCGAGTGACGACGGGCCTGGTGACCGGAACCAGCGTCAGGTGCCTGTAATTATTTATTATACAGTTAAAAAAATATAAATAATGACACATCAATGACCTAATTGACAATTTAAATGCACAGATTTTTTTCTTACTAACCTGAGTAGTGGGTGGTGGGTCTGAAGCAAGCGGGCCACGACTCTGTGATAGACGAGCCTCCATCTCTGCCATCTCCGCTCTCCACTCAGCCCGCATCTCTGCCCTTAACTCCTCTCTGATCGATGCCCTCATGGACTGCAGCAACTGCTCAACCTCCTCATCTTTACGGAGGCGCAAGCCCTGTGAGGAGCTAGCACCGGATGACTCCGATCGCGCGATGTACGAGCGTGGAATGCCTGTCCCATACGTAAGTGTGTATCCGTGCCCGACCCGGCCAACGATAGAGTGGAATATCTCATCCCTCCGTGATGGCAAACTACGCTCCTCCAGGCGTGACTGATACTGAGCCTGCGTAATTGATTCATTTAATATATTATCATGCATAACATGACATAGTAATAGAAAGATAATTTAAACGATTCAATATAAAAACTTACAATAATAGCTACAACCTCCGGGTGGCGAGGATCTCGAGAACGCATCCATACGGACATCCTGTCGACCAGAACACCCTCAGAACGCAACTGTTTGGTGGAGAGTTATATTATTATTATACTATCATACATAATAACAAACATATAAATTACATGTACAATATAACGTTTTACCTCGTGGCAGACCTAGGTGATGTGTCGAGTCCCCAACCTGTGTGCCAGACCCTGCATTGCACGGTTCTGCGCATTCGTAGCAGCCACTCTCTGTTTTCAATTTTTATCAGCTTATTTCTGTTAGTTACGTTGGTCACTAGTAAATTCTTAAAATTAAAATAAAAAAGGACAAGTTTCTCACCTGGACCTCCTCGCTCGTCCAGTATCGGACGAGCTGAGTCCATTGATCCAGGAGTACGCCCCTCGGAACTCGGTCAAGTATGTCGGGCGCATCCTGATGTGGCTTCCAATGGTGCATCTTAACTTTATTTTTATGGTCTTTCCACATCTTACGACACTTCGACATGCAAACTGGCCAGAAGAGCTCAGGACACGCCCTCAGGTTGTCCTGAAAATGAAAGAAATATTTTTCATTAAGTTATAATTTAAATTGACACATCATTTTTGGAGAAATGTTAAATTATTACCTTAACCTGCTGCCAGGTACGGTCTAGTGTCTCCACCGGGAATGCGTCACAATCAAGTGTAGTCAAAGGGAATGCATATGGATCCCGGACCATATGTCCCAACTGACTGATGAGCTCACGAGCATGCGGACCCACTGGATGGTACGTCTCATCAAACTCAACGTCTATAGGATGACCGGAATTCCATGTCCGGATCCCTCGTGCAGGGCCTCTCCCCCTGCTGGAAGATGGGCCCGTGCTCGTAGCACCTGTTCAAATTAAAGATAATTTAACTAAATTGAATTAAAATAATTTTCTAGAACTAAAATGTTTAATTAAATAAACTTATACTAGTCTGTGCAGACGTCGATGCAAGTCGAGACGGTAGAGATGAAAAAGTCGACGCCGAAGCATCAACTGGGGTGGAAGGATTCGGATGAGACGTCGATGGCCTACTCGGTGGGGCCATCGAACTAGACTGGGCGGCATCCGATATCAGTCTAGGCCCCCCAGATGGTATGCTAGCCTTGGCCTGGTGCAGCAGCTCATCCATCGTCAGCGGACGATCTCTCCTCTTTCGTCCTGACATATCTGTTCAAATGTTTGTAAGATAAGTTTCATTAAACGAGATAATTGAAAGTAACATTTTAAAATTATTTACACTGAAATTTAACTTTGGTGAATTAGTTCCCAACCGTTCACTGGTCGTGTAAGTCAACTGTATCTCCTTCAATGGTTTCCTGAACCCAATTAACATCTTCATCACATTGAACAACTGCATTCTGGTCAAGAACTTGTTGGGCGAATGCATCAATATCTGACTCATCACATTCAATCTGATACACTCCCCTCCTTGACATTTTAACTGCAACCTGCCAGTTAGGATCTTTCGGATCTCTGACATAGTAAACTTGCTCCGCCATGGAGGACAGTATGTAGGGTTCGACACTTATTCGATCATCACGATGTAACAGATTGTTAAAATTTACCAATGTAAACTGGTAATTATCTGTTTTCACCCCTCGGATAGGATCCACCCAATCACACTTAAACAATAGAAACTTTAACCCGTGATTGTATACAACTTCAACAATATCCTTCAACCAGTCATAGTAGTAACCAGCATCCACAGATGGACAACCGAGCCTACTATTTTGCGTTGCTCGTTTCTCATCTACATCCTTTAAGCGAAATCGAAAACCGTTGACATCACAAGTTGTGTAACGTCGGGCCGTTATGAAGGGGCCATCAGCTAACTGTTTCATTTCATCGGTCAGATTAGAATCGTTGGTTCTTCGTAAGCTACACACCTACGCAATGCATGTAATCACTGAATATCACTACATAAAAGTAATATGACATGAACAAGTGAAACTACTCCTAATGATTGACTACGTACGTGATTCTTGAACCATTCGTGAAATGACCGGTAATGGGACTGATGAATTTCACTCTCCGTAGCACGAGGCATGTCCCGTTTGAGCTCATCGATGTGTGTCCTGCGATGCATAACACGTGTTAACAACAAGTATGATAATATAGGAAAAAAATTGACAAATTACTCTCATGAATGAGTGATAACTTACTAAGTCAAAGCCACAACAGTTGGGGTGTTGAACAACACCCACCGATGAACTTGAATCCACTCAATATTGTTGAGATCAAACTGCGTGCCCTGCCCAACTGGACCGTCATTAATCCGCGAGGGCCTAGTCAACTTTGTTTCAATATTATCTTTAAGATATGCTGCGCAGAAATTGGTGCACTCATCCATTAAATACCCCTTAGCTATTGATGCCTCTGGACGGGCTCTATTACGAACATACCTCTTCAAAGTATTCATGTACCTCTCAATTGAATACATCCATCTGAATTGGATGGGGCCACCAAGCAGGGCTTCACTAGTTAAATGTATGGTCAAGTGAACCATGACATTGAAAAATGCAGGTGGAAAAAGTTTTTCTAGATGACACAACGTCACAGCAATCCTCTCTTACAGACCATTCAGCTCATCAATTCGGTGAACTCTAGAACACAGTTGTCTGAAGAAGTTACTAAATTCAATCAACGGTGCTACAACATTCTTTGGCAAACAATTCCTTATGGAGATAGGCAGTAACTATTGAATGAGAATATGATTGTCATGACTCTTCAAACCCTGAAATGTTCTTTCTTTCATGTTCACGCGCTTAGCAATATTCGAACAGTACCCGTCAGGAACCTTGACACCCTTCAGAACAAAGAGGAAGACATCTTTCTCATCTTTACTCATCGCGTACTGCGCAGGAGGCATGTATGCCTTGTTTGACTATCTTGGCTGCAAGTGCAACGGTTTTCTCAAGCCCATTTCTTCCAAGTCACGACGTGCATTGACACCATCCTTCGACTTCCCCTGAACACCGAGAATGGTCCACAGTATATTATCACAGACGTTCTTTTCGATGTGCATAACATTTAAGTTGTGCCTGAGTAAGTTATCTTTCCAGTATGGTAAATCGTAGAAAATACTTTTTTTCTTCCAATTATGACTTCGTCTTCTATTTGCACCAGGAATAGTAGGCAGCGGGAGGGCCAGTAAATCTTGAAAACCATACACAATACGTATTTGCTCCTGCTCGAGCTGTGACAACAATTCAACTCCCGTCATTGTTCAAGGTGCTGGACCATATTCTCGAGTGCTATCAAATGACACTTTGTCCCTCATGAACCTATGCAATGAAGGTAGAAATCATCTAGGACCCATGTATACCCATTTTCTGCCGTACTTCAACCAAGTTGACTTCTTCTCCTGATTGCAGTAAGGACATGCAAACTCTCCCTTTGTGCTCCATCCCGACAAGTTAGCGTACGCAGGGAAGTCGTTGATTGTCCACAATAATGCGGCGTGCAGTTTAAACATTTCATTGCCTTTGGCATCAAATGTCATCAGACCATCGGCCCATAATTCCTTCAATTCATCAATCAAAGGTTGCATATATACATCAATCTTGTCCCCTGGTCCTCTTGGTCCATCAATAAGTGTGAATAGGATCAGAAAAGGTTGCTTCATACACATCCATGGCGGGAGATTATAAGGTACCAAAACGACTGGCCACGTGCTGTGATTTGCCTGTCATGGATCTAAATGGACTAAAACCATCTGCAGCCAAACCAAGCCGCACATTGCGACAATCCAAGGCAAAGTCTGGATTCCTTCGATCGAAGTCTTTCCACGCTGGGGAATCTGCTGGATGGGTTAACTTACCATCGTCCCTGCTATTCTCGGCATGCCATCTCATCAGTTTAGAAATATTTGATGACATAAAATGCCTCTTCAACCTTGGCTTCAGTGGGAAATATCTCACGTGCTTTGCTACCACAAGTTTGCCACGATTTATAACACTTGTAGAACTATTCTGACGATTGTGTCCAACCCCGTCCTCCTTCCATCTCGAAGTCTGACACACGATGCACTTATCAAGATGGGCATTCTCATTCCTAAACAACATTCAATTGTTCGGACATGCATCTAAAGTCTTATATGTGAAGCCTAAATTTTCAGTTAACTTGCGAGCCCGATAGTAGGACTCTGCAAGTTTCGCGCCCGATGGGAGCACTCGATGCAACAACTGGAGGAGCATATCGAAGGACATGTCAGACCACTGATTCAATGCCTTCAAATGTAACAGCTCCATGATAAAGGACAATTTACTGAAGTCCTTGCATCCAAGATACAATTCTGTCTGTGCATTGTCTAGAATTTCAAAATATCTCAGGGGTTCTTCATCGGCACCGGAGCGAGGATTACTCCCACCCGCCCCCTCAGTCTCACAGCTTGTGTATTCAGGTGCCAACCCGCACGCGATATCATTTAGCATCGCGATCATCGGATCCATCTCTGACATGTCATCAACCTCAATTTCATCTCTTTCCTCTATGCGACAGGAAATATATTCTTCTCCATGTCTTATCCAATTCTTGTACTGCTTCAAGAATCCATTCACAATCAGATGCTCTCGGACAGACTCTCTTCTATCATAATACTGATTCGCACATTTTCTACATGGACAACTTATGAACTCATTGTCAAACCCATTGATAAATTCCATGAACTGGTTAATCCCCTCCATGTATTCCCTAGACATCCTATTCGGTAAATCAATCCAACTCTTGTCCATCTTGATAATTGTTTATGTGGAAATCTAAAATGAGCAAGTACAATTAACCTAAGGTACCATGCATCATGCAAGTCACCTATCCATAAACTGCAAACTACTTACTACAGGGTGGTTGGTCTTATCCCATTCGAGAATGCACGATCCAACTTGCACTCAACAACTCGAATGCTTCGTCCCCTAATCAGACAAAATTTTGACAGCATGTCGGCATAGTTCTCCAAGTACACGACACAGATACAACATCAGTCGTACCCATGTATGTACCCAGAGAACAATGGGCAATCAACCGAAACTCTATCTAACATCCGACTTGCATGAGCTATTGAGTATAAGATGGATAATTGCATTCCCAAACTGTCCAAACTGGACAATTCAAGAATCGTATACGACAAAGTTCGAATGTACATCATCAGAGCAACGAATCTAGTCAAAGACCCGATCCATCGCGTCAAGGATCACCGAACTAATGTCGTACACAATTCTCGAACGGGTCTAAATTTCACTGATGCATGCAAGTGAATAAAACAATAAGTGAAGAACACAATATTCAACACAACAATAATGTTCAAAATATCAATTATAACAAATATATATCAACATTCATAATTCGGAAAACAAAAAGAAAAAAAAAGCAACATGTTGAACTCATTACGTCCCAAATCTCAAAAGAAACAAGCTAGACATATCAGGATTTTTCTATTTAGATATATTTGCTCAATTGTTTTTTTATGTTATACTTTTAATATAGGTTTTATAATTTTTATTTAAACACAAGTCGCCCTGTCACAAGTGCCAACAATCACAGGCTCTGTAGACTTTTTGCCATAGAAATTTCCTCTTGACTGAATTGACTCTAGGTATTTTCTCTTGACTGACTCAAACTTTATTGACTCTTGAGTCTTGACTGACTGAAATCTTACTCAATGAGGGGGACATTTACTGTTCCTCACCAGCTTGAGTTATATAGCCCAAGACTTCTATTTGTACCAGAGATTTTGACTCCCGTAATCCTATCACAATCATTCAGAAAATTAGATGTTTAGTAATTCATCGGAACCATGGAGTCCTCTATGGAATAAAAAGCACAACAAATGAGATTTATAAAGCACAAACAAGAAGATATTTATGACATACCCATCTTTAATGTGTATCAAGATGTTCATGTCAATGATAGTTTGACCTTCAATGTGTACCTCGATGACGGAAGCTTTGATGCACACTATGATTCCATGTCTTATGGCTATGATCATGAGTCTAGCACTAAGAGAATCATAAAGCACCTATATCTTTCATTCAAGGAAGATGGATACATCAAGCGACATTGTTTTGAAGATCCATTTGATTAATCCAATTCAAGACAGATATCACTAGACAATCCTTCATAATTTGGTCATGTGTCAATGGATCAAAACACATTTGAGGGATTGGATGAATGTGCTAAATGGTTTTAGCAAGTATTCCACCCTATAACAAATTCAACTTCAGGACGTTTTAACAAGATTTGTAGAGATGCAGATCGAAAGCCAATCAATTAATATCGATGAGTTACAAGGAGAATGAAAACAAAAAAAAATCATCTTATTCATCTTGCCTTTCGATGTAAAGTTTAAGGAAATTTACGCCATACTTAATTAGTACGTTTATTTTGAGCAACTTAATTTTCATTAGGTGGCCCCACTTTAGAGTTCTACTCCTTCAACTCAAGAACTCTCCAAATCAAAAATTCAAATAATTCATGCATTATCCACTTTGTTGGGAAACGATTATCGGCTAGGCGGCTAGGGATATGGCTGTAGCGAGAGTACATGATTTCAAATCCGCTAAGATCCTTCCACATTTCACCTAATATCCTTCACTCCCCACCTTTTTGTTTCTTTTATAGTGATACTTGGTCCATCTCTAAGACACAGTGGAACTTCCCAATCTCCCAATGCCCTAATGATTGGGATGCACCCAATTTGGCTTCACATCCAGCGTTTGCAAATAATTATGAAAGTTGGTTTTTAGCTTAATATTGCTAGAGCTCGTAAGTAAATCTTGACAATGCCATCCTTGCACTATTGCCATACAACCTTTTATAAAATAAGGCAACAAGCAAGTTTTTAGACCCACTGCCTTCTCCAGAGCACCAAATAGAAGAGGCCTTTTATAGATTCACAGTCTAAAAAGAAAATTTATAGTCCCTTGGATATTGCCATTCTAACACCATAAAGTGAACTTTTAAATCAGAAATTTTACCTCTATCTGCCAACTCGCAATTTCATCACCTTAGATCATATGGCTCAAAATGTAAAGACTTAGGCTTCTGTAGATGTCCGGACTCCAAACATTAATGCTTCCTGGTTTGGTGTGGACCACTGATTTCAAAAACAAGCCACAGGTAGTACTTCTAAAAGTTCATAGATATAAGAGTCATGAACACCGAATTTAGGCTTTTAGTCTTGCTAGTATTTATTATTATAGTAAATATTATAGAACATAAGAAAGAGAATTTATTGGATTAGCTGCACATGAAAAATCATACTAGCAAGACTTTAAATGGCGAGAAAGATTTAATATTTTAGTTAGAAACTAATTCATAAAATCATCTTTTACATGATGGTTCCATGGAACCCATCTACATGCCAGTATTCACCTCTCACTAAGATAAACGTATTTAGGAATAGATGGGCCACAAAGCATTTCAAGTATTAATAGGAACTAGGGTATGAAAACAGAATTGATGCACTTTACAAGGGTATTTTTATTTTTTTAAAAAATGAAATTAAGAAGATTTAGCCTATTCCAAGAGAGAGAGGGTGTGCCCTAATCATGAGCCAAAAAGAGACATTATAATCAACAACAACTTGTTTAGGGGATTTTGGTTGATGATCAATGGAATTTGGACATTTCAACAAAGTCACAAGGTTTTTTAGCAATTATTGATTTCTAGAGTTTTTTACAAATACCCAAAATAGCATGTTTAATTTGCAGGAAAAAAGTACTGAATAAATTAATAACTTTATGAATGGGCTTTAATTTGCTATTATCCAATATAATGAAACACTAGGGCCTCTTTTGTCTCAATGGAATTAAATTCCAAAAATTATAAGATATATATATATATATATATATATACCTAAGACTTGCCAAAATTGAAGAAAAAGAGTTGAAGATCACAAATGGCTTTCAAATAATCTCTTCTTTTATCAAAAATGAATTAAGGAGAGATGAAAAATGAGTATCCAACAATCATCCTAAAATCAAGTCCTAAGAAAGTTAGTGGCGTGTAGGAGTACACTACATTTATGTATGTAGGCCAATGCCTATTTCTAAACATATATATTGAACTTGTTTTCAATAACTCATTATCATAGAGCATCATCCTCCATCATAAACATTATAAAAAACACTTGGAGAAAATCCATCCTAGACATTAACATATCCCAAAGCCACACCCAAAAAAACAATCATGTGCAACAATCCTCTCAACCAAAGAATGCAACCATAATTTCGCATTAAACCAACCATCATTTCATGGCGAGAATTCCAAACAAATGAAAATCTAATGTCTAATTGTTGTTGCCTTAACTAAAAGTACATTTTGAACATGCATTCTAGTTACAAGTTTATTAGATTATCAAGGATTATGTTCTCTCTTTACCAAAAAAAAAAAAAAGAAGAGGATTATGTTCTCTAGTAGACTATCTCTTCTTCAAAATAGTAATTTACTTGAATTCCATTATTTGTTACTCAAAACAGGTAAAAGAGCAGAGGTGGGATCATACTTCCTTCATTCAAAATAGGTAAAAGAAACCAAATCAAAGTGATTAATATCACTGTTTAATAGAACAGAGAGAATCCTGACATTCACTCCCTTCAACATTTCAAGCCAAGTAAAAGAAAAATCCTTGCAAAACAGCTAAAACCTTAAAAAAAAAAAAAAAAAAAAAGCCCTCCATCTGTCCATTGCCACGGCCACACCACCACCATCACAAAAAATAATAACTAACAAATATGCAAGCATGAAAACACATTTACAATGAAAATTAAAATATATATATATATGAAAACAATAAATATAAAAATATAATACTAAGAACAAAATCTTATAAAATATAGAGATTTAGGACATTTAGAAAAAATATATATATAAAGATTTTCCTATTTTTATTTGGTAACATGACTGAAACTCGCAACCTAGTCGTTGTGACAATGAGCAGCTTCCAACTATTCTACGGTCTCCTCTCGAAAATATTGAGATATTATCACAACTACATTGCATTATCATTACCCCCCCAACTTCAATGATATTTTGAAATTCTCTAAAGAATATTTTTAAAAAATGTATTTTTAACCCAGTATTTTCAAAATACCACCAACATTCCTGAATCCTGATTCATAACAATGATAAGAACAATACCAATTAACAGCAACAATAACAACAATACTATCGATGATCATGACGATGATAATTGCTTATTTTGCATCACAAAATATTAGCAATGATTAACCATCCAATAATAAAAGCACACAAACCATAATTCCCAAAAAAAAAAAAAAAAAAAGGAAGGCATACAAAGTCATGGAAGGACATATCAAATTATCAACCACCCATACTAAGCATTTCATATTCACCCACTGCAAATCAAAATTATCAAAAGCAAAGATGTTCATCATCAAATTAGACGATATCTTCAAAAAAAAAAAAAATCCACCAATTTTCATACCTTAGATGGCTGCAGAAATCGTGAGCAAATCGATAGAGCGAAAGCGCAGAGAGATGGATTGCAAACCTGAGGGAGAAAAAAAAATGAAAAATGAAAGAATAGAGATGAGGAATCTTTGGGGCATACCTTTTTTTTCTTTTTTGCCAAAACTAAAAAAAAAAAAATAGAGAAGTAGAGGAGAGAGCATACCGGAGAGAAGGGGGCGACGGCGAGAGAGGGAAAGAGAGCGAGAGAGAGAGAGAGCAGAGCAGATCGAGAGAGCGAGAGAGAGAGAAAGAGCAGATCCAAAGAGCGAGAGAGAGAGAGAGAGAACAGAGAGAGATCGATCGAGAGAGCGAGAGAGAGAGAAAGCAGAGAGATCGAGCGAGAGAGCGAGAGAGAGAGAGCGCGCGCGCGCGCGAGAGAGAGAGAGAGAGAGAGAGAGAGAGAGCGCGAGAGTGAGAGAAGAGCAGAGAGAGCGAGAGCGTAGGGTGAGAGGAGCAGAGAGAGCGAGAATGAGAGGAAAACAGGGATTTTGGAGGCGGGAGAGGGAAAAAAAGAAGAGGGAGACGGAGACGGAGAACCGGAGGTGGCGTGGCAGGTGTCGCAGGAGAGCAGCGTTTGGAGCGGGAGGGGCAAAGATTAGGTGCGGGAGATGAAAAAAGGAGTGGGAAGGAGGAAAAAAACGAAGGGCTCGGGTGATATTAAAGGAGGGCTTTAGCGACCGCCATAAAGGTTTTAGTGGCGGTCGCACGCTTTCTCATGCGCCAAAGGCCGATTTTCTAGTAGTGCGGGCGTGCTTGGCCTGCCTCTTTAATTTTTTTTTCCAGATTAATTACTTTCGCCTTTTCGATATTAAAATTAAAAATTAGAATACAAGTACATAAAATGAAAAAGATATTTAAGTGGTTCGGTCAAACTCGATCTGCTCCACTGAGAAGGGAATCATTTGGATCTTAACTTCTTGAAGGTTTGTAAATAGGATTACATTCAAAACCTTACAATCTTTTTAGAGAATGGTGGGCCTAAAATATAAAGCAAGTAATTAGATCCAAAGTTAGCAATGTCAATGGGATTTGCTCTGATAAATGTTTGTTTGAGTATGAGAAATTACAAAAATCTTGAAGTACGAAAAGATGTTTTCCATTCCATAGCAACTTTTCATTGTACTGTGGACTATGATGCACAGATACTTCAAAATAAATAATATATCTTACTTTATTTTACTAAAGTTGTTGTGAAACAACATAAGGGTTAGGTACTTAGTGTTATGTGAAAAATCCATAACCCCTCCACATAAATGACATAACCATGTTGTATATGAGCATTATAGGCTGTGACTGTGAGTCAAAAGTAAAAAGTTTGTGGGGTTGGAAGAAGTTTTGAAAAGGCTTTGAGTTGAGATGTAAGATTTGCAAAAAAAAAAAAAAGAAAAAAGAAAAAAACAAATAAACTTTTACCAACCATTTTATCCACTAACTCAACATTAGTTGGAATGGGAGGCGGATTGAGAAATGAAAAACATGATATATGTGCCTGAGGGGCCTGGTAGGCTGTGCCGAAATGGGCCGGCCATGCTAGTTCCCTCGGCCCATGGCACGGGTCGTGCCGTGCTGCGGGCCGGCCTGACCCATTTTGCATCTCTATCTACATCCTATCCATAAACTACTGTCTAGGTTGCCAAGCATCCAGGTGGACACCACTTGAGATTAACGTCCCTAGCATTTTCAAGTTGGATTCCCCTGTATTGGTGTAGATACTTTTTTTTTTTACCTACCAAGAAATAAACTATAAATAATATTTAAAAAAGAAACCGTAAATATCTTAGATAGCTTTTATCTTATATGGTAAACTATCTTTAGAAAAACCCTTGATCTCTCTCTTTTTCCATAAACTCTTAACCATGGTTAGGCATTTGTTAAATGGCAAAACCACAATTTGATGTACTTTCAAATATTATAATGATCGAGGATTGAAAAGAAATTTAGTTAAAGCTTTAGTCATAGGGAATGACAAAAGGTCATGCGCTCACACATTTGGACAGAATGCATCTCTCTTCTAAAAAAGATATGAATAGTTTACCAAAAAGCTAAAATCTATCCTTCAAAAGATGGGCTGTACCGTAAATAAATAAACAAAAAGTACTGCACACGTATCATTCCTTCACTTTATTATTAATATAGTATTATGGGTCTTTTGAATTTCATTATCCCTTCCTTGTCTCCTATTATAGGGATTTGAGGCAGGTACTTGAAATCTTGTGGAGGTACTTCTCAAACTATATAAAAGGAGGAAGGCATGAGTCTGTTTCTATTAAGTAAAAAACTACAATTTGGTCCTAAAGAAAGGCAGTGTATTCAGCGCAGCGTGCATTTTAATCCTCGTCAAGTACACTTTTTTATCTTCTCTTTTATTGCTGGTCTCTTTTTATCAATGGCCATAAAACCCATATCTCAGCCACTGCTATTTGTCCAAGAATCCTATTCTTTTTTCATATGTGTAATGTTATTTTACAATGCTCGACAGCATGAGGAATTTAAGGCATTACAGTGTTGAATATTAGTGCATCTCAGAGCAATATTTGTTAGACAAAAGTAGTCCACATGGCCATCACATGTGTAATAATGATAGGGGCTCATTTTAAGTCGATTGATTTATTTTTATTTTTTTGTCAACGAAGTTAATTGATTTTAGCGCTTTTCCCTTTTAGTTTTGATTTCAAAAAATCTTGATTGGGTTTATTTTTAGAAAGTCCAATCCATTTAGAAGTCTTTTTTGGCTAATCAATGAGAGAATTAAGGAATTAAACTTTTAATAGACTTCTTTGATGGGAAGAAATTATGTAAGTATCTCTCACCCTATGGTGATGGATGGATGCACATGAATATTTTCCTATATGTATATATATATATGATAATATTCAGGTGGAAACTGTTCTCACATATTATGTGAGAACTTTTTTGTGGGGCCTAATTGTGGGCCCCATTTGGGGATGAGAATAGGGAGATGGAAAGATCTATGTGAGACCACCCCAAGTATCAAATTTGACCCCAAACTCATGCCCCTAACCCCTTCATTAGTGGCCTACAAGTTTAATAGCTATATATTAAAAAAAATATTCAACTCTCAATCCAACGGTTCTGTCCATTCGGATGTGTACTAATCCTTGGGATTAGTGACTATCAAGGGGTTCCCTATTAGTTGCTAGGTTTGGATAGGTTGGTAGTTGGGCTCCGTAAAAAAGTTCTCGTATAATAGGTGCGAACTAATTAATATATATATATATATATGAATATATATATATATATATGTATATAGGGGGCTGCTCTCCTCAGCTGCAGCCCCCCCTATCCTCCACTGCAGGTATGTGAGGAGGGCTGCAGCTGCTCTCCTCATATGCCTGTAGCTGAGGATAATGAGGGCTACAGCTGAGGAGAGCAGCCCTCATGTATATATGCGCATGTATATATGTATATATATATATATATACATATATATACTTAATGGGGCCAACGTAGGGCCGCACTGATCATGGGACTTGGGGGGTGGAAAGAGACTTCTTGCATGGGCTCATATATCAAGTTTGAGGTCAATCACATGCTTCTAACTCATTCATCCATGACCCACAAATTTAATGGGTTTATATTAAAGAAAAAAAGTAACTTTCAATCCAATCGTCCAATCCATTTGAATAGGTGAAAACTTGATGGATCCAGTGTACTTAAGGAGGTCTCATTTATGCAGATGGGGATGTATCATAAAGTCAGCCACACTATATCCCCCCCCCCCCCCCCCCCCCTTACTTGAGTTTCCTGGGTCCGCCCTTGCACCTAGGGAGGTCAATGATAGAGGGTCTACATGTAGACATGAGTGGTTTGAGAACTAGAAAGGCAATGATAATACATATGTATTCAAATACCGAGTAAGGCTTGTATTGAAATCAGAATTTTACATCTATAATTATAGAGGTAATAACCTAGTTTCCATGTACAAATTGCCAAACAATTATTGGTATTTTACCATTATCAATGTATTGAATTCAGTATATATGTAATAGGCAACAAATAAACACACCCATAGGAAATAATGGTCAAATGGCTCCACTAAAAGTTTATAAAAGAGGTTAGGGGTAAAGGATAGAAGGTAAGAGGTGAACGATATAAGGTGAGATGTAGATGCAACTCTCATTTTCTTAGAATTTGAATCACTAGAGTGATATTTGGGTATTCATTTCTCATCCCCCTTAATTCGCTTTCCTATAAAGGGAAGATAATTTGATTGTCATGTTTGGAAATTCACTTTTGTTTCTTCAATTTTAGCCACTTCTAGGGGTAGAAATCTTATCATTCTAGAACTCTCACTACCCCTATGTATCTAATTACAAGAAACAAATAGCCTAAATAGGTTACCACTGATGAGGTGGTGTTGGGAGACTAAATGACTACGCTTTTGCTGAGGATGGCGTTCTCACAAGTATATGAAAGAGTATATGAAATGCTTAGATTAGGTCTTTGGTTAATTGGACGAGAGTTAGCCTAAGGTTTGTTCTGGGATAGAGTAGCGTTGATTTGAGTTCTTTAAAGGAAACAATCAATGTTTAGGGGGTTTCTGGATGATTGCATAATATAATATCAAAAAGTTAATATCATAAGATTTCATTATCATAGAACAAAATAGTGCCATATTATTAAATTATCTCACGTATGGTGTTTGACAATTTTCAAAAGTTTCGATATACATCTGAAGAGTAAAAAAAAAAAATCACAAGATTATATACAGAAGAAGAAACGGAGAGAAAGTAATCAATTGACCCAATCCGTAACCCACTGATTAGTAATCACATGTGTTAATAATCATAGTATGACTAGTCTATTGTTAAGAAATTACATGATTAAATGTTAAAACCACGAGATCCAAGCATTGTTAGATAATAAAGGGGGATCTACTAAATGTTGGTAACTATACTATGATACATCTAATGGTGATTATCACAAATGGCCCTATTTTTTTTTATTTTTTTTAACCTTATCTAATATCAGACATCATTGATGAATCCAACTATGAGAAGTCATTGTGGGAACCATTTGATGTTGGTAATCATATTAATACTAGAAAGCTATCAAATAGTGGACCTATTTTATGATAACAAACTGATAATTGTTATCACACAATTCATTTTTGATAATTTGTATGAGACCTGACTAATTTTGGTACTATGGGACCCTAGGTATGTTGGTAATCACAATGAAAGCCTCCGGTGTGACATTTGTAGGACCCACCTAATATTGATGATTTGCAAAGGGCTATGTAATCGTGATATGGCTATAGGACCCCACATTAAGTTTGTAAGCACTATTAGACCAATCTAATATTTGGGTCATAGTTGCACTCCTATAAGAATTATTAATGTTAAAACTTATAGTGAGCCATTATAGTTAATGATTGCTTATGAACTCTCCAATGGCTTTTACTAAAACTCTTCATTCGTATTTAGGAAATGTCTTTTAATAAAATATTATTTTATACACCATATCGTTGAATAATCCAATATGAAGGTTTTTTAAAAGAAAGTGAGATATGAGATACTGTCTAAGCTATCCAAACACCTCCTTTTGATGTGAATAGATTATATTCTAAGATAGGAGATAATATCGCAAAATCTCATTATATATCTCATTTCCAGAATTTTTGAAGTAGGGAATTTGAATCGAGACTTACAGTTTAGATTGCTTGGTCTTTTGATAGAAAGAATAGGATTTTTGTAAAGGTAATGGCTATGTCAATCTTAAGCGAAAAACTAAAGAGTTTTGATGAGGAACAGATTACAAAAATTGAGGCTTTTATATGGTTAGGTAATTTAAATTTAAGGATTTTTGGTTTCTTAAAGGCTTAGGTTCTAGTATTGGTTGAAAGTATGAGGGGGAAGAAATGTTGAGTGATTTCGGTCCAAAAGTGCATGGGATGATTTAAGATCAATTTTAGGGCAAAAACCAAAGATTTTTTTCCCTAGCTAATATCAAAGGGTTTATCTTAGGGGGAATTGGCCCAAAAAAATGCATAAATTATAAGGGCATGATTAGAGGATATTTGAGAGTTCTTGCCCAAAGGATATTTAAATTCCCAAAAGTTGTTCCCCACCTAAATTCACAAATGCTCAACGACCTTTGACTATTTTGAAAGTTGAATATCTGAAAATGAAAAAGCTCTATTAGCCAAAAAGCCATTCAATATTTGGAGAGTTTGCAAACCAAAAGGAGAAATTGGAAAGCTTGGGGGACTACTCATAAGCTATTAGAAATCTAGAATCCTTGTAGCCAAAAGGGCTTATTTATTTGCATTAAATACATAGGGTTTATACCATAAGTGGTTAAAAGTGAAGATCATAATGAAAGTCCAAGCTAGAGTCCTAGAAGGGGTGTGCATAGAGCTAATTAAAAAGTCATACTAAATTAAACTAATCAATCCAATACAAACAAACCCACAAGTTCTCGAGTTAAACAACAAAATAAGTGTTACTATGTGATGTCAATGTTCAAGAAAATTGATGTAATCGTATGTGCTACACCCATTATGATGGACCAACAAGATCAATGTGAATTAGCAAAAGTGTGTGTGTCAATTTTATCTAAGAAATTATCTAGCACATGTATCTTCAAAATATAAATAAATGATAATGACGCATAGAGAGATAGGGAGAAATTGACATAAGTGATTTATAATGATTCGGTACCAGACCTACATCCACTTCTCAAGAGGTTCCACTCTTGGTTCTACTATATTGAGGCAAACCACATTGGTAAATCTCTAATCACATACACTGCCAAATTTTTTTGATACAGTGGTTCGATCACAAAGATCTAGTCCACTAACTTCTATTTTTTATAGTGGTTCGGTCACAAAAATCTAATCCACTTTACAATCTTGATTTACAAATAGAAACAAAGAACACGTGCCTCCTCGACTAAGTCTTGAGGATCCTCTTTCATGCTTGAAGCCGAAGCTCCAAGCTCTTGACTCCATGCTTTGCTCCTTGGTGATGATGATGCTCCCACATGTGCACAACAAAGAGAGTAGAGATTCTCTAAGTCTAAGGAAGATGTTTAATTTGAAGGCTTAAGGTCCCTAGAATAGTGATTCCATTTAACACACTTTAATAGAGCTTTAAATGCTCTTAAGTATGCCTAATTAGAGCTTAAGTGTGTGGAATTGGGTTTTGAGAGCTCTAAGATGGTTTAACTATGATGGCATAATGTGTGGGAAAGAGGTCTCAAAAATCCAAAAGTTGTGGCCATTGGAATGGGCTTGAGTATATAATAGAAGACTCTCTAACGGCTAGTTGGGGGTTAGCCTACACCAATTTTCGATTAACCGCAACCCCCAATGGATGGAAAAACGCCTAGTTTGACTTCTGGTCACAACTGGCATTTTGTTCTATGGCAAGCTCACGGCTAGCCATAGGGCACTTACGACTAGTCATGAGATAACCGTGAGCTAACAAAAAGCAGGGAAAATTTCAGGAGTTTAGCTTTTGGAAAAGCAGCTAACCGAAAAACCTTGCAGTTAGCCAACCCCCTACACTGAATTGAGCCATATATAATGCTCAAAATTGCAAGTTAAACCCTGTTGAATTTACCATTTAGTCTAAGGGTATTAGGGGTCATTTCTTGGTTGGTTTGGGGTCCCATTTACCTAGGTAAGTTGGCACACATATGGAGTTCTTCCTTGATGAGTTTGGGCCTTCCAAGACTTAAAATTGTGCCTTTGAAACATGATCTTCCTAGAGAGACACTAAGAGGCAAGGTCTTGAACTACTTGACACGGAATTAACAGTCAAATGGTAGGCATATATGACTATGGCCCTAACACATGAGTGAATTAAAGATATGAGCATCAAATAACATTTCCTTTTAGGGAAATATAATCAAGAGGAAATGAAAACTGAATTACTGGAGTGGTTCTATTTCATTTCATTATATTTCCCTAGAAGGAAAGGTTATTTGACACTGATGTTCTAAAATTTCGCTTTTGGTCTTCATTTTTAACTACTTATGGAATGAATACAATGTAATCAAATCCTATGTATTAAGTGCAAACCAAACATACCCTTAGGGTTCGTTTGCCTTTTACACATGGTATAGGAAAATGGTTTTTTTAACATGTGTAAATGTCATGCATGTGAAATACAGTACCATATTTGTCAAAATCACCTTTTTCGCATAAGTAAATGAGTACATCCATTGGTTTTTTATGTGTTTGGGTGCGTTTTATGCTTTTCACAAATCTCTAAAAAAAAATAAGGCCTACGATATGAAACTAAGTCTTAATGCTCATCATTAAATGAGAATATTGAACGGTTTGGATCATGAATTGGGGGCCCATAAAAATTGCAAAAAATTAGATCTATTGACTGAAACTTTTTATATTTTTCACAAATTACTTGAAATCTATGAAGATTTAAGATAATCAACTTAAAAGTCTTGGAATTTATTAGTTCAATAAACAAACTGAGTGGTTTTGATTACAAATATGGGTCTACATGAATGGAAAAATTAAATGTGATTGATTAGATTTGATCCCGTTACCAATTGAATAATCAAGATGCAATCGCACGTAAACTGCGTACCGCAGTCCTTTTGCAAGTGAGACATGAAAGAGAGTTCACACCTCTTTATAGGTTTGAAAATCGCCTTATTTGTACACTATTTTCACACCTTATTTGTGCATCACATGCAAAACTGAGCACAAACAAACGTCATGATGTGGAACCATTACACCTTGCAACTTTCTCAATCACATTGGACTCTCCAATAAATAGAGACTTGGCATATGGACTCTTAACATTAAGAGTAAATAAAACTACTAAATTAGGAATCAATCTAAACCCTATCATTAAAGGATCCATAACTCGTTTAATACATGTCAGAATCACACAATCCTCTGTGGTTGGACAGGTAATTGGCTATAACCCAACAAAGCACCATAATTTTGTATCAATCGAACACATTTTTTTTAAATATAAAATATGCTATTAAACATGTTTATATGTATTTTTTCTTAAGCTGAACCCTGGTGTAACTGGATATAAGCTGCCCTCAAAGCCGATGACTACTTCCTTGTGTCTCATGTCTTCTCCTACCTCACTCTAATGTCTGATCTGTAGATTTTTAAAAGCATCACTGATTGAAAGTCATTTTGGGCTGAAAAACAAAGAAGCTCCTTATTTATTTAGTTCTGCTGTGTATTTTCGAAGTCCTTAAGATCAACTCCTTTGGCATGAGTCTCAATAGTCAACTTTCTATAGTATATAAAGTAGAAAAAAAAAAAAAAAAAAAAGGAGATGAGAGGGACGATTGGGAATGGCCATAGGGGTGAACCCACCCACCCCCACCAGAAAAAAATGAAAAAAGAAGACTCTCTATATGTTTTACAAAACTCAAATTTGAATGTGGTGGTTTTTTTGGCTGTTGGGTAGCTTTAACTGTTGGCTTCAATAGCTGTGACCTTTGGGCCCGTTCGAATAGATGTGACCTGAGTAATTGGGTGTATTTAAAGTCATTATACTGAGGCCCAATTTGAGTTCTGGATATACAGAAAATAGAAACCAAAAACTGAGATCCAAAAATTAACTACCTAAAGAGGACTTTTTTCTTCCTTTAATAAGAAGAAATGCGCACTCATAAGTAAGTGTGGTCCTTTTCAAGATAAGTGAGCAGTTGTAGGTAAGTGAAAATCAACTTTTTGCTACATATAGAAGGTGCCTCTGTATCATTCATACGCTTATGATTGTTTACATTCAGAAAAATGTGTTATTTTGTTAGTCACCTGGATCATTACTCGGCATTAGTTGTTACAAGTATCATGACTCACGTATGTTCTGCATGCATGTTCAGTCCTGCATCCCACTTGATGTCTGTGTTCCTTGTATGAAGCATTTCTACTACTCGTGATGACTTGCAACCGTTTTTGTCAATTCACGTTCTGGTGAATGTACCCCTAAAACTTTTCAGTCCCAATTCCAATCCATTTTAGTTGTCCCGGTCACAATCCCAATCCCGATTCAAGACTAATTCCCCCCATTCTGACAAAGGTTTCATACTTTCATTCATATGGAGTGAAAACTAAAAAATGGTCAGTTGTGATGTGTAATTTAATATTAGAGATCTAAGTATGCATTTTTAATATTATTTTAGCAATCAAATATTTTATTCAGTTTTAGGTATTTTTTATATAATTTTTTTTGATTTTTCAATGGCATCTCTTCAGGAATAGAATATCAAAATTGACCGGAATGACAAAGCATTCTACTGCAAGGTCAAACCGAAATGGCAACTGAAATGGAATTGACGACCATCCTTGCATCCCAACTACCATGCCAAGAGACAAGAGGTTCATTCTTGGATTCTTAACTGCAAAAGTTAATGCATATGTGATGAACAAGTTCATATCTAATCCACAATTGTTTGATGCTCTCCCACTTCTAGTAATACTGTATTTGGGCTCTTTCTAAAGCCCATGTAGTGGCTTTATCCTATTTAAATAGGGTATACTAAGTGCCCAAGAGTTTTATTATGTAATGGCCTACACCCAAGTTGTTAAATCTAACCTAAAAGGTATGATCGAGTGCCTAAGCCCATGAATTAATATTTCATGTTTGAGATTAGCATTTAGGCTTATGAACAAGCCTTACCCAATATCTGATTTTTAATATAATTCATACTTGATTTATTTGATCCATTGGTGAGATCATCATCATCTCTTTGGTATTAGCCAATTGACATATTGTAAATTAATGTGTGATTTATGAATTATATCTTAGTTTATGTAAACTATCTCACATCATTAATTATGTTGTTATGTACAAATTATGGCTAACCTACATGATGAATTATCAATTGGATACTGAAATAAGGAGATTTGACATTTCAATGCCCCTTAAAAACTCAATTCCCAATTTCATGATTAAAATTTTATACACTTTCTTTTTTTTTTTTTTTTTACTTTTTTTCCCTCGATCCCATGATATCATGGGATCCAAATGTTAAAAGTTGAAAAGCTACATAGATCCCATGATACCATGGGTTTTTAGAAACCCTTGACATCATGGGATCTAGGTCAAAACACTAAAAAAAAAAAATGTATACCAGAGTCAAACAACTCTGGTGCCATTTAGTGACTTTTAGTCATGAAATTGGGAATTTAGTATTTAAGGGGCATTGAAATATCAAATTCCCCTAAAATAATGATTCTTTTCCTATGTTAGTTTTTTTTTTTTTTTTTTTTTTTTTTTTTTTTTTTTTTTTTTTCTTTCTTTCTTTCTTGTGTACTGATGCAAGGTAGGTATCTATTATTGGATGATATTTTTGCATTGTGGATAGTGCATCATCAACATCATCCATTAGATCAAATCATAGCTCGAGCACATTACATCATGGATCAGATCATAGATCATGGATATTGCACCATCCATTGCGTCAAAATACAAAATGTGGATATGAATAAAAGAAAGTATGATACAATCAATCGAGGTACTTCATCTATCAATAAATGCCAATGGACACAGGTAAAATTGAGGTAAATGAAGTACAAATTATTAGATCAGATCAGAGCTCGCGCACATTACATCATGGATCAGATCATAGATCATGGATATTGCATCATCCATTGCGTCAAAATACAAACTGTGGATATGAATAAAAGAAAGTATGATACAATCAATCCAGGTACTTCTTCTATCAATACATGCCAATGGACACAGGTAACATTGAGGTAAATGAAGTACAAATTATGGCGAGTAACCCCCTAATTTCTCATCATGATATTATATCATTAAGAGTAAGACTCTAAACCTCGAGGGAGATGGGTTTACCAACATAAAGGGATGGTCCTAACCATAAACTACTCTTAACTTCTAAGTTAGAGTTCAAATGAAAGTTGGCAAGATGTACTATCCACCATAGGATAGATTGAGATATTCCTTATAGTGCACATTTATTTGGATCTAGTGGGGGGAATTGATGTATTCCAAATTTGCCCATATCTGATTTGTACAGAATAAAATTGAGATGTCTGGTGATTGAATTAGGCTTTTAAAGTGCCCACACAAAAAGGAGTAGGGTGAGGATTGGTTGATAGTAGGTTACTCCAATCATACAGAACAAAAATAGGGTGACAAAACTTATGCTCGTGGGTTAATGAAAAGCACAGGCATGTTTAGGTTTGCCCTTTAGCCAGTTCTCAACTGAGACTAGATTACTAGAACAGCAGTACCTTGCCACATCCACACAGCAGATAAATCGGAACAGGACCTCAGATTGTTGAGCTCAAGCCCAAATCCAGTAAAAGCAATTGGAAAAATGAACCTAGCTGCTATGGCCACGTTTCTTGAGTAGTGCTACTTGGACAAACTTTTTGGACAGAATTTTGGACAAACCCTATGGTATGCCTTGAATATCATAGGGGATATTCAAGGCATACCATAGGATTTGTCCAAAATTCTGGCCAAAAAGTTTGTCCAAGTAGACTTTTTAATATGGCAATTAGTAGCTCCCGAACCCAGACGCGCATGGCACCTACATAAACGTTATATCAATATCCATGCAACTCGAACGACAAGGTATCAAAAATGAGCGCGGAATTTGACTGACAAAAGTATCGGAGATGTAAAAGAGCATTTAATTATATAAATAGCGCTATAAGACAATAAAAATAACTTATCAAGTTTTTCTACATGCACCAGACAAAGTGGACATGACAGGTTAATTTTCCCTGAATCCAATAATGCATTTGAAAAAAAAAAAAAAGCAAACAAATCCATGAAAGAGAGCTTCTAATGGGCACAAGATTATTTAGAATAACACTCATATAAGGTGCAACAAAAAAAGAAGACTAAAAGATTAAGATTTTCTAAATGTATCTGTCACCAAGTGAACATAGGACTTTTTTTTTCCTCACAATCAGTAATGTTATAGGAAATAAAAAGAAGCAATGAAATACATAAAGACAGCTTCTGATGAAGCAAAACCATCTCCAGCTTGCAAGATTTTACATTTCCAGTGAAACAAATAAATAGTAAGCAAGAGAGACCTTGTTAGTGGCGACTCAAGCCACTTTCCTTTCTTTTCTCTTTTCTTTTTCTTTTTTCTTTTTTTCTGGAATCTGTAACACAACTTGAGCCACTCAAAAGGTAAGATACAAAAGATGTCAAGAAACAGCTGAAGATACAATTATGAAAGAAAAGAAAGAAAAACAGAATCAGATGGTTATTAATTTAGCTCAATGTTGTGAGTCAGAGAATGGGACTTATTTATAATTTGTAGTGTACTAGGGACTGTTATGTAAATACTAGAAGCTTGAGGGGCTTTTTTGTAATTTTTCAAAATAGTTAAACAATAGGAGAGTTGCTAATGCCACAGCCAAATCTTCCCCTTCCACATCCCTTTTTTTTCATGAACAAAATATCCATGTAAAATTACCTAAAAGGATGTCTATCAAAATCTCTCCCTCCTGATGCATGCCAGACCAATGGGCCCCATTTAAAGGTTTATTCCAAAAGGCCCAAAGTCCAAGCCCATAAGTAAAGAAATTGAAAGATTTCTATCGGCAGTTTTCTATCGTAATAGAATTCTAGAATTAATAGGTTTCTTTAATTGCTTTGATTAGGTAGTTTCTAATTTCAAAGATTCTTAGAATTAGAAGTTTCTTAGTAGATATTTATTACTAAAATTATGACGGAGACTCTATTATATATCTAAGATGTAATCCCTTCTCTTGGGATATACAGAAATTTGAATGAAATTGAGCTTTCTCAAACGTGTGATTCTCTCTGCCTTTGGTGTGAGACCTAGACAACCTACCAGGAATAACCCGTTCCCGTTGGTTACCCTCATTCTCCTTGCGCTGCTTCACCTCCCCAACTTCTTCCTACACTCACCCACCCCACCCCAACCCCAACCCCGAGCCCAGCCACCACCGTCCCCTCTAGCAGCACTGCCGGAGGAGGAGATGGACAGGGGAAGGGAGAGAGGGCGGCGGATGGAGGGCGGCGGCAGGGAGAGGGAGGGAAGGAGAGGGAGAAAAACACGGAGAAGGAGGGATAGGGCGGTGGCAGGGAGAGAGAGAGAGAGAGAGAGAGAGAGAGAGAGAGAGAGAGAGGGGCAAGGAGAGGAAAATAGGGAGAGGGCGGCAGGCGGTGGCAGGAAGAGGAGGGAAGAAGGGGTGTGTAGAGATAGGGAGAAGGGGAAGAAGGGTATTTTGGGGGAAAAAGGGTGTGTAGAGAGAAATTTTGGAAAGAGAAGGGATGTGGAAGGAGAAGCTTTGGCTGTGACATTAGCAGCTCTCAATAATAGCATAACCAAGGTTGTCTAACCTAATATGTTATTCGACTCTTCATTTTCTTCCTAGCTTTGTTTCTCCTTGTCGTCCTTTTTCTTTTTCTTTCTCTATCTTTTTACGTTTTTGGGACATTCTAGATTCTAGAATAAAACCTTAGATCAGAGAAGATCATTCTAGGTCTGCAACTTGGTATCAGAGCTCTCCACTATGTAGAAGACACCAAGGCCGAGAAGCCTATAGGGACAGATTTGACATAAAACAGGAGTTTGGAGTGGTTTCACCCTAGCCAAACCAGTGCTGAGGTTTGGCTGGGCCTCATCATCATTTGGAATGTGTTTCTGGACCACTTGTTTCTTGATGGAGTAAAGTCATGTAAGCTGTATTAGGCCTGATGTCTGCAGCAAAATCTGATTTGGAGTTGATCGTTGATTGTTATGAGTGTGGGTTTTTTCTTTTTTTAAAGTCGACAGTGTGTTGACAGTGAACCTGTGGCTTGTTCTGTGCAGTCGATTGAGTCCAGTCTCCCAGGTAGGGCTTTGGTGATGCTCCTCACAATCCTGTTAAGTTGTGAGTGTTGGCTGCATCCGATTTGCTGCTAAACAGGTTTGAGATTTATTCTCTCTCATTGCTTTTTGTCTAATTTGTGTTTTGAGTCTTTTAAGGCTGCAATGGAGTCCAAAAGTGGTACCTCTATTGTGTCTACTCAACAAATTTTGTTACGTCTACTCAACAAATTCCTAACATTGCAAGATTCTGAATGTTAAGAAAATACCAGATCTCTTCAATGGCACCATCTATAAAGATTGGGCTTTCTCTGCTAAGATGACCATTAGAGGATCAAGGAGACTTGTATACATTGATGGGAGTATTAAAGAACCCGAGAAAGATGATCCATAATACTCAGAATGGGTCTCAAAAAATATGTTAGTCATGAATTGGATCTTGAGTTCAATGGAAGGGGCAATTACAAAAGGCTTTAAATATTTGGACACTGCAAATGAACTTTAGGATTCCATAGAAACTGCTTATGCTCAAAAAAGGAATAATGCCAGGGTTCTAGGATTGAAAAAGAAAATTGCTACATTTAGACAAGGTAGTCTATTGATGGCCGACTATTATTCTCAGTTTAGGGCTCTATGGAAAGAACTGAAGTTGTATAGTCCAAACTCCAAACCTTTGTGCTACCAAGATATCGTGTTCTGCTGAGGGAAAATTGATAGAAGATCAACACTTTATTTGAATTATTGCGGGAAGTTAATCCAGAATTTCAAACTATAAGTGGACATAACAAGCTAGGATCCCTTGCCTCATATAGGCACAGTATTTGCCTTGTTGCAAGGAGAAGAAAGTCATGGGGTGGTTATGAATGCAAAACAAGATGTATTACCTGATGTTGTTATGAATGTAAAACAAGAAGTAGTACCTGATCGGTCAGCACTTAGGCAATATAGTGACTAATCCAGGGTTTGGTGGAGGTAGAGGCCGTGGTTGTGGAAGTAACCACAGTGGACGTGTTGACAGTCGCAGCCGTGGTAACATTGACAGTGACAAGCTATATTATACCCACTGTGGAAGGTATCATCATACAAGAGAGACTTGTTGGGATTTGAAAACTAAGCCTTGGAATGTGTTTGCAACAGCAGCTAAGGTGGAGCACCCTAGTGATACTACAAAGCAAGAGACAAACTAGCATTGGAAGGATGAACGGTAAGTTCTTCAACAGCATTA
The DNA here is from genome assembly GCA_003546025.1 of Camphora micrantha. Lineage (NCBI taxonomy): Eukaryota > Viridiplantae > Streptophyta > Magnoliopsida > Laurales > Lauraceae > Camphora > Camphora micrantha. The sequence goes on along the minus strand of QPKB01000012.1, from coordinate 26,574,953 downwards.
GAAGGCGTTACTCATGATTCTTCAGCTAGTATGACTTCTTCTCATAATCCTATCACGTTTGCATCTTCCGCCTCTTCATCTACATGGGTTATCGATTCAGGGGTTACACATCATGTGACAGGTAAACGTTTTAATTTCTTGTCCACCCAAGGACGGGTGAGAATTGCCGATGGTTCCTATGCTCCACTTGCTAAGAAAGAGGTTGTCCACGCCTCATCTAACCTTTTTCTATCCTTTGTTCTCCATGTCCCCCGCTTCTCTTTTAATCTTATGTCTGTGAGAGCTTTAACCAAAAATCTCAATTGTTGTCACATTTTTATCCTAATTATGTTTTTTTGGGACCTGAGGTGGTACTAAGAACAATGGTCTTTATACCCTGGATCTGAAGCGGACAAAGCCTGAAGTGTTGCAAAGTTGCATGGTGTTGAAGAATAGGAGGTAACAAACAAGTTCAAGGTGCCGTTGAAAGTGTACTCTAGAAGACAGAAAAAAGGCAAACCAATGTCCTCATTGATATGATACCAGTTGAATGATGGAGATAAATTGTCCAAATTCGAGGATGGACAACCTCCTGGTGTCCAAGTTCGAGGATGGACTACACCTCCTTGTGCAAGCACAGATTTTGGGGATAATTTTATGATATCTCATTATTCTTCTCCTAATAAATAGCCATTGTTGGCTATACATAGAAGGAACATTAAAAAGATCTCCCTTAAATCAAGGAAAGATCACCACGTAATTAGTCCAAGAAATCCTACTCTGATGTATGAGCAATGGGTCCTCCGATTCTTCTTTAGCCTCTAGAATAAACAATTGTTGATTTTTGAATTTGTGACCAGGCCCAAACTTTTCATCGCAATAGAAAAGGCCTTTCTCTCTCCGTGCTTGCATCTCAAGCCAAGTGAGACGTCGAATAGGCAGTGTAACCCACTGTGCTGTGGGCCCTGTTTGTGAAAGCGGCATTTGAGGTGGTGGTTGTTCTATTCAATATATGTGAAAGTGCAAGCTAGGCCATAGAACCGGTTCTAGAGGGGGGTGAGCAGGACCAACTACAAATTTTTAACAAATTTAATGTGTGCTAAACGATCAACAATACATAGAAAGAACTTCCAAATTTTGGCACATATAAACAAGTTGTATGAAAATTCAACCAACAAGAAGAGCATAAGCACACAAATTTATAGTGGTTCGATCTCTTCATCTACATCCACTCACAAGGGAATAACCACCCTTGGTTCCGCTATAATGGAGCAAACCACACAGGTAAGATTCCTATATCTTACACAACCTGGATGGAGGTTCAACCACACAAATTTAATCCTCCATTCTATTTTTATAGTGGTTAGATCACACAGTTCTAATCAACTTTACAACAATGATATGAAATTTAAAAATGGAAGAACACTTGCCTCTTGACTTTGTCTTGACAATGCTCTTGAAGCTTGAACCGAAGTTGAAGCTCTAACCTCTAGCTGCTTGCTTTAGGTTTAGGAAGAATGAGGATTTTAATAGTGAGGCTTAAGGTTTCCCTAGATGATGATGCTTCCACTAATCACGCTCCTTTAAAGCTAATAGAGCTCTTGGATTTTCCTAAGTAGGATCTAAAATGAGTGTGGAAGGGGTTTAGAGAGCTTTAAAAGAGAGAACAGATGTAGGGAAGAGAGCTCTTGTAAAGTGCCAAAAGTTGTTCAAGAGAGATGAGCTCTAGGCATTTATAGAAAATGCTCCAACAGCTAGATCCGCGGTTAACCCCACTTTATCGTGGTTGGCCGAACCCCCAACAACTAGTGCAACAGTCAAATTTTTGAATTTCAGTTGGCTCGCGGTTAGCCGCCGATGGGCTTGGCTAACAGACGCGAGCTGACCACCACCTGACCAAACTAAAACTATCAAAACAAAACTGAAAAAAGGTCTCCAGTTATTGTAACCGCGGAGTGTCGGTGACCTGGCGGTTAGCCACCTGCACACTTGCCGGTTAGCCGCCAAGTGTCCGCTACCGAATTCAAACATGTTACTAAATTCACCCTATAAAAAAACATATTACTAATAAAGGAACCGCAAGGTGACCAGTAGATTGGCGGTCAGCCAACCTTCTTTACTGAAGTGAGCCAAAATCATTTGCTCAAAAATCTGGTTAAAACCCTATGCATTTACCGATTAATCTAAAGGTCTTATGGGTCATTTCTTGATTGGTTTGAGGTCCCATATACCTGAATAGTTTGGCACACACATGGAGATCTTCCTAGACGAATCTGGACCTTTCAAGATTTGTAGAGAAGCCTTCAATCTTGGTCTTCCTTGGGAGACAATTAGAGGCATACATGCAAGATTTTGAGAAGCTTCGTGAAGCCCCGTCCACCGCCCTCATCATTCAGTCACCCGATTGGACCCATCCTTTGAGATTATGAGCGATGCTTCCAACTATGCTGTTGGTGCAGTCTTGGGCCAACCGATGAACAAGGTTCCGCATGTCATCTATTGTGCTAGCAAGACCCTCTCTGATGCCCAACTGAATTACACCACAACGGAGAAGGAATTGTTAGCGGTTGTGTTTGCCTTGGATAAATTGCGGTTTATTTATTAGGATCGAAGGTCGTAGTGTTCACTGACCATGCTGCATTGCGGTATTTACTGTCTAAAAAGGACGCTAAACCAAGATTGATTAGGTGGATTCTATTACTCCAAGAATTCAACTATGAGATTCGGGACAAAAAAGGTTTCGAAAACTGTGTAGCTGGCCACCTATCCTAGATCTTGGTAGAGGCTATGGATGACACCTTACCCTTGCATGACTCATTTCCTGATGAGCAGTTGTTCGGGGTGTCCCAAACCCACCCTCCCTGGTATGCTCACTTTGTGAATTACCCAGCAATGGGGAAGATTCCCTCAAATTGGTCCAAGCAGGACAATGATCGTTTCTTCTGCCAGGTAAAGATGAATTTTTTGGAGGATCCCGAACTTTTCAAGTTCTACCCAGACCAAGTAATCAGGCGATGTGTGCCCGAGAGTGAATATCAAAGTATACCCACATTCTGTCACTCTCTTGGATGTCGAGGGCATTTCAGTGGAAAGAAGACTGCTGAGAAAGTCTTGCAGAGTGGCTTCTATTGGCCCACTCTTTTTCGAGATGCCCATGAGTTTTGTAAGACTTGTTTGCGCTGCCAGCAGATAGGGAACATGTCTAGGAGGGACATGATGCCCCTACAATCAATTTTGATTGTAGAAATATTTGATGTGTGGGGCATCAATTTCATGGGACCGTTTCCGCCGTCTTTTGGTTTTGAATAAATTCTAGTGGCGGTTGATTATGTGTCCAAATGTGTGGAAGCGGCAGCCACAAAGACAAATGACCACCAAGTTGTGGTCAAATTCTTGTGAAGCAACATTTTCAGTTGCTTTGGCTGTCCGCGGGCAATAATCAGTGATGAGGGCACCCACTTCGTGAATAAACACTTTGAGGCGCTGGTAAAAAAGTACTCGATCACACTCAAGGTGGCCACACCTTATCATCCTCAAGCCAGTGGCCAAGTCGAAGTATCCAATAGGGAGGTGAAGCGTATTCTGGAAAAAACGGTAAGGCCCGACCGCAAAGACCAATCTTTGCGGTTAAACAATGCTTTATGGGCATACCGTAATGCATATAAGACTCCTATTGGTATATCCCCCTATAAGTTAGTGTTTGGCAAGGCCTGTCACTTGCCGGTTGAACTCGAACACCGGACCATGTAGGCCATCAAGCAATTCGATTTTGATCTGGCCGCTGCTGGTTCTACTCGGAAACTCCAACTCAATGAGTTATAGGAAATTCGGAACGAAGCCTACATAAGTTCCAAATTTTACAAGGCTCGGACTAAAGCTTTCCATGACAAACATATCTTGCAAAAGTCCTTTGAGCCGAATCAAAAGGTATGGCTTTTCAATTCCAAGTTGCGACTCTTTCCAGGTAAATTGCGGTCTAGATGGGATGGACCATTTGTGGTGACCGAGGTTTCTTTTATCACAGTGCAGTCGAGACACTAGGGGTTTTCTTATGGTAAATGGTCAATGGCTGAAACCCTATGTGGAGGGGATGAGGCCTTCCAAACTTCTGTTTTTCATATAAACAAGCTGCCATCACCTAATACACATAATAAGAGCCCATTTCAAATTTCCTTTAACCTTTTTTCCAGATTACACTATTTTAAAATCTTTTGGGTGTTTATGTTTATCCCTTTATGAGACCTTACAACAAACACAAGTTGCAGTACAAGTCTGCAAGATGCGTTTTTATAGGTTACAGTACATCAAAATATGAATATAGATGCTTAAACTAGCAAAGTGGGCGCATATGAATATCCAGACATGTTATTTTTTATGGGTGTATATATTTCCTTTTGCAACACCACTTAATCCTACAAATCATGAACACTCAACTGCGCAGTCTATCTCTCACCCCTCCCATTTACAGATGGTAGGCTCATTTTCTTCAAATGACCCATTAAACTCAACTCCCATTCCATCACCAAACCCAGAAAAACCAATCATTTCTTAGTCCAGCCCAAATGAACCCAACCCATCAATCTCCAAACCTGGCCCATCAAGTTCCAATCCAACTGAACCAAGACCATCATTTCCCAACCCAATTGAATCGAACCCCTTAACCTCCAATCCAATAGAACTCAACTCCTCACAAGCTCGCTCCATGGAACCTGATCCTTCCAACTCAAATCTCACCATCCCAACCTCTACCGAACCTATCCCCTCCAAAACTCCAATTCCAATTCCACCAACCCTGCTACTACACCTTACCCGGTATCAACCAGTGATGAACGAGAACGACCATAACCGGTATCAACCAGTAATGAACGATCAGGAATTTATAAACCACCAAATCCTTCCAACACTCATCAAATGCAAACTTGGTTTAAATCTGGTATTACTAAACCTCTCACTTTCCTAGCAAATAAGCATCCATTACTAATAGCTTTCATTGCTTGTAATGAACCTGTTGAACCAATTTACTTCATTGAAGCCAATAAGCACGCAGAAAGGTGTCATGCAATGTCAGAAGAATACAATGCTCTCATCCAAAATGGCACATGGACTCTTGTCCTTAAACATCCCTCCATGAACATCGAAGGATGGGTTTTTCACATAAAAAAGAAAGGCAGATAACACTATTGACCGCTTCAAAGCACGATTGGTCGCCAAAGGCTTTCTCCAACAAGAAGGTTTGGATTATGATGAGGCATTCAGTCCAATGGTTAAACCCACCACAATTAGAATTAATCCAATAGTTAAACCAACCACAATTAGAATTGTTCTTTCTCTTGCCCTTGTGAACAAATGGATACTCAAGTAGCTCGATGTTCAGAATGCTTTCCTGCATGGATTTCTAAATGAAGATCTTTACATGACCCAACCCACGGGATTCTTGGGTCCAACTGTTCCATCACATGTTTGCAAGCTACAAAAATCTTTGAATGGGCTTAAACAAGCCCCAAGAGCTCGGTTCACACGCCAAAGCAACCATCTATTAGACTTAGGCTTCACTGGGTCCAAAAATGACTCATCATTGTTCATTTGGCATCATGAGCTACAAACTCTTCCCATATTGATTTATGTGGATGATATCATCCTTACAGGGTCCCATCAGGAAGATATTGATTGTCTAATGTGGTCTCTTCACCAAGATTTTGCGATAAAAGATCTTGGCCCATTACACTACTTTCTAAGAGTTGAGGTCACAAAAATTGGGCCCAACTTACATCTTTCACAATCAAAATATATCTAGGACTCATTCATAAAATCCAAAATGGATGGTGCCAAGCCCAATGGCAAACCTATTGTAAGCAAGAACGCACTGTCATGACATTCTGGAACACCCCTTTCCGATGGCTCCGAATATAGAAGCATAGTGGGTGCTCTCCAATATGTATCCTTAACAAGGCCTAACATCGCCTTTGCAGTAAACAAAGTATGTCAGTTTATACACTACCCCACACAACAGATTCTCCGTTATCTCAAGCATACAATTCAATCTGGGATACTAATCCAACCATTTACTAGGGCAACTCTTCAGACTTTTACTGATGCAGATTGGGCAGGATGCATTGATGACCGTCGATCAACTTCACGATATGGAGTCTACCTTGGCCCAAATCTCATTTCTTGGTGTTCAAAGAAACAATCTACAGTCGCAAAATCCAGCATTCAGGCTGAATACAAAGGGTTGGCTAATGTCACTGCAAAAGTCCTTCGGGTTTTCTCTCTTTTACATGAACTAAGTAGCAAAGTAACAAGTGCTCCAACCTTGTGGTGTGACAATTTGAGTGCAATCTATCTCACAGCGAATCCAGTCTTCCACTCACATATGAAGCATATGGCAATTGACTTTCATTTTGTCAGAGAACTTATAGCTCGCAAATCACTTCAAGTAAAATACCTATCCACTGTGGACCAGATTGCAGATATTTTCGCTAAGGGTCTCTCATCTCAAATGCATTCTACAGTAACATCTAAGCCGAAGGTCCTTCAACGACCATCATCTTGACAGGGGGTATTGGAGAATACATCTCATGGATCTGATTCTGATCTTTTCCACAAATCTCTCTTCACCTCCACTCCACAAGCCTCTCGGCTCTCATCCTCATCTATTGTATCAATCAAAGATCTGAGATCCAATATTATCTCAACTCATACCGAGGCAAAACCATTGTATTTCTCATTTACAGCTTGTACCGAGAATCTTTGGGATTCCTTCCTTGTAAGCACAATCATTATAAGAGACAAACCCACAGTTGGAAGTGTGGGCGAATTCAAACAGTGAATGCAGGCAAGAGGTGAACCACGTTAAATCTTTCCGTGTTCTGCTTTTACAACCACTTAGACTTAATTACTTGTCACCTAGGAAACTCAACATCAAACAAACACAAACAAGACCTACACGCCTGATCCACTCCAGGAGTTTTAAGTGGCTCATAAGATAGAAAGCCACCACTACAGGTCACCCAACAACACCTTCAACAAAGAATCGATCCTTAGCAAGCTCAAATCAAAGTGAAGGAGAGAAGTAGAGTATCGAAACTTATATTGCTAGCAGCAATAAAGAAAAGAAAGAAAAAACCAAAAAAATAAAATAAATAAAAGAATAATGAAAGTTAAAGATACTTCAATTTGGATCTAAGTTCACCCTTGAATATCAAAGGTAGTCCAGGTTGCCCCAGAGATAAATCTTTCTACTTCTCTAGATTTCTTGATCCTTTACAGGATAACTTGTAGCTAATCTTGCACTTTGAAAACTATATTCAATAATTGTATCTAACAACTCCCTTCCTTAATATAATACATGAGGGCGATGTTGTTCGCAATTAATCAAATCATGGACCTATTGGGCTCGAGTTTGCACATCTACGGCCCACAGTTGGTTGGGCCAACCCATTTGGCTGAGATAGACTCCACGTGAGGTAGACAAGATCTTAAATTTCGAAGATAAGAGGATAAATTCTGACGTTGGACAATTGCTGAGTTCTCTTTATCTGTTTTTAATTCAAAATTTATGTGTTGATAGAAAGGGTAGAATTTTCATATGGGTGATGTTTAAGGTATAAATTATTCCTTACATGGATTTCCCAGATCATTCATCAGATCAAGAAACCATGGCATCACACTCAAGGTTCAAAGTGATTCTCTCTCCAAAGGGTGCGTTAACTGAGAAGAAAATATACTTATCTATGGTTATCCTTTACATGGGTTTCCCAGATCTTTCATCAGATCAAGAAACCATGGCATCACACTCAAGGCTCAAAGTGATTATCTCTCCGAAGGGGAATAAACTGAGGAGAAAATGTACTTATCTATCAAATAACAGTTGCATGTACTTAATAGCTACATTCTGCTATATTCAACCCCCAAACAATAAAAAAATAAACAAAAAATACTCTTTTGAAATGGGGGAAAAAAGATTTCTCATAATGATCGATTAATTTGATAGCATGTTTCACTCCTGAAAATCAACTGGAACCAATATAAACCAGCTAACAGCGTAACAAAGTTAAAGAGTGGGTTTAAGTTTGGGAGCCCTCTGACCTTTCTGGCACTTCGTATGCCGATGGTATAACATCATACTCCCATTTTTCTGTGTAAAGTTCACAACAACCATCTGTGCTAGTCAATAATATCTAGTTCTTAGTTCCATCACATAGTTCTTTCATGGATAACCATAAATCTTTATTCAAAAAACAATAGACATTTAATATAGAAGCAATGGATAATGTAAAATATCAAAAACTCATACAACTAGAAGAGGCATACACTCAATAATATATATTTCTGAAAACTAATTCATAATATCCTTCAATTTAGCAGGAAATCAGCAATTAGCCTAATTACAGAACATCTAATTAATCAGCCTAATTATAACAATTGAATTTTCGTGTGTTAGTAATGTTGACTATTGCACAGACACGTGGGACCATTAGTGTTTGTGGTCCCTATTGTCACTATAGTCATTTCCAACATCCCTTAAGGGGTTGTTTGGTTGAGGTCATTTACGTATGTAATTGACTCACATGTGTAACTGTTACACAGCATTATGTTTGTTTGCAAGTATTTACGCATCACATGTGTAAATTATGTGTGAAAACAGTGTGTAACTGAGCTCAATTTCACACTCAATTTTACGCACCTTAGGGGATAGTAAACAGAATCACATGCATTTCACTCATGAATTGTTATCATATAGAAAAAGCGGACGGTGCGTCGGGTGAGATTTCCGTCAAGAAGGTACTTGGGTTCAAAACCTTCGTTTCTTCTTTCTTCTCTCCCTCTTCACACTGACTGTTGAGAACCCTATACCTCTTCTCCCGATCCTCTTCCTAGCAAGAGAGTTCGAAACCTCCGGGTATGGAATCTCCCCTCCCTTTCTCTCAATCTCTCCCTCCCGTTTCTCTCAATCACCCTCAAATCTCTCAAACCCACCCCCACCAAAAAAAAAAAAAAAACCCACTACCAGTTTCTCTCCCCCTATGGCTCAGCCTCTCTGCCCCTTCTTTAATCTCTCTCAGGCATCAACCCCTCTTCTGGTTCTCTTTCTTCTCCCCATTCTATCCATTCTCATCTCTCTATATATCAAGACATTAATTTCTTTCTCTTTCTCAATATCTCCCTCTTTCTCATAATCTATCTCTTGTTGCATGATCCTTGAGTTTTAGAGGATTGCCCAATACAGAGGAACTCTGCTAGCTCTCTTGATTCCAAATCCCAGATGTGATGGACCACCTCACTTTTACCCGAAAAAAAAAAAAAATGTTATGTTGAAATTTTTGCAAAACTAAGGAAGAATTCAAGATTTGGACTCATTATTTTTGAATTGGGATTTCTATGAATAAGAAAGCTTCTTAGTTTTACCGTCAAAAAAAGAAAAAAAGAAAGAAAAGCCTCTATAGTTTTAGTTATTGCCTCCATCCCATGCTATTAAATTAATGGAAATTTCATTTGGGTGGCATGTGTATGGTCTATGCATGCATTCCTCAGGTATTCTAACCATGGTCTTTGCAAGAATGAGTTCATAGGTCAAACATTCCCAGCAGCAAATCTAGTGGATCCAAATGGGTTGGCCTTGGAATCTTGTTTGGGATGGTGCTAGTATATGGGCTCAAGTCCTTGGGCTCATATATGCAACACAAATTAAATATATATATATATATATATATATTTTATGGACTTGTAACAATGATCTTTCAAAATGATTTTTCAAACGTGGGTTACCATATATGCAACACAAATACAAAGAACACAAGTAATTTATAAACTATGCCCACCGTTACATCAGATCATGATGGACTCATTTGATTTAAAAGATTCACCTCTCCTATTTAAACTTCCACCAATTTATTGCCAATAGTCTCAACCCCAAAGTGGGCCCCACCGGCTATATTAGGTGCAAAATGTTATATACATATTTAGTTGTTCCAAATTTTAAATATAAACGCCAAAAATATTTTTTATGCATTTACACATGTCTTTGAAACAAACATGTAAGTGATTCACATGTGTAAATCATGTGAAAGTGGGGCTAGTTGCCAAACATTGTAAATAAAGACGCATGTGTAAAGTTTACATACTCAACATTTACATAGGTAAATTGCATTTACGCATCCCATGCATAAACGCCAAACAACCCCTAAAGAGCTGAATCTGTGGTCATAGGATTCATACAACGAAGTAGGTGAAAGAGATGGGTTTGAAATATAACATCTAGAACAAAAGAGATTGTCGAATTGCTCTATGCTTTTTTGTAATGCTTTGTGCTTTTTCTGCAACATTTAAATTTTTCCACAATACAATATATTTCCTATCCCTCCATTTCCATGAAAAACAATTATATGAAGTTTGTATCTTTCTTGTGTAGTTACCTCTCTTTATAAGCTCTTATTTTTATGTTTTACCAAACATTCTACAATGAAATAAGAGCTTCTCTTTATAATTTTACCAAACAGACTAAAGCATACTAAGTGTAACTAGTACTTAAAAATTATAAGTTTTTTATTCTAGACCTAATCTAACTTACCAAACCATCACCATAGTAAATTATATCTTAGGAAAGTAGGTGTGCTTATGGACCAAACCAAGCTGAGTAAACCAAAGCTTGGTCCACATTGGGCAGGAACTGGACTCTCTTATAGTTCATGAGCTGTAATGGGCATAATTTTCTGGCCCAGTTATTAAATGAGTTGGTCTTGCACCAAGCAACTTAGAAATAAGCTACTAGTATCCACACAATTAAAACTCGCAAGCGCACAAGATCACTATATAGTGTAGTAAATTGTAAGTACGAGATCAATCTCATAAAGACTTGTGATAAAACAATGTCAAAATTAATTAAAAATCAGGATATTAAAAGAAACAATTGAATGATGAAAGGTTGAATTAAACTACTAAAAACAGTAAATTAAACTATCAAAAGCTAAATGTAAAGTAATCTAAAACACACAACTAGTATTAGAATTGAAAAACAGTAATAATGAATGAACAGGATTTCATCTACTCCCCTAACCAATCCTATGCATGTCTCTTATTACCCTTTAATCAAAAATCAGAATTATTAGTGACATCTATCAACCTTGACCATGGCATATGTATCTAGATTATTATTCCCCTAGACCTAATTCATGAGTGGCATACTACATGAATTGTTCATTATAATGCAAAAACTAAGCATGGCAAATGACCTAGTCAAAACACACATAATGCATAAAAACAATGGGAATGATAAATGCATGAGTCTAAGCACGGCATATGGTTCTAAACCCTAGATGCTTAACATCAAGATCAATCAAACATAAGTTAGCTACTCTTAAATTTAATTGAACATAACATGGTTGGCATGGCATATACACAACTCATCAATTAAAAACATGGTTTAGAATCTCAACTAATAAAACTGAAATCTGAATTAAAACATGCCAAAAGATACTACATAGAACTAGGCAAGGGTTTCAACTACACCCTAGCCCTAAGAAAATTAGCTACTCATGTCTTTAATGAAAAATAAAATAGAAAATAGAGTCATAAGAAGAAAACTAGAACATGATGAAGATGCAGTGGACGGCCACCAGCTTGTTCCCTTTTATTCCTCCTCCAAAAGCTCTCCGAAGATTCCCTAAAGACTGCTCCAAAGGTGCTGTACGACAGGTAGGAAATATAAGATGATGGTGGCGAGTATGATGGCTGGTTGATGTGCTGATGGGTGCTTGAATGTCCACTCCCTTTTTGCCTATTTTAAGTCTTGCAAAAGCTCTCTTTAGCAAGGAGTTTCCTCCTTTTTAGGCTTTGTTTTCTTTTATGATTAGGTCTCTTGCTTTCTTTACAAATATGTTTCCTAATTGGATGAGAATAGAAGTCTCTTTTCTTGTTGTGCAAGACTTTCTAATTCTGATCCCACTTTATGGATTCTTGAAAACTCTTCACATGGACCCACAAATCTGAGAATTAATTGCAAGAGATTAAATCTGAAACTTTTAACATAAAAGTGGGCCCTAAATGATGCATGCAACAATGATTGTGGGGCCCCCTTGTTGAACTTCTAACTTGGCTTGAACTCTTCCTTTAAACTTTCCTTATTTTTCACCTTTTTCTTCTCCATTCTTGGGCTCCACTTGTACTTGAATAAGGCTTTCTAAATTCTGAAATCCCACTTTTTCAATGGACGTGGGCCCCCTTTGGGCGTGTAACCCTAGATTGGGTTTCTTCTTTTTTTTCTTATTTCTTTTGCTTTTCTTCTTTGATTATGCTTTCTTTATCCAATTCTTTTCTTCTTCGATTTGAATTGTAAGTTGTCTAAAGAATTAGAAAGTAATCTTGAAATCTGAAACAGCTTGGATGGGACCCACCTTGGCCCTACTTGATGATTCATGCCCATCATTCTCTTCATTAATTCCTCTCTTTTTTCTCTTTTTCACCCTCGCATAAAAATTAACAAAGACTATGTAACAACAAACAAAATAAACATGAACTAGCACAAGATAAACCAATATTAGGGCTCAAATTGTAAACAATTAAACACCAATCATGGGTTGACCCTGTACTTATTATATCTATGAACGCTCAATATGGCCCGAGATATTTAACATTAAGGGCGTATGTATGTTGTATAAATGGGCTGCATCTGGACTTGAATTTCGAACCATGGGTTGGATTGGATCTAGGACTGAATATTACACCTGGAAACAAAATTGATTGGGCTTGGATAAGCTTTGGCCCACCTGACCCCACCCATTAACACCCCTCAAGAAAGTGACGATCCGCCTATAGCTCCAAGATCAAGCCCTCAGACTTCACCTCTTTATTGCTTTTCGACAAACCCCTTTAACACCTCAAACCCTCCAACCTTCACCTCTTTATTGCACTTTTGCTTAGGGGAGGGGGAAAAGGACTGGTATCATAAAACCATTAAAATAATTCAACACCAATTAGCAAACATAGCCCAAGGGGTCCTTTGCTAATGCAGAAAAATTCTGGCACGCACTATTTGGAGCATTGCTGAGAATTGTAGATGTAAATGAATGTTGTTGATGTAGCCTTTTACCTTTTAGCAATCCGGTGGAATTCTCCTTCAAGGGAAGGGTCAGAACAACTATTCTGCCCTCTCCATGGAAAAAGCTGGTTCGCAATGCTCTATCACTTGTCCAAACAAACCCTTGAAAAATTAAAAAGTTAAATGAAGGAGAAATTTCATAAAAAAGCCCTATGTTTTTCCTAGTTTTCAAAAAAGGACAGAAACGATTTATTTTTTTTTCAAAATAGGGTCTAAAGTTTCTAATGGATCTTTAAATTGGGTCCTTTCCAGCGAAATCCATCCACCACCAGCAACTCCTCTCCCCCAGATTTTCAAAATGACTAAAATGGAATTATTTCTTCTTTCTTTCATTTTCCCCTTTCTCCTTCCCTCCCCTTCTTCCTCACCTCTTCTCCTTCATTGGAGACCACTGGACTGGGTCCTAAATTCCACAACAAGCCCACCCAGTCCTCTTCATCATCTATCCTTTAGGAGATAAAAAAGCAGAAAGAACCACTGCACAAATGAATTATAGAAAAGTTTAGTATTTAGGTAGATAATAGATTGCAAATGGATGCGACTTCCAGTGAGGAAATGTCCAGTGCTTTTGTTAGAAGAATGTAATTTTGCTCAGCTTAGGTAGGACCAATCAACAGTCCAACAACCCAAACTAATCCGACAAAGGAGTCACCCAGGTGGCCAGGTCCAACAACTTGGCCTTCTGTGATCAGGTGGACCACTCTTCATCATCTCCTTCTTCTTCTTTCATAGCAAATCCACAATCTTCACCTTCTTGTTAGGGGTGAACAGTTCGGGTGAAGTTGATGAGTGGCATGGATATCCCAGCGTCCCCTCGTGGGGACCAGCTGACGACCATGTTTTTGATGGAGACAAATAGCAATGTGAAAAAAGTTCTATCGGAGAGGGTGTTGGAGCTAGCAGGAATGGTGTTTTTTTATCTCATACACAGACGACAAAGAGGACTGGGTGGTTTTTCTATTGGAGTTTAGAACCTAGTCCAGTGGTCCCCAGTAGTTGCCAGAGAAGGAGAAGAAGTAAGGAAGAAGAAAAGGGAAAATGGGAAAAAAAAAAAAAAAAGAGGGGGTTGGGGATAAGGGAATCTTATTCATTTTGATAATTTGCGGGAGAGGAGTCACCCAGAAAGGATCCAATTGAAAGATCACTGAAAAACTAAAAAAATGAAAAAACTTGATTATCTTTTACTGCAATTTTAAAGCTTTCCAGTTCCTCATCCATATAAGTAAGACATATCACACTCACACTTCCACACACATGCATGCACTATTCTTATATTAAAGAAACTGGCATACAGGTAATTCAACTGAAGGAAAATAATGAAAGAGAGCTCACATCCTACAGTTTATCCTGGTGGTTGCATTTCCCCTATGATTGCTCCGCAAGGCCTCAAAATGAGATGCACCATAGACTCTGCAATCCCCCGATCAAACTGGGAAGATCAGAAAGAAAGAAAGAAAAAAACACGAATGTTAAAACGACAAGAAGGAAGCAATGCGAGATGACAGAGGTAAATGGAGAAAGGGATTTGCCTTTCTGAATACTGTAATCCGCGAAGAATCGCTGTCAGTAGAGCTAGGGGTTTTTTTTTTTATTAGCTCTCCTCTCCCCGCTTACGGCAGAGAGCCTCTACAAGCTACTGGAGAGAGATGGTGAGGGATCAGGGCCGTAGCGATTTTTACATGTGTCTGGCGGTTTCTTGCGCGATACATGGAACCCACTAGAGACCAAAACAAAAAAAATTTCCCTGTGTGGAGGCAAATTTCATGAAAAGAAGAAATTGCCGCCACAGCAAAATGTATGGTTTTAAATATTTCGAAAAAGGTTTTTCACAAAAGTTAGTAATTCATATTTAAAGTAAATTTTTTTCTTGATGCATTTTTGTTTAATGTTATTTGGTGCAGCTGCGGATTTTTTATCGAAATTAATATTAATTAGGGGAGTGAGGAAATGAAGTAATAAAGATGAGAGAAGTTTTTTGCGGAAATGGACTTCTCATACCCCCATATGAACTATATTTCCAAGCTATTTAAGGAAAATGATGACGTAGCGAAAAAGTTTGTTAGGTAGAAAATCGTCGCACCAAATGCATGAAAATATGGTTTTTCGTAAAAAAAAAATAATAATATCTTTTATGTAGAAATGGGTCTCACATGTAGGACATTTTTGTATACATGCAATTTCTATGGAAAGATGAAATTGCCACATTAGCAAAGTCTATGATTTTTAAATACCTCGAAAAAAAAAATTCACGTAAGTTAAAAATTCGTGTTTGGTGCAAAAAAAAAAAAAAAAAAGAGTTCATTGATGAATTAGGGTTAATGTTGTTTGGTGCAGCTGTAGATTCTTTAGAGAAAAATAGTATTAAAGACGAGAGTAAGGAAATAAAATAATAAAAAGGGGAGAAGTTTTCTATAGAAATGGATTTCCCATACCCCATAAGAACTCTATTTCTAGGCTATTCAAGGAAAATGGTAACATGAAGAAAAAACATTTTTACAGAAAAGTGTCGCACCAAACATATGAAAAAAAAAAAAAAAACGAACAGTTTTCCGTAGAAAAACAATAGGATCAATGCACTTCACAAGCTAAGCAGATGTTATTTTCTTATTTCTCTAGTTTGCAAGTGAAGGTTGAAAATGACATTTTCAATCCACTAGTAACTCAATGGTGAGGACATGGATGGCAACAGGGCAGGGTAAACCCACACATGCCCCATCTTGAATTTATCTCATCTAAACCCAACGTGCCCCGTGGTGGGTCACTGGGATGTGATACCAAACCCACACCTTTGGTTGGGTCGGGTTGAATTTAAATCTTAAAACTATTAAAAATATGTAAAAAATGCATGAGAATGAGTGTGGTAGATTGAACATGTCACATTTTCTTCTTGCATGGTTTAAATTAAGGCCCAAAACCAACTACACTACACGAGTTTGTCTATTGTGAGAACTCGGTTTGGGCGCACCCTTAACTATGGGGCGTAGCATGTCAACCATGGATTTCAAACGGAGAGTCTTCACAAGTCCCACATTGGAAATATCCAAGTCCTGACGGGCTTATAAGTCAAATCCCGTGTTAACTTTATATGGCACGTTTTAAAGCCATGTAGCCCCGAATCCCATAAGAACTCTGAAATAAAGCGTGCTCGGGTGCTGGGAAGTCTCCGCACGCGTACGTGGGACTTGGGACGATCTTTGGTTGGGTGAGGGACTTGGGTGAATGTGGGTGGGTGAGATTTCTTAGAGAGAAGATCTAAACTTACCACATGCCATTTTTCAATTCTTTGCTTACAAAAGGATCTAATATGAACTTAAAAAAGGATATTTTAGGTTTTCAGCTCCAACAAAAGTGACCTTTTGACGCCTGTACCAAAAAACAAAAAGAAAAAAAACATACCAAAGTAGCAATTCCTCATCCATTTAGCCAATCCAACTTGACCACCATCCCATATGCAGTGGGCCCTATAAGAAAGTGTGCTCAACATGGGGTGGGGGTGGGGGGTGTCTCAATAGGAAAACGATTTTACATGTATAACACTTGTGAACACACATTTTCATGTTTGTCAAAATCATTTTCTCAAACGAGTAAAAGAGTAGATCAAATGGAAAGATATGAAACAATACACTTTGACGTGCACCATTAATACAAGAATATTGAACAATTTAGATCCTGATCTGGAGGCCCATAGAAGTCTAAAAAGTTAGATTTATAGGTTGGAAAGTTTCACCAATCATTCAAAATCTACAAGGATATAGGATAATCGGCTTAAAATTCTTGTGTTTTATTAGTTTAGTAAACAAGTTGAAAGAATTAGATTACAAATATGACGCCCATATAACTGAAAAAACAAAGGTTTTTAATTGGGGCCACGAGAGAGAAAGTTATGGTATAGACTATAGAGGCCATTTGTGAGATGTATGTAAATGATTTTATTATCATTTTAGGTGCATAAACTTTTGTCTCCAGATGACCTTATTTATATTTCATTTTCACGGGCACAATCTGAACACCACCTCCCTTATATCTATATGGTTAGTTGATTAGACGCATGTAAAAGAGCCCAAATAAATGTGATCATGCACCTGAATCATTCACATATGTAAATGACTATCATCAAAGGACTCCTAGCTTGTAACGATCCAACTCACGTGCCCTAGTGGTTTCCATGATTCGCATTAGGGTGATTCTATATGCACCCACGTACATTGCTAAACCCACCCACCTGTTGAACCCACCCACCATGAGGTTTTTTTTTTTTTTTTTTTTTTTTTTTTTTTAAAGAGCTTGCTGAGCCCACCCACCTTATTTCCTAAAGTGCCCACGAATCTTCCTCCTCCAACTTTCCCTCTCGTCGGCGGTTTGAACCTCTCGACAACAACTGTGTTTCTAATCTCTCGACGACAACTTTCCGAGCAGAAGTCTTTCTCCTCCAAAAAGCTATCCCCTACCCAGCGCCTCTTCTTCTTGTTCATACAAAATCCCATAGAAGGTGAGCTCTTCTTCTTCTTCTTTATCTTCTTCGTCACATTCCTTTTAGGTTGTAATTTTCACATTCCTTTTAGGTCGTAATTTTTTAGACTCAGAGATTACAAATGTTTGCATTAGGGTCGTAGTATCGTCTTCTATTTCTTTTTCTCATCCGCGGTCTGTGCATTTAAAAAAAAAAAAAACATGTTCCCGATATGCACGATATCGCAAAACCGTGCATATCATTTCTGCATGGCGGTTGTTCGCTGTGCAAAAAAATCTTTCACGGCGGATGTTTGTTGTGTAAAAAATTTAGATTCCGTGCAAAAAATATATGCACAGCAAATGAATGCTGTGCACATGAAATATACACGAAAAATTATGCCGTGCAGAAAAATTTTGCACGGTGTACATGTGCCGTGCAAAAGCATTTTGCACATTACATTTGTTCCGAGCAGCACAATAAAATATGACTTCTTCTGTTATATGATTTTTCCTCTGATTGAACTTTATTTTTAACATATTGAAAAAAATGCCCAGAAGACCAGCTCGCCGTATTGGTGGCACTTCACATTTGACAGGTGGACATGCCAGTACTTCTTCTAGCGAGCCATCGAGAGTGCGGACAAAGATTGGCGTTGCTAGACCTCCTCGCTGAGGTGTGCATGTCAGTACTTCGACTGCCGTCCGTCAACGGCCAACGGCATCTGAACGAAGACGCAAATTGCAGCAGGATCTACTGCCTGAGCCGGTTAACGAGCATATAGAGAGCTCTTCAGAGGATGACTCCTTAGAGGATGAGGCAGGCCCGTCTAGGCCTCCTATGGCGGCAACAGGGAAGAATGATTCCTCAGACGAGGAAGCACAACCATCCAGTCCTCCTGCAGCAGCAGCAAGTGAAGGTCCTATTTCCTGCCGTCCGGCCGACCTATCCGTCCTTGTGAGTGTTAGGACGCACGTGGCCATATCCATATGGGACGAGGAGGTGCGTTAATTATTTTAATGTTTTAAGTAATTATTTTCAAATAAGGTGTTTCATAGTCTATAATAACAGACGTTAATGAAGATTTATATTTGAAATATGTAGGAACGTGGCCCGTTCAAATATATCAGTCATTGGCGTCAGCTGAGGGACTGGTACATACATCTTCCTGGAGATGAGGCTGATCTTCATGTGCCTCAGTTTCGCACTATCATAGAAGAGTCTAGATTAGCAGACTTGAGTCATTTTAGCTACCGATATATCTCCTGCCCCTTGGTTTCGAGCTTTGTCGAGCGATGGCAGCCCGAGACCAATACCTTCCACATGTCGTTTGGGGAGATGACAATCACTTTAGATAATGTGCGTACTCTTCTCGGCATCCCAATTACGGGACTTCCTGTCCACGTATCTACTAGTATGGGATTTACTGAGCAAGTAGATCTGCTCGAGCGTGGACTAGGTGTGGATAGGGCATCTGCGGCAGTAAAGTTGAACCTGGCACAGGGTGGGGTAGTGAGGATGGGATGTATCCGACAAGTGTGCGGCGATGTGACTCATGCGTCGTTGGTTGAGGAGGTAGAGTATGCAGCCAGAGGCTGTCTTCTTTATTTGTTAGGCTGTGCACTATTCACTGATAAGTCCGCCACTGGAGTCCCAGTCTACTACCTATCTTTGCTGATGGACCTGCCACGGGTCCGTCATTATGCATGGGGGGCTACAACATTGGCGTATCTGTATCGCTAGTTGGGGACCGCCACGAGGGCATATGTGCGACAGATTGTCGGATATCTCACACTGCTCACCGTAAGAGCAATACAATTTATATTATACATATACATGTTCCATCATAATTGATCTTTTAGATTGTATAATTACTAATTTTTTTCATTTGCAGTCCTGGGTGTACGAGCACTTCTCATTCGCCCGTCCTCTTGTACAATGGGGATACACTGCAGGGATGCATCTCGTAAGCCGCTAGAATCCTGGTCAGGATTCCGAAAATGCAAGAGAAAACATACAACTGCTACGGGAGAGGTTGGATGCACTACACCCGAGCGAGGTGAGCACCCATAACATGAGAGTCCTTGGCATAAAAATTACGTTCTTGACATATATTTTACGTTTTTTTGCCAACATGTTTTATTATATTAATGACTTGTTTCATTTATATGCGACATGTCAGTTGGGATCCGTATGCTAGTGTCAGGGCTCAGCATCTATTACAGCAGATATCCTTCTTCTGTGGTTGCTTGAGAGCCCTAGGTGTCATTGAACCCTACCACTCACATAGGGTTCTTCGACAGTTTGGCTACGTACAGACCATCCCACCCGCATCGCTCGCCCCCATTTGTGCAACTTGGGGAACTACTGCTGGTAAATACAAGGTCTCATATACGTTTCTCAACCAGTACTGTGTTACTTAGGATGACTATGTATTATCTCTTGCGCATCGCGGCCATCGAGTACAGCATGCATGGGAGTGTTCCCCGGACTATCTCGAGTGGTACACTAGGATATTACACCCTCGTGTAAAAAACCCCGCCCGCCATTCTCACTATGACCCCAATGAGGGTAGAGATGATCCGACTCCAAGAACAGTAAGGGCATTTTTAACTATCCTATTGCAAACATTGATACATCTATTCTTTCAAACTGTTTTTGACACATTGTATTGTTTCTTATAGATCCTTCGAGGGAAGGACCATATTCATGCTATGCTTATGCAAACAGTTGAGTTAGCTTATTTCTATTATTGGGCATTGCGGACTTCCTTCGAGATTTTGGATGGCTTGCCGGTGACATACTGCCGGCGTGTGCAGCAGTGATGATAGGAGGGCTTTTGGATTGGTCACACTATTTTTTGATGAGATGTATAAGAAATTTCATGAAGGAATATCTTTTTATTTGGTTCATGTGTATTCCGAGAATTTATATGTACTACAAACTTTTAATGTGTCAATTGAAGAATTTTGTTATTGTGTATGAACTTCTATGATTTTTAACCTCTTATATGAAATGGTTGATGTCTTTATTTTTTTTATGAAAAAAAATAGTTCTTTCAAAATGGGAGACATGTCCACCAACCTTAACAGTCCTGCACGGCCATAACATTCCATGCATATCTATTTTGCTCGGGCCAACAATTACCATGCAGATACATTCTGCACGGCCAACAGGTGTCGAGAGCAGATCCATAATGCTCGGCACTTGTTGGCTGTGCATAATTGTTTTGCACGGTACTTGTGTGCCGTGCAATACATTTTGATTGGTACCTGTGTGCCATGCAGTATGCAACCGAGCAGTGGTCTTAAAGAATAAACACACAGCATAATAACATAAAAGTTTCCTTTTGTTTCAACAACAAGTATTAACTTTGTTTACATCACATTGAAAGTACAAGAATTTAATCAATGTCAAGATTAACCTACTCCTGTGTTACGACACCGTTTCCAATTATTTCTTTGAATCGCTCGATGCTCTGAGCATATGGTAGTTGCCATCAGTCTGCATTAGGGTGGTGGTGTCTATGCCAATTTGTAGCAATGAGAGGCATGGAAACCTCGGGTGTCATGAAGACCTGCACAAAATGGTTTCTATTGACGAAACCAATCACGATAACTTTGCGAGAGCAAGGTGGAATCGGGGATGATCTCAGGAAAGTAAGACACTACTGCACAGAAAGGTGGACCAATACACTGTTATAATATGAAGATATCAAGTGACCCATGTCTGACATTGTCATCCAACGATCAAATGAAGAATTGTTATCATAGTACGCCAAGGCATAATACAGCTCCCCAACCCTATCATCTTTTTCATATACCAATGAATAATAATTATAATACCTCTGCAGTTCATTGCACAAATCCAGTCTAACGTGCATCCAACTATCCTCGCTTATGCCTAGAAGACCAGCTATGGCTCTGAATCCACAGTTAATATCAGCTTCAACATCCTTAATATTCTTGATATATGGTCCTAAAGACTTAGGAAGCAAATGCTCTAACGTGCATGATCGAGTGCGACGGACACTCAATTTCTCCTTCTTCTTCGTTACATCTAGACCTTTGGATATAGTTGGAACGCTATCTTCCCTTGAGAGTGCATACTCGAAAGCAGATGGCTCCCAACGCGTAGATCGATCCAACTTTTTCTTTTTCGAGGATGAACGACCCCGAGTATTCAATTTAACATTCGGCTCAATAAGAGAAGTAGACGAAGGACTCCCCAATTCTCTGAATTTTTTCAATATTTGTATTTTACCAACCTGATCGGTACTCTGGAATTTCCTGTTGATCAACTTGAACTTGGAAGTTGTGGTCAACTTGGGGCCTTCATTCACCTTAGTGGAGTCTACATTGAGCTTTCTTTAGTACTGATGGACATAACTCGGTGGTATTTGAGTGCCTTCCCTTATGTATTCGACAATTTCGTGTGCACATGGTAACCCATGAGTCCGTCGAATTACGCACTCACATGCCAGCGAATCTGAATCAATATCACCAGCTGTTATCGACTCATTCAAAACTATATCCATAGCATTCCTTGATATAAATCCTC
The DNA here is from genome assembly GCA_003546025.1 of Camphora micrantha. Taxonomy (NCBI): domain Eukaryota; kingdom Viridiplantae; phylum Streptophyta; class Magnoliopsida; order Laurales; family Lauraceae; genus Camphora; species Camphora micrantha. The sequence goes on along the minus strand of QPKB01000012.1, from coordinate 26,552,868 downwards.
TCAACTCACGAAACAGTGTCGATTTGAACTTATGTTGCACGGTGTTTATGCTCTTTTCAAAAGAAGCCTTTATCTCCGTAAAGAGCAACTTGAGCAATGCATAGATAACTTGCCAAGACGCATCAAAGCTACAGTTTGATGTGCCAATGTGTCTCTTCAATTTTGCATATGCACTCTCAGCCCTGTTCGTAGTCATGTTCCCAAAGTGCATATGTCGATCCGTCCAAGCAACCACAAATTGTTCCTTATGGTTATTCAACCACGAGTTTTCACATAATCATCAACGTGTGGATACCCAAAGAAATTCCGATCCAATGCACTTAGAAGTTGAATGTAGTCATTTTCAGTAGGAGAGACTACTAACATGTTCCAACAAGAGATAAACGCATCTCATCTGTCGTTGGTCTCAAAATACTTCTTATAATTTGCCTAGATGTTCCTAGAAATATGCCGCTTGCATAATAAGTTTGCTGCATTCGGAAAAACAACGTTTATTGCATTGATCAGTGCTAACTCTCTGTCGGTGACAATCACACGGGGCATAATGCATCCATCCAGTAATACCTTAAGTCTCTCCAAAGCCCATCTGTAATTGGCCTCCCTCTTTGATTGAAGGTACACAAAAGCAACAGAGAAAGTTAGTTGAGTAGATGTATCACCAACATTCTTAAGCAAGGGAAGTTGATAGCTATTAGTTTTGTACGTGGAATCCACTATCAAAACTTCTAGAAATGCACGTAACAACTGAATAGATGATAGATGTGCTCAGAATAGGTCCATCATAGCATCTGTAGCGTCATTGCTAGTGTGATACTCAATGTAGTTGTTCTACTCCAAATGCATCATAAGTTGCTGCATCTGTGATTGATCAGCCAACTCAGTCACTCTCGACTTCTGAAGAGCATTGTAGATACTCTTCATCGTAGTGATGCTATGCACGTCCCTTTCCTGAAATGTTCGAAGAGGTTCCTCGGCTTCAACAAACTCTTCGACATATCAATCAAAACATTGATTTCTTCCCCAGAAAGCCTCCCAGCAAACGAGTGTTCCTCGAGATGTTATGCGTTGGGATGATTGTGCACCCCACAAACCACTGTTAACATCCAATCATCGTCATTTGCCAACTTTCGACCCTTCAAAGCAAAATGACAACTACACTTCTTCGTTCCCGTTGCCTTGTTAGGATTTCTCTTTTGGGAGACCTTTGATGGACTCTTATAACTTCCACTTCTCTCACAAGATAAAACTGATCGGTTTCCTACCATCTCCACTAGCATGTGAAGTTTTGATTACAATTACCAAGCCATGTTTCTTTCCAACTTCCCTTGTCCATTGGATTAGGTCCTTTCGACTTCTGAATATCGTATCAGTGGTGAAAACATTAGTAAAATCCAAAGAGCACTCACTGACACCGGTTGACCGAGTCTCCTGAAAATATAATTGCTAAATCTTAGTACATCAATGCATAAGACTATATGCTGCCCTTGTGGAATATGTTCAGTTTATTATTGCTGAGCAATAAATTTTTGCACGGCATAATTATGCCGTGACATAAACTTTTGCACGGCATAATTATCCCGTGCATTAAATTTTTGCACGGCATAATTATTTCGTGCAAATTTAATATGTTTGATGGTATTTCGCCGTGCAATATTCACTTGCACAGCTCTGGAATACCTAGCACGACGCGCGAAAACATTAATTAAACTACTGAAAATAAAGTCAAGATGTATACCTCCTCTCAGTAGATCGTCAGTTACTTGTTCATATTGAAAATGCCTACTTCCAATAGACAATGTGGTGCAGGGAGATGAGTACCTCAAACAAATGGAGTAGACTGGAGGATACTTTTTAAGAGTTTGAGAAGATGATGAGGATGAAGATGAAGATCAATGATGATGAATGAGTGTATAGGAGCAGTGTCTAAACAGTAGATAAAAATGATAATGAAGAATAGGAGGAAGAAGAAGAAGAAGAAGGGGAGATGAGTAGAGAGGAGGGCGAGAAACACTGCAGGAGAAACAAAGGAAGATGAGAGTGGAGGTTGATAGTGAAGGGTGATTTTGTCATTTCACCTAGAGGTATTTTGGTAATTAAAAAAAATTAAAATGTAGATGTGTTCAGCAAATGCCGTGGTGTGTTTATAATCACCCATTCTTTTCCATTTCTTTTACAGAAAATCACAGAAGGGCATTTTAGTCATTAACGCTCTAAAGAAAACTCAAAACCCTACCCATCGCTCACCTCTTTGTCCCTACACTATAAAACCCTACTCAGCCGATTAGGGTTTGTGTTCTGGTTGTAGCGGAAGATAGAGCAGCGTATTCCAATCATCTCCCCCAAATCGGCAACCATGGTAAGCGAACTCGAATTCGAATACTTATACTTTCTCCTTCGATTCCTCACCTTTTCATTTCACGTTTTTGGTTTTTGAAGTCGATCGAATCGATTATAGATTTCATGTTTGCAACCCAATACGAAGAAAGTATTTTTCTTTTCTTATATGGATCATAGCTTTCTCTCTTTCTCTAGATTGCTCTTTTTTTCTTTTGTCTTTCATCATCTGCAATTGAAAGAAGTCCATGAATTTTGTTGCTTCTGGGATGTTTTTGGGGCGAGAAGCATTTGCTTGTTATTGTAATCAAGGCAAGTTAAGATGAAGAATTATTGATATTTTTCATTTCTCCTTTTTTTTTTTCTTTGAAAAGGATTTTTCATTTCTCCCTAAGAATCTGTTGGGCATAAATACATATTACCTGCCTTTGGGGTATAGATACGATTTTTGAAAATGAAAATCTTGAATGAACAGTTTCGTCCGATTCGATAGAATGCAATGATTTTATGGGTGATTTGAGTACTTTCAATGTCGAGCTAATATGCTGCATTTGTGCTTGCCCAGTTTTTTACTGCCGGTCCCAAGCCTGGGTAAAGGAGGAGGGGTTGCCTTAGGTAGGTTGACAGCCTGAGTAAAAATTTGTCACAACCTAAGACCCCAACATAGTTGGGACAAAGCTTTGATGATGATGATGATGATGACTTGTTTTGAGGTAGACTGCTGGAGTCAAGCTTGATTCTTAGGGAATATTTGGTAGTGGAGAAAGTGAAGAGGGTTGGATTGCTTGTGGGAGAAACCTGGACGTGGGGAAAACCCATTACTTGTTTGTTAAGATCTTGAGAATAATGTGGGTGGGAAAGTATTCAAAGATTAGAAGTTGGAAAGAAGTGTTTTCCTCTTGTTCTCTCTTTTCTTTTCTTTTTTTTTTTTTTTCACTAGCAAATGGAAAGACCCCAACCCCAAAAAGGAAAATAAGCAACCAAACAGCCAAAGAAGATTCTCCAGTGCAAATGATTTCCTACTAGCATTTTCCACATTAAAATGTCCCTCTAATTTGATTTACATAGAGTGATAGGAGTAATATAACTCAGATGAGAATGATAGGAGTAAAATCTACCATCAGATGATCTTCATGACAAGGCAATCTTGCATGCTATTGTGGATTGGCAAACTGCACCTTAATCCCAATAAAGTGAAAGGGGGCTTTTGATCCAATGATGCACCAAGACATGCTGATTTGCTCTTTAGTTGTTGTATTGTTGGAATTTTATAATATTCCATCCTTTCTTTATCATTTTTTATGTTAATTTATGTTTTGTGTGGTGGGCTCCTCTTGGCTTTGTTTTTTTTTTTTTTTTTCCATATAATTGTACTTTATTTACAGAGGAAAAGAAAAAAGTGAAAGTGCTTGGATGCTATAATCTCCATTTGATACATATCCTGTCTCTATCTCGTCTGATACTCTTTTCAATGTTTCCACTTTTTTCTTTAGGAAGAGAAATAGATGGAAAAAAGGTGGAAATGTTCTTTTACGGTTTTGCCAATGCATTTTTTGATTGATATCCTATTCCATGTAATGTAGCAAGAACTTTTCTATGCAAATACATAGCCAGACACAGCCCCATATTTTAGATATATATATATATTTTGTTGATGTTGACTTATATTTAAGAGGCATTTCATTGTTGTATCTAGTCACTACCCTCTCTATAGGCTAAGTACAGAGTTTTTGGTACCATTTTGGTGAGTGTCAATTTTTCTACTGGAATCGAATGTTCCAGTGTCCAAAACATGCAAGTCCAAAAGAAAACACAAATGCATAGAAAACTCTTTTCAACAACAGGGGCACATCATAGTTGCATTTTGGTCTTTACATTGCTATAGTATAGCACTCATTGAGTTGCATTGGGAGGCGGCAATAAGGAGTCAGACTACTTGTATTATTATAGGGAAACAATGCAAGAACATGTTAAAAAAGAAATGCAAGAACACAATATTCAATTGTTCATGACATTGTCAAACATCATATGGAGATTTTCTTTTTATTCGTAGCATACATCATTTTTTAAAATTCCTAATTATGCACATTCGGCCAGGACTTCTCTTTCCTAATTTAACTTAACCAAAACTATATTGGAGTGATACATTTGGGCATCTACTTATAAAGATAATGAAACTAGACCTAAAAGGCTCTTGAACAATTTTGGGTTCCTTAATGGTTTTTCTAGTTAAAACCTAACATGACCGACTCTCTCTCTCTCTCTCTCTTAATGATTTTTCTAGGTAACAACTAACATGACTCTCTCTCTCTCTCTCTCTCTACACACACACACATGACTTTCACCTTCTACACAGTTGGGGTCAAACCAGAAGAAAAAGAAAAAAAAAATCTTAAGACTTTTGTGCTGTTCCTTCTTGCTTCATATGTAACTGGTGGGTCCTGTTCTTTATTGTTTTCTTTTCGGTCATATTCTTTGTTTGGCATCTGATTTCTGTGCAAAATATTACTCTTGCAATGAAATTCTGTTTGAAGTAAAATCAATGTGCCATATTTCAATTTGAGTTATTTCATCATTTCCCAACTGGGCTTTTCAAGTGCTACTTTTTCCAAAGTATATTTAAAATTGGTTTGGGAATTTATCTTATAGCTTATTGATAGTCTGACACCAATTTTTTTCTTTTATTGGATTGGGTTTGGCACATTCCAATGCTTGACACATAGTGGAAAATGGGCAAAATCAGGTCAATAGGATGGTAATGAAAAGGGGTACAGTAGGGTCAAATGTGATCTTTTGTTTGAAGAAGGGGCCAAAATAAGGGGCCATTAAAGGAGAAGCACATCCTTGGGATGAGAATATATTAATAAGGGGCCATTATAAGGGACCATTAAATTAGAGGGACCATCAATAAAGACCATTAAAAAAAAAAGAGGGACCATCAATAAAGGGCAATCTTTATTCCATTCATTTTTTTTTTTTTTTTTTAACGAGGCATGTGGGTTCAATCTGAGTGTTAATATTTTCCAGTATTTTCTTTATCACTATCACTAAAGGGGTGAGCTGGCTGGGCTGCTTTTCAATCAATCTCTGGCCGTTCAGTGCCACTATTGGTGCAATAAGTAAAGAGTCTTGGTCTCGAGTTGATCTGTGGTGTGATTTCATTCTCGTAATGGGAGTGAATGCACCGCAAGACGGGACTGATTTCTTTCCTATGCCCTGGAAAAAAATAAGATGCAAGGATGATTAGGTAATACACCCTTATGCATTTAGTTCTGCTATCGAATTTCTCCTACATTCCATGTTTCTGAAATGGATTATGAAAGTGAATATTCAGGGTGCGTCAAATTTTTAATATTTTTTTGTTTTAATTTCATTTAGAGGACTTAAAAGCACATGTATATTAAAATATAGGTTAACGTTCCAAAAACAAAGAAGACATATTGCAAAAACAAGGAATGCAAGAAGCACACCCTGCATAAGGTTACTCAGTACAAGAAAGGTAAGGACAGTTTGGCAGTTCAAGGGAAGCGTCGTTATGACCGAAAGCAATCGGGTTATGGAGGACAGACGAAACCTGTCTTCCATAAGAAGGTAACTCTCAACATTCTCCCTTTTTGTCTTTCAAATAATTTCCAACTCGAAAATTTTGATGTTGTGGTCTTTGTAGTTTTAACTAGCTAAATTCCTTTAATTTTCCATCACTGATTTAGCCTTATTTTTCCTTTTGTAGGCTAAAACAACAAAAAAGATTGTGCTGAGGCTGCAGTGCCAGAGCTGCAAGCATGTGTCTCAACATCCAATCAAGGTTAGTTTCAGAAAGGGGTATATATATTAATGTTTCTACATACAATTCTCATCCAGGGTTAATGTGCTGGGATCTGGGAATACGGATCACTTTCGAAAAGCCTGAACTTTTCATCTGGTGATCCCTTCAGTTACACGTAACATTAATGGCTAACATAAAACATAACCAACGATGTAATAAAATTGGCTTCAAGTTCAGTGGTTGGGATTATTCTGTGGGTTCATCCTTCAGATGATGAGGGTCCATCTGATGAACAATCTTGGTCTCTGAAATGTGATCCCATATGTTTAGAATAGTAGTCTTGACAGAAAATGCCCTGATTCAGTCCATTGTCAGATGCTACCCTAAATTGGATAGCTAATTCTACATGCATCTCCTTTCCATATCATCATGAAAAGATGCCACGAGTGTCCATCGTAAATAATGAGATGAGCCATTTGTGAATCAGCTGCCCCTAAAAGGAAGTTTGATCCATTTGCAAGGTGGGCCATGATCATTCCTTGCCTTGGCTATCTAACATTGGGGTTCACTTAATGCTGCAGTTTGTATGTGTCACATGTAGACCCATTGGCATTTGCAGATTGTATGAAAAGGTGGTTTATAAATCTGTCTTCCCTGTAGGCATTTGCATGAGGTAGACAATCTGGCTTTGGAACATTACTGAACTTGATGAGAATGGAGAAGTAGAATTCCAGATGGAGGATTTTGACAAAGATGATGAGCTGGAGGGGCTAACTTTATGCAAAAATTATGTAAATCTTTTCGTTCTTTAACCCTCTCTGATAGTAATGTTCTGGTTTGGCAGAGGTGCAAGCACTTCGAAATTGGTGGAGATAAGAAGGGAAAGGGGACTTCTCTCTTCTAGTTTGGCTTCTCAAATGCTCATCCGTTTATTCCATCTTCTTTCTTTCTTTTGGTAATGTTTTTTTGAAACTGGGAAGTAGGTGATACGATTATGGGGGTGTGTTCCGACTCTAGTTTTTGAGATTTATATGGTTTTGTTCTTTTGAAAACAATCTCAGTTTCTTGATTAGTTTCCATGTCTTGCTTTCTTTTGTTTTCTTAGCTCTCATTTACACTGGTCAGCCTTTGAGGCTTCATTGCAAATGTTCACGCTTCATATGAGTGGAAGGAGTGGCTCCATGGTGGAGCTTGCCCATTAAAAATCTAAATGGTGCAAAATGTTTTCAAAGTTTACTCCAATAAGATTTGATTCAATAGTAAGATGCATATGATTAACAATGAGTGAGTTTGTGCTATTCTATGACCAGTCAAATGGTATGGTGGGACAAACGCTTGTTAGAGTAAAATTTAGGGACATTCCATACAAAGAGAGGGCATTTATTTTTAAATGGTTCAGATTTTCAATGGTTGTTGTGGCATTGAGTCCTAAAATTGAGCTCGCAAGTTGAGTTGGCAAGGTGTTTATTGGGTTTGGTTTTATCACATTGTCATGTGTTAGCCAAAAAAACAAAAGCAAAAAATGGTTTTACCACATTGCCATAAATGGTTGGTAGGATGATACAATGTATGACACCTAAAATCGCGACATTGGGATTTACCATAATGTCATGAGATTGTGGAGGGAATTGTAAACTTGACATTATAATCGTTGGGGGTGAAGAATCCACCAAAGTATAGTTAAAACCAACTTTGGCACTAACAAGGGTATTTTTGTGAAGGATGACTTTTCCATGATATTTTATTTCTATAGTGATCATTATTTTGTGTTTGATGGTTTTAGCTTCTATAGTGTGTAGAAACCTTTTGTTTTAGGACGTGAAATATGTTTGAGCGAGCATGCGTGCGTTTGACATCGTGCCATTTGGATGTTCCCATGGTCCCATGAGAAAAGGGTGTAGAAAACATGTTTGGTATGTGTAAATGATTATTCCGAATTTTGTTCTCGTGGGAAGGAATTTTAAAATCTTAATCCGCCAACATAAGAAAGTTGGAACAAAATTTATTTGTTTTTTTTAAGAAACAACTTGCTGGCACAATTATTTCTTTCTTATCTCTTGCCTTTTGAAGAATATCATTTGAAGATCCTAAATCCTCTTACTTATTCTAAATGTAGGCTCATGTTTACAATCCCAAAAGGAGGTGGCCCCACTTTATAATTCCGACAGATGGGTTAAATGGTCACAGTTATAAAAGGTGGGCTCCTATTATAATTCTATAATGGTGGGACCACATTATAAATCATTTATAAATATAAGCATCATGTTGTAATTTCTCTAGGTGGGTCCCGTGTCCACAATCACATTTTAATGGTGGCCCCATGTTCGGCTTTCTAAATGTGGGTACGACATTGTAATTTTCTAAAGGTAGGTCCCGTATTCACAATTAACAAAAAGTATGGCTCCACATTTTAATGATGGCGCCTTGTTTGGATTTCTAAATATGGGTACCATTTTGTAATTTTTTAAAGGTAGGTTCCATGTTCACAATTAATAAAAAATATGGCCCCATATTGTAATTCCTATAAAGGTAGGCCCACATTGTAGATTTTATAAATGTGCTACCCCATGTACTAATTTTTAAAGGTGGGCACCACATTCTAATTTCTAAAGGTGGGCCCTGTGTCTACAATTATATAAAATGTGGCTCTACTTTGTAATTCATAAATATAGGTCACATGGTTTCCTTAACAAAAGGTGGACCCACATTGTAAATTTTATGAATGTGAGCCCATATTCTAAATTCTAAAGGTGGATTCCATATTTACATTTACAAAAAATTAGCCTATATTATAATTCCTATAAAGGTGGGCCTACATTATAAATTTAATGGATATGAGTTCCATGTTCTAATTTTTAAAAGCGGGTACCACGTTGAAACTTCTACAAGTGGGTCCCATATATGTTTATATAACACTGCAAATAACAAAAGGTGGGGTCCCACATTGTAAATCTTATGTTTGCTCCTTCAAGCAAAACATATATAATGTTATCAAACAAGTTTCGTACGGCATATTTTTAGTAGAGTAATTTAATATAATGTTGCCAAACAAGTTCTGTAGAGTATAGACTCGGCACAACCTTATCTCAGCACAACCTAATCCGAGCACAAAATTGGAAATGACACGAGAACGATGCCAAACAGGCCCTAAGGTTCTTTGTACAGTGGAAAAATGTTCTACGAGCATAACCCATTCAACTTATTCTCTCTCCTTAAAGCCGAATGTTGGTTGCATAAAAAAACCTCAAAAAAATCCTCAATTATGGCCTTAGGAGAAGCCACACCGGCTTACTGGGGCTCATTTGTGTATGTATCATTTTAAAAACACATAATATGTGCCTTTTCAATAAAATGTGTCTCTTGGGCTAAATATGTGCATTTTCAATAAAATGTCTTTTGAGCCTATTTGTGTGGATGTAACCCAATTCAAAGGGATGCCTTTCAACTCTATAAATTAAGGTTATTTTTAAAGTTTTTATTTAGTATTCAAAATGAGCATAAATGCATATGAATCTTTTATTATGTGTATGCTGGCGTGGATTAAGCGATGAAATGTTTGGTTGTCATAATTTTTTGGTTGATTTGAATTTTTTAATTAGTTTGTTATAAATAGATTTATAAGAATAGGATATTAGTTTTAATATATTATTTAGGACTTAACTTGTGCGACTTCATGCTAGTACAACTAATATGCAATCCAACTTGTTGGGCCCTATAAAATATAAGTTTACCAAATGGGAGGAGGGCAATGAAAGGTCTGGTCATGGACAAGGGGGATCTAACCACATCTGATTATACTAGTTATTGATTGAACGATTTTAAAGTTTAATGTCATATTAACCGTAAGTTTAAAATTCAATCTAAAAGTGAATGTAAAATTGAAATTGATGTCAGCCAAATCCCATGAACTGTAAGTTTGGACTTGATGTCATGGGATGAAAAGACGAAGGGGCAGACACCTTAATGCTGAACTGCACTTGCAATTGCTCGTAGGTGGAGGTGTTCATTTTCCCTCAATCTCACTCTACATTGAGAATGATGAATATTTCCCTCTCTCTCTCTCTCTCTCTCTCTCTCTACCTTGAGAAGATCCGGGGAAAAGGTGTTCATTGTCCCTCAATCTCACTCTACCTTGAGAATGATGAAGATTTCCCTCTCTCTTTCTCCATCTTTAGAAGATCCCGAAAAAAACCTGAAAAGGCCCTACACGGCACGGCAGACATCCAAACCCACAACTGGCTGGCCAGTATAATTTGAAGAAGTGAGCATTAACCCATTAGGTCTTGAAGCCTTGTGGGAACTTGCCCTTTTTTATTTGAAGAAGTAAGCATTAAACCCACTAGTTCTTGGAGGCTTGTGGGAACTTGCCCCCTTTTTTTTTTTTTTACTGCAAACTCTATTTCTTCGTCATTTTGCTTCGAGCTAAGAATCTTCTTGATATCATGGTAAGAAGTGAAAGAACTCCACTATCAGCAATCTTATCAATATAATGTTGATTTTGGTGGCACTTCATTATATAATGTTGATTTTGGTGGCATTTCATTAGACCATAAAAATAGGTTAAGAATCTTATCCCTTGACTTTTGCTTGAGCATACTCTCTTCCAAAGATAATAAAGAAGAAAGTTTATCCCTGACATTTCTTTCAACTTGCTATAAATTTGAATTTGTAGGATCTTGCAATAAAGCATTTTGTGATTAGTCAAGAGCCTGCCGTGCTACATGTATCTGAGCATTGATAGACATTTGAGATTTTCTCCAAGACTTAAGGGCATTTTTAACACACTTAAGCTTTGAAACTACTTGAAAGAGTGTATTACCTTCAATGGTTACATTCCATGCTTGATACACAGTTTCAGAAAAGCCATCACATCAAGCCCAACAATTAAAACATTTAAAAGGAGTTCTGACGTATGGATTAAAGGATTTTATTGGAAAAATCCCAAAATATAGCCATTTATCTCGAAGGGTCCTGGCCAAATTTGTAGCACTAATGGGGTCTTCCTGCTCTTTTTTTTTTAATATTTTTTTTCCTATCGACGATAGCGTCACTCAAAATAATATTGAGTGACGCTATCGTCACTTTGCACACCCTATATATATCGCGTCGTCCCCTGTTTTCCGTTCCTTTTCTACCCTATATTCCTCATAAAACGTTCTTTGGCTCCAACTGAAGGTAGATACTTTCTATGGGCTTGTATTTTCACTTCATCGGTCATTTTGATTTCATTTTGGTAGTTGTTGATCTCCATTTAAGAGGTTTATGCATTTATGTCTACTCTTGCAAAGCAACATTAAAAAAATAAATATAATGTCTCGTTTGTGATGCTTTTCCTTTTACTTTGGTATAAAAGTTGTTAGAGAAGCTCACAGACATTTGTATTGTTTATTTTGGAGTGTGAAACTCATTGCTTGTACTGTTTTCTTGCATACGTTTTGTATATTGTTTGTAACCCTGGCCACTTTTTATAATTTCTGAGTGTTGGGTGTTTTAGGCCATAGATTAACATTTTCAGCCCTTTCCCCTACGCTTTTTTGAATTTTTCTGTGTGTAGATCGTTTTAGGCCACTGTGTTATGCCTTTTAGCCTCTTGCAATCTCACACTTCTTTGGTTAATGAGGTGTTGTTGGCATTGGAAGTATATGTCGGCACAATAATAATGCCTAAATACTCGTTTTCTGTTTTTAATTAGGATGTCGGGTGGTGAGTTGATTGTGATTTTCCACTACGACGGGGAATTTAAATTTGACATGATTCACCTGGTATACGAAGGCGAAAATCAGAAGATGAGGTTCATTCATAGCGACATAACATTTCCCGAATTGATGAACATAGCTCTCGGAACTTCACATTGGGCAGAAACCTGCGAATCCTTCACCATCTGCACTGCAAATAATCTCTCTAATAGTGTTTCGGCCATGTAACGCCTCAATTCCGAATACCGAGAAAACCGTCAAGATACCCGAATTTGGCGCGCTACTTCCCGAAGAATCCGGGAATTTCAAAGATCGTAGGTCCGTTGTGAGGTCCAATTTAAAACTTTTTGACTGAAATATAATCAATGGTTAAAATTTACGGAAGTGTAAAGAGTAAAGTGGAAGCATAAGGTATCATAGAGATATATCAAGTGTAGCACGGCTGAAGTCCGGCCTAAATCTCAAGGTTTAATTAAGAACATGTTTATAAACATATCAGACTAACTCCCTGCTCACCACAAAAGACACTCAAACCCAAAAAGATAACACTCAAGCCCCCGATACAAGCGCTCCATCCTCGAGCTTGACCCCATGGTCGGTTGGTCCCCATCTATAGTCTCCGGCTATGGGCGCCTCGACGAGCGTGTCTTCCTAAAAATCGGGGTCAACACCTAAGCACCAAGAATGAGTCAAATCCAAGGATCTGACAAGTTACAGTATACAAATGCTAGGCAATTGAGACAGTAATAAGATGCATGCATCAAAGGAATAGAGACAGTAATAAAATTAATAAAAATATCCAAGGTACAAATGCTAGGCAATTGAGCAAGATAAACATTTAGAATCAGGAAAATAAGATAAGCCAATCTAACTATATAACGTGGCACATTCACACAAGTTGGATACCGCGACCCTCCTATACTGAACACAGTTGCGGTGGGGAAATCTCACCAGTGCTGGGGATAACTAACCTCGCAAATCACACATCAATCTCAAACACTCATCACTCAAGAGACTGGACCCGGTATCAAACCGTCCGTCTAAAACACAACTCATCATGATAGCTCACTCAACATTCATAAATAGCCCATACCAGTGATTATCAGTCAACAGGCTGAGCTTAGAACAATTGAGTGAATGTTCGTGCTGACTCAAGAAACCAAAGTACATGTCTGTGTCTGTCTAGGCTTGCCTTGCGCGAGCAAGGTTCTGACAAATCCCTAAGAGGTCCAAGTACTAATCATTGGGTTCATACTAAGGCCCACAAAACCATAGCCTTAGTCTAAATAATCTAGGAGAGATCACCAATCTCAATCTAATATCAAACAATCCATACTCATCCGAAATGAGTTACAAGTCTAATCACAATCACCTCTCCATCTAGGGTTCACATATACAACATAGGCTGTATGAGGGCCCGCTTAGACATAGACACGGGTCAAATGCCTCCAAACCACATCACCAGGTCACCTCTAGGAAGTCCTAGGTTCGGGTCCTTCATTCTTCATTTAATTAACATGTATAAAGCAATGACAAGGACATAAGAGTGAAATTAATGTACTAAATGGAATAAACTCCAAGTAATTAAATCAAAGGGAACATCAATGGTCCAATCCTAAGTAATGGCACACATTCAGGTCCAGGTCATACACATTCATGTCCAGGTTCATCTCAGTTAATTGGATCCCTAAATGAAGTTTTAGATGCCAAGTATATTGTATTTGGTGCTTTTGAAGTTACGGGCATCTTCGACAATATTTAAGGATCGAATTAATGTCAAATCTAAATTCTAGACCCTACTTAGTAGCCCCACGAGTCAAGGTTGAGCCACACCATTGACTCGTGCTTGGCACATTAATGGAAGTTCATTTGGATGGTCAATGGGTCCTACCCAAAATAATTACCCTCTATAAAATAATTCATGAATCTAATTTGGGTTAATGAGAAAAATAACCAGGGCTATATTATAATTCTTAAAAACTAATGGGTTAGAGTAATTAATCTAAAACAAGCCCAAGTTCACAGGTCACTAAGTCAACCCCCTTCATTCCTTGCTTTCATTCTACAATGTCCTAAAGAATAAAAGGGCCAACTACACAATTAACCATAAAAAGGTAAAGTATAAAAAGGAAAGTGACCATAGTTTTTCTTACTCCCACAGACCACTAGACCCACTAATTCCATAATTCTGTCACAAAGGTCACACTTTCTCATGCACTCACAAGACACCACTAAACCACACACTCATTCTCCCTTCTCACTTATCCACACACGTTTCTAGAAAAAGAAAGGTCAGCCAGCTACACAAAAACAAATGCCAAGCTTTTCCCATGCTCCCTGAAACTACCAGACCACTCAACCCATCTCTCCCAGCCAAACTTGTTCTGCAACAGAACGCCCAAAACAGAGAACAGCGTCTTCGCCTGGGCTAAGGAGTCTACGGAAATCGCGGGTCCCATTGGACCAGGCCCAGATCAGACTTCACCATCATGGTCGCCCAGCCTTGTACGGATATTGGAACGGACGAGATCATGATCAGGCACTCAGTGGGCCCCGCCACAGTTTGATATTCAAAAATAAAAACCCTCCTTGTGAATGCCGCTCAGTAAAATGTGAACCTAAGATGTGGGGCCAAATGTGACCCGATCCCCACGGGTCCACCACCATCAGGTTCGCCCCTACGTCCACTATCAGATGTGGGGACCCGATCTACAATCGGATCATCTAGTGGGTCCCGCAACCATCTGATACAAAAACTGAATTTTGTTTCCACTTAAACATGTCATATGCTGATCAAGCTAATAACTAATGGGCCAGGGATGTTCACTCCCTATGGGACCAGCTCCTCAAGGGTCACCCGTGAGTGCCCCTTCGGATCCACGGATCGGATTGGCCATTGGGTAGCCCACCTGGGTCCCAGTCTCAACGCAAGAGATCAAGCCCTCACCGTTTCCATTCCCATAAACATATTACAAACCTGTAACAAACATGCTACTGTTACAGTTACACTACAAAACCTGTTACAGGTCATTTCTCTTACTGTCATGGGTACATTTGAGTGGAATCCCACTCCTATTTACCTATCACAATTAATATTGACCCATCAACCTCCCAAATGAGCATAAATCCATCCATTAATAGACATAATCCAAAGAAACAAGCTCATGAGTAAATTTAAATATTTCTAACATAATGTGAATGAATTTTTCAAAATAAAAAACAGTAAACATACATTCTATATTAATTATGTACATTGCACTTGCCTCAAATCCGGATTGTAAGGGAATATAATAAGAAGAACCAATCCAAACTACCCAAACCAAATCAAATCTACCAAACCTAGCACCCATTCCACAGGAGAACGATGGCTTAGAAGGAATCTAGAGAAAAAGAGGAAATTCTAGAGAATTATATGGAAATTGAGTTAAGGAAGAAAGCTCATCTTAATTTGTAGAAGAAGAAGAGATTGGTAAGAGAGAGTCCTTAGGAGATTGTAGTAACAATAGGTAGGAGGTGATCCCCTTCTTCTTCTTGAAATTAGGGTTTGGGGAATTAGGGTTTTAGCTAGGGTTTTGTGAAATGAGAGGTAAATGAGGGATAAATGAGAGTGAATTTAGGTTTCATTTCCCAATGCAATAGTTTAACTTATATAGGCTAGGGTTTTTAGGACAATTACCAAAAAGGGCCTTTTTGTTTGCATAGAAATGTGGATAAGGACATGGGCATTTAGGTCCTTTGGTAGAGGTTCAAGAATATTCTCAAGTATGGAAAACCCCCCTTATAAAAACCTATTCACAAGTAAGAGCATCAATTTCTAAAACCCTACAAAAATTATAAAAAGACACCCTATAAATCTATAAAATACACAATAGGCCTAAAACTTAGGAAAATGTCTATCTACCCTTGATAACCCTATTAATTAGTACAATTATGCTAAATTACCGTAATTAATAATATTCAATTTCAAAATGAGGGCCCACCAAGGGTGGGGCCTCACAGGCCATACCAAAGAAGATAAGAGTCACTATGCTTGGAGGAAGAGTCCTTTTTCCCAAATAAAACAGAATTCCTCCTTGACTCCCACATCTTGAACACATCTGGATGGTTTTGACTGTAGTCAATAACACATCGTTCTATGTGCTCGTTCCGCTTGAATGGCAAGGAGAACGGTGGGAGGACTGATTGTACAATGCCAAATTGCAGACTTCCGGGACAAAGCCATTATTGAAGGTTTTTCCCGTAACCGGTTCACCATCAATAGGGAGGCCATAAATGTATCCAACGTCATCCAAAGTGATCGTTGCTTCACCCGTGGGTAGGTGAAATGTATTGGTTTCAAGCCTCTACCTTTCTACCAGCCTGGATATTAGAGCATGATCTATCCTCATATAGTCTATCTCTGACAGATGTGATAGACCTGCATCTCTAATGTGCTCTTTCTGCTTTTCCGTCAAGACCCATATTTTTTTGTCTGGGTTGGTATTAATGCATCTATAAGTTTCCGGTTCCACTCCTTTTAATATGGATTTTGAAATATGTGAGTCTTGATCGTACAATAGCTTTCCCTCATCATCACCCTCGATGTCTTTCACCATTTGTTTAGTTTCACACATTGTAATATGAAGAATGTACAAGTATGAGTTCACCAACCCACAGGGAAATATATTTCTATTTACATGGTATACTTTCTTTTTTTTTTTTCTAGCAATGTAAAGATACGATATGATATTTTCATCCAATTCATGAGTATGGTATAGATTTTCAAGTGATGTGAATTGTGAACCAAGAAACAAGTCAAGACAAATGTTGGAATTATAGATTTGTGTTCTTGGATCTTGTTTTTTCAGTGCAATGGCTTGTATAAAAGCTAAGGTTCAACCCATTATGCGGGGCAGAACTAAGGCACAATGAAAGGAGCTTGTTATTGCAACATATAGGTTTTGGGTTCAACTCATGTTACCAAATAAAAAGGTAAAAAGTACAAAGAGATTATGCATTATTGAAATAAAGAAAAAATATTTACGTTCCTTGAGATATATTTACGTTCCTTGAGATATCTCTAGAGAGGAAAATGACAACGTAAGGTGCATCATCTTTAATAAGTATAGATAACACAACATCTCACTGAAGCAATTGCAACTGTTGTAAATCAAGTCTGACATCTTTATATACTAAATTAGGGGGATATTTTTGTCAAAACAAACATCATGACATATGACGAACCAATGCCCAGTGCATTGTAACAGTAGCATTGATTACTCTCACTCAACTTGGAAGGCAAAAGATCAAATAAAGTATGGGGAAGTACTCACTTGACTAGCCCAATTCAGTGACCCATGAATCTAAATCTATGTGGTCAAGTCAAAATTAGATTTTAGATGATGGTCGATGTGCCTTCACTTTTGATAGGGACAGTAAAGAGATATTTTTTTTTTAATCCTCAATAGTCAATACAATACAATGACTGGATGGATGTGGACTGTGTATTCCTCTAAAATTACTGACCGCAGACATTACTGGAACAATGTCAAGTCATGGAAGTGTATAGAATGAGTCAAGTCATGGATGTTGGACCTTCTAAAATTCAGGTTAAGCTTGGGCCGTGTCAAGTCATGCAAGTCCTAGGCAAAAGTGTGCAAAATGAGTTTTTGATTGGTGCACACACAATGCAAACACCAACATACATCAATCAATGTATTCCTTCAAAGTGATGTATTCCTTCACTGATGGAAATGGTAGAAAATAGTAGGTCTTTTGCCATGATAATGAGGGAGGACCTCCAATGTCACATTTCATCGAACAAGTAGCGTGTGTGAGTGCAAACAATGTGAAAATGACAAAATGAGAGACTAAAATGAACATAATAGGTTACAAAATGAAACAAAATGAAAAACTCACACTCCAAACATACATAATGATGCGAAAATACAGAATACACATTTCATACCTCTCACAATGCATTAAGAACTCCAAACCAACCTTAATGTCCGAAAATAATTTGCAAAAATGTTGAAAATGTCACATACCTTTTTTGTATATGTGCGATATCTGATAAAGGTTGATGGATAATAGAGAAGAAAGAAGGTAGATGGAGCAACGTCGTCGCTTTGGAGAAGAAAGAGAAGTTACAGTCTTCAAAATGCTCAAAATGAGAAGGGTTTGCGGATATAAAGGCTGGCGAACAACGATGCTAGCATCACTTGTGTTAGAAACGCAGTGACGCTTGCGTCACTTACCACAGGTTAAAAAAAAAAAAAAAACGAAAGTGGTACTAACGGACCACATTAGTCACTCAAATTTGGCCAGGACCCTTCCGGATAAATGGCTATATTTTGGGATTTTTTAAGTAAAATCCTCTATGGATTATCAACAACATGTACCGTTTTACGAAAACAAAAAATTTTACAAAAAAAAAAAAAACATGTACCGTGATAGGAGAATGATTTGAAAGACTACGCAGTACATTACCTTGGAAACGAATAGATGAGAGAAACTCATGATTAATGAGGAATGGTCAAGCATGCAAAGAATACGACATTCACCTTTTGCCAAATCTGATCAAGTATAAGAACTGCAAGATCATCTAGAGAAGCTTTTGCCAAATTTGAGCAAGTATAAGAAGTGCAGGATCATATGCCCCCATTAATATAATCATTGAATTTAGTAACTGTCAGAGCAGGCGGAACATAACCTACCAATTTTTCACGAATGACTTTGAAATCTCCCCTACCATCCATCGGTACTGATCGTGAACCCCATGTGCAGAGCCTCAATTATAGTGATAATACTTGTGATACTAGATACAAAGCAATTGAAACAAGATTTTCCAACTTATAACCTGTCCTAAATCAAATTTAAAACTAACCTAATTAAAAATTAATTATAATTATTCTTACTTTAATTAAAAATATTTAATTACAATCAAATGAAATAATTTTTTTTAAAATTAGAAACCTAAATCTAAAACGATTCCCAGGTTGCTGCAGAAAGAAAACACAAGTTAGAACTTCCAATTAGATACTTACTAAAAATAAGTCTCACTAAATAAAAGTAAACATTAAAATTGGAAACTAAAACTAACTATGTTAAAAACATTCAATCATAAAAAAAAATCAAATCAAATCAATGTAAATTAGAAAACAAATCAAACA
This sequence comes from Camphora micrantha, assembly GCA_003546025.1. Lineage (NCBI taxonomy): Eukaryota > Viridiplantae > Streptophyta > Magnoliopsida > Laurales > Lauraceae > Camphora > Camphora micrantha. Next base: position 26,533,921 of record QPKB01000012.1, on the reverse strand, counting down.
TCCTAAATTTAGAAACTCTCCTAAACCAAGACGCGACACCACATTAGAAACTAAGTTAGACAATTAACTTCCCTAAGTTAAATACTAGATTAGATTAACAGCCTAAAAAGATTCACTTTCTAAAACAAAAGATTTTCAGATTTATTTATCTTTAGAAAGTTAGGGTCTAAAAATTGGAAAACTATCCTAAGTTAAATAATTTCTAAAACTCAACTATGCATATGAGCTAAGCAATGCCACTTACTAAACCATGATTGCATCAAATCTAAGTTTACATGCATGATAGACTTTCTAAAAATATGAATGCAAATCTAAACCTAAGTTTCTAACTTGCTTTATGGTGCATGAATGATGAATATGCAACTTTCAACAGCTAACAAACAAAATTGTGTAACATATAATTGTAAAATGTGCAGGAATTAAAAATGAAGTGCGGAAAATAAAGGTGATGTGCATAAATCAAAGGTGGTTAAAAAAAAAAAATCTGAAATATAAAAGTGGTGAGTTGCTTCTTTTAATTCTTCTCTCAATTGCAGGTCCAAGAAAATTAGAGGTGCAAACCTAGGGTCCCATTCTTCAACTTGGGTTGCCAATCCAAGTTGAGAATGACAAGCTCCACCTTTTAGTAATTTTCAGATTTGGACACTATTCCTTTTCCGTTCAATTCTCTTCAACTTCACCTTGTATTGCCTCCAAAAATACCTTGTATCTGTGGAAAACAAGGTATATTGTAAGGATACTAAGGCCCCGTTTGGCATCATTTCTATATTGATCTTGATTTTGTGCTGAGATCAAGTTGTGCTGTAACTGATTTGTGGAAAACTTGTTTGGCAACATTTGGTTAAATTGTTCCCTTGAGATTAAGCTGTGAAGAACTTATTTGGTAACAATATAACATTGTTGAACTTAGATCTATTAAAAATATTCATAAACCCATCTTAAATATTAAAAAAAATATATAAGGGCCCACTCTAATAGGCCACCGTCTAGGTATTATAATGTGGGCCCACCTAAGCGACTTATAACAAATTTAGGAATCGTTGCACAGATCTCACTTTTAAACTTGTAACGTTAAACCCACCTTTAGGAACTAAAACATTGGGCTTACCTTTATAAGATTTACAATGTAGGCCACCTTATAGGATTTACAGTATGGGCCCATAATCTATTATTCGAAACTTGTGACTCACACCTTATATGATTGTGAATATAGGACCCGCCTTTAGGAATTTTGGTAATTGGGGCCCACCTTTTAGAAATTAACTAATGACAAATTTATAGTTTTAGAGGACCCACCATTAAGGACAATGAAGTCAATCCTAGCAACATTGTCAAAATTCCCATGTTGAGTTAATATATATATATATATATCGTCAAAATTCCCATGATGTATTAATAATAATTATTCTTTCTCTTGAAAGGTGAATAACGGTTGGGAAAAAGTTGGGAAAAACAATCTTTTTCTCTCCTCTCAACGAGCCACCTTGGCACTTTTTATGATTTGGGGAAAAAACTGACAGGTTCTCTCCTCTCTTGGGCCACGTTAGTAGTAAGCCCAAGAGGCACAATGCTAAAGTAACATCTCCTACTGTAACGACTCTCCTAGAGTAACATCTTTCTCCTTCCTTATAAAGCACCACATAGTTTCTCTCATCCTTTTTCTTTGCACATGTAGGAAATGTACATCCAATTATTTTCTTCCTTATTCAATGGTTTCTATTTTCTCTCCAAGTAAACGGTCATTCCCCTTCGTCAACAGTTGTGAGTCCATCGTTGTCAGTTGGAAATGCAGCAATGTTTCAATATCTCATAAATATATTTCCTCAACACAGCAATATTGAAGTTTCTCGCCAACACTTCTCTTGTCCTCTTTCATTTATCTCATCTACCCCATCTCTTTCTATCTCTTATGCCTCTTCAGTCTCTCTTTCTTTCTCATCTCCTTTTCCCCTTGAAAGAACGTCTCCCTCTCACACACACGCTTCTCGTTCCTATTTCTATTGTGAATATGTATTCTTTGTGATGACTAAACCTGTTTGAGAAAATGCTTATGCCTTCTAATCAATTCATTTTCAACCATCGACATGAATGCTTTCTTATGCACTAAACCTGTTTGAGAAACTGCTTAACAAGCCTACATTTAGGCATTGGAGACAAACGCATTTTGATTGTTTTTATAAAGATGCTTGACTCGAATAGAAATTTCATTGTTTTTATGGAAATGCCTCAATTGACTTATCTCTTATCTCTTGGTTTCTTCTCCAATCATGATATTCACTTTATAATGTCTTTTTATACACATCCTCCACATCCTCTTTAACGTGTGGCAACCACTTCACTTCACATCAGTCATTGTGTCGGTAATGCAAAAGTCCAAGGTTTTTGGATTTTTGGTTTTATCAAATCTCACAGATCAATGACTCTTAGTTCCTATCAAACCATGTGAAAAAAAAGCAGAAGTTTTGTGAGACAATTATAATTCAGATCCATCTATCAAAAGTTGATCGGAGGTTCTATCAAATCACAAAGCATTAACTCTTAGTTAGTTCCTATTAAATAATGTAAAACTAAAATGAGGAAATCTTGAGACAAGCATAATTTCTCATGTAACATATAAATGCACACATGAGTACATGCACTACATTGACTATTAAGCATACAAGATCTTTAGAACTGATAAAGAACGGCCAAATGGTAGTAGTAGTAAAAAATTTTTCATACTACACTACCAACGAAATACCAAGGATTCAGTTCCAATATCAAAGCCGTCTCTTGCGTTAGTAAAGTTTTTGTGATCTTCCTTCCAAAAAGAAAATGCAATTCTAACTTACAGTGAAGGTACACCAATACAATTTAATTTGATTGAAGAATATTTGGGCATTTTATTTACAATGGATGTTTGCTATCCAATAGTTTTTTTGTTTATTGAGATTTTTTTGTCTTTCTATTGATGACCGAAAGATGGACGGTTTGGATTTTTTCTATTTTTGAGGCCCTTCAATCAAGTATTTAGGGAAACCTAATCAGTTGTTTACAACTTTTTCTCTATACAGATGGTTGATCATTTGGTTACAACATATTTTAGTTTTTTTTTTTCAATTATATAAGAATAATTATGGTATTATTAGTAAAATAATCCTCTTTGCGATGGGCTTGTGATGATTAATTAAATTTATTATTCAGTTTACATAAGATTAACTTGTGCATCACACGGGGGTTAATGCTAGTATATATTAAAGCAGCAGGTGATTCTGCGGGACAACAACAGGTGGTGGCAGAGGACTTCCTGGGAGGATGACATGTGGCGCATCCTCAGACTTTTTGCAATGCTACATTTTGGAATTACCCTTCCAATCTAATCTCATCACTTAAAATATCTCAATAAATCTAAGATATTCTTAAAATAAGATACTTATCCCTTCCCTAAAACATAACATACAATAATAACTTCTCTTTAGTTACCTTCAAAGGGCCCCACGTATTAATAGACTAACAAAAAAGAAAAGAAAAGAAAAGAATAAAGGCTCTTTGGCTATGATTTTAGTGATCGGTGGACATGTATGTATTAAATGTTGTTGCATATCAATTTGTGGGACCCTCATGTTAGATCTAAGTTGCAAAATTTTGAGGCACTTTCGTAGACAGTATTTTGCTACTTTTTTTTTTTTTTCGGTATTTGGTATGGCTAATCCGTGGGGACCATTGTGGAAGGCAGTTAATTTTAAAATCCACACTTAATATATAATCATTTATATTTACTACTTTAACTAAATAAATTTTCAATTCTTCTTTATTTCCAAACTCACAATTTACTGGGGCCACTTATGGCTAAGTACAAACATAATCAAATCAAGATCCTAAAATTTTTACTATTTACTTGATCTTTCCCTAAATATTTTCAGCTACTTAAAACTTCTCTAATGAGTTTTCATCTTTATTATGAATTATATATTAATATTTATTTATAATTTATTTAAATATTTAGAAATACTTTTAATTAGAAATTTTAATGATCTTTTAACGCAGGCCAACTGCACTAGCATATATGTACATGAGAGAGAGAGAGAGATGAGTGGATGATTTGGGGTGTGTGTTCCAATATGGAATCCCACATATAGCCAAAAATAAGTAAAAAAGAAGAAGTTTCAAAATGCCTAAAAAATAGTAGTAAGGTAGACGTTCTTTAAAGAAAACGATTGCTAATTGTTCCTCAAATCTTGCGCCAGCAGGCCATATTTCTAGAATCGTTCTCAAGAATTTTTTTTTTTTTTGGAAATGACTTGTAAGTTGCATCCAAATGTGTATTCTGAGTTTTCGTCCCACGGGAACACTAGAACGACACAGCAAAACGATGCCAAATAAGCCCAAGGTAGGTTGTTAGTGATAATTCCAACTAAAAGAAAAAAAAAAAACTATCCCTATTGCATGGATCACAAAACCAATATCAAGAAACATAAGAAATCAAGACAAGAATTAAAAAGAAATAATTTTATTAATACTAGTATGCAATTGAGTACACAAGACTAAGAATTAAAAAACAACTAAACTATATACTAGGAAGTGGAGAATCCCTCTTTCTAGTTGAAACCACGAGGGTGGTGGTATGGCCTTTGGAAAGAACCCCCCTTGGTGAATTAAGATGGAAGGACAAGAAGGGAGAGATGTTATGTTAAACTCTAGAGGGAGTGGTGAGCAATTCTCAAACATAGCCCTCGGACGTCCTGTCACGTCCCCAAAATACAACTAAGGGATAACGTGAAAAATAAGAATAAATATTCAATTTCCTGTGTTTAATACAACACAAGCTTCCAAAAGTGGACCCACATTGCAAACCGTGGTGAGTCAAAATAAATTTCATTAAATGCAATTGAAGCTTTATTCAATTGGTACTCAAGATTCATAGTTAAGATCCAACACAATCATCAGATGAAGAAGTAATAGTTAAAGTTTTAGAATAAATCAAACAATTACTAAAGAAAAGTTTTTCATTAAAGAAAGTTCATCTAAAGAAGTTCTAAGATAATAATCTCTCTCATGCAGGCTCAGACGGCTCCGTAGCCATCTCCGGCTCTCCACTCAGGTTCGTCAATTGGTTCAAACGCTTGAAACGTTTGACCACCCTCCGTCTCCACAGTAGGGTAGGGGTCAGTACCTATGCACCAATAAACAAAGTAAACAGCAAGTACGAAAGCATAATTCATAAATAAAATACAAGATCAATGTGAGTAATGACGGGTAATGATCATAAGAGATTAACACCACATAATGACGAAAAGAACGTATAACCTAAATCCAATCTATACAAATAGAGCAATACAATAATCACACAGAAGCACAGCTACTGTTTTGGGTGGTCAGCCCTAACTATAAAGCGGGAAAACCCGTTCGAAGGCCGGCGGTCATAAACTGGTTCGTAATCGAAATCGTAGGCCGGATAAACCGGTTCGAAATGCGGATATTACAGTGTCCGTACACATCGGTGATTAGCTGTCCAAATACAACTGCAGTCGTTCGAATATGACCCAATCAATATACATATATATATATATATACATATGATAGCATAATAGACCTAATGATCTGTAAAGCTCTGACACAGGAACCTAAGTCAAAGTGAAGGGCTGGCTGCACAATAATCCACAATTGAATACTAATTAAATCATTCAATAAACCTCTGCAATATCTCAATCGATTGCCACGCCACATCACGGTCCATATCAAATCAATATAGGGTATACAACTAATAGACCAACGTCAATCTCAATCATGCATGCAAACCCGAAGGTCAATGAATAATCACAAGCCAATCCTAAGGTTAAACACAAGATCTCGTACCCGACAACCACAGGAATCTCTAATAGATAAAAGATCAACACATCCCCTCTCAATGAATGGTGCATAGACCCAATTAAGGGTTTTCCAATAGAAATGAGTTGAGCCCGAATCCATTAGGATTTCCCCGAGGTCATACGAAGTACTAAATCCTATGTTAGTAATATACCGTGTGCCCGCACGGTATTTACTTGGTCCAAAAATCTAATTAATAGAGTACAAAAATATAATTTTAGCACATTAAAATCCAAAGATATTATTTAAAAATTAATTTGCAAATAACACCCTTAATGTATAATTTTAGAAAACCTAAGGATCCTATCTATAATATTTTTCAAATTCAACTCTTATAAAGTAGGCTTAAGGGTCTAAGTGGGTTCATAACATAATGAGGGCCCTAATCTCAAATTCCATAAAGCTAACAACTTTCTAACAGAACCCAATGTTCTGTCATGGACACAAGGCTCCCTCATTCAAAACTATGCCCAGGTCAACAATCCCCACTTTATCCCCATGCATGTGAGGTCATCAAGCCATCATCTTTCCCCTTTATTCCCTTCTTTTATCTCCACTACGAGTACAGGTTCAAACAACACATAACGCAGAACTCAGTTCTGTGATGAAGTTCAACGTCGACTGATGAGGATTTAAATTCAATCTTTTAATACTGCAAGTGCACAGCTGTCTTTTTGAGCTAGTGGCAAGTACAGGTCGAATCCCACAAGGAGCACTACTAAGTTAAAATTCAAAATCTGATTTTTTTAATCAAAGATTAATAAGTAATTGAGATCGAAGAAAAGAAACTAGAAAAAAATTCAGAAACACAAACTAATCAAATATATAAAACAGATCAGAGCATCCAAAATCCACTAAGTAAGATAATTAATCCATCCATGCAGTTATTCTACTATTTGTTCAAAAAATAACTTAGATCTTAAACAAATCAATGTTTTGGATCCGGAAGATTTGTCTTTTGCAAAAATCAATTTTTAAGAATAAGGTCACAACCCAAGACCTCCTTCACCTCATAAAAGAATGAAAAATCATAAGCATGGCTCATCAAATTAAGCATAAATTATCAAAGGATTTCAGCCCTAAGCATAATCTATCAAAATAAGTATAAATCATCAAACTATTTTCATTAGAAATCAAAACAGAGGCTATCTAAGGCATGAAGACAGATCTATTATTCTAATAGAGCATGTATTTTGAAAAAGACAAAAAAGTAATAGAAAAATCACATAGATTAAATTCAAAATCTACTTAGCTTCATCTGTATGCTCCAATCCAGAAATCTAGTCAGCCATTGAAAAGAACTCTATAAATAATTTCATTGATAGCATCTCCTTGTACAATGGTCTCTCAAAAATCTTTCTTCTAAAATTCCTAATTTCTGGAACAGGGCTCTAGAATACCCAAAAAAAATATTAAATTCTATTAATTATGGAAAAAGAGAAAAAGGAGAGAGAGAGTTATGGACGTCCAAGGGGAGGGAGTTGTCTCTCGTATGCTACTTTTTGGTTTCTTTTATTTCTTCGGTTATCTATCGGACACATTGAATCTAGACACCTTATTGGCAAATTTGATTTATCTTTATTGATAAAGGTACATCTCTTATTCTTTTTGAATTTGAATGAGGTGGAAGTTTCTGGAAACCTCTGGGTGGCTTGGCTAATCTTCAGATTGGGTCGCACAAGGGATGTGCAGCAATTGATTATCAACAGTGTGGATTTAATTGCAATCCCGTCTAAAAGTAAATATGAAAATCTCCGTGCCCATAACGTTGTCAATATAGCTTTGATTCACACGTTCTTGAGCTCCATGGATATCTACTCTGAATAAGCTTTTCAATGGTAGGTAAATTTCATCCATCCGACGGTCGGATTGAAAGTTATGGCCATTTGAATATGAGTTATCCTGAGAAAAACGGGATTAACTTCTAGAATTTGATTTGCAATGGATTTTATCTCTGTAGAACTTTTATTTTTGAAAGGACATCAGATGTGGATGATTCAAACTCTTTTTCTTTTGTTCCAATCAGAATTGTACTTTTTGAATTATCCATCAATAACTACTGTGGACCCTGCCATGTAAGATATTTCATCGGCTTGAATAGTGGGCCCTATGAGAAGTCTTCTACTGTAGTTAGGACTCTTCAACTGACATGATGAATGGATCCCTCCTTTGATTAATTTGCATATGCCTTGTGTGTGGGGTCCACATGGTGGATTCTTCAATTCGATTCAGCAATGCCGAGCCCAGGATGACAATGTGTGCTTGAAAGTGGGTTCCATGACAGAGGCCTGCAATTCTTATTTTCTGCATATTCTAATTCAACACATCAAAACTGAAGAGCCCATATTGAAGCGGGACCCATCCGGACAGAGTTCTACTCCAACTGGGACTCTTCGGAGAAAATTTGTAAAACATTCTAAGTTAATATAGAAAATGTATGAAAAGTATGAAAATTCAGGTTCGTAGGTGAAAATGCATGAAAGGATGAAATTATATGAATAATGATGCAATTCACCTAATTAAATCCATAATTCATCCTAAAATGATACGTAAATGTGCAAATTCATGAACTCAAGACACCCCCCAATCAGCATTTTGCTAGTCTCTTAGCAAAAGTTGCGAGAAAAAAATGTTTGAAGTTCTTTAACCTAACCTAAGAAAAGAAAGCAAATATGAAAATAAAGCCACTTGCGCTGGTATTCTCGGTTGCATTTAGTGTATGCAACAAGCCCTTAAACCCCTAGGTTCCTCCTAGTGGACGAATTGTGCCTCGTGAGGGTTTGCAGTGAATTTACCCACAAAATTCATTTATCCTAAAAACACACAGAAATGAAAACAAAGAAACTTTTTTTTTTTTTTTTTGAGGAAATCATGTTGTCTCGGATACTCTTTGTATAACCCAGAATAGAGAAAATCTCAGAATTTTCAATATTCGGTTCATCCTTCTAATTTCAAACTTCTCTTTTCTTTTTTTCTTTTGTTTTTTTTTTGTTTTCAAACACCAAACTTTTGTGTGCCTTGTGCAAGTGTATACATCTAATCAATCTTTCAAATGTTCTACTATGATGTGATGAAAACATAATTCTCCCTTAAATGCTCTGATCTTTCCTAGATTTAGTGGCTCATAAATTTCCTCTCAAGGTTACTATGATGGCTTTCGTACTATTGTTTTATCAAAGGCCGTGAGATGCATTTCTATTTTTTTTTTCAAACATGCACATGTGACTGTACAATGCCTAGGTCCCTTAAGCTTTCTAATTAACCCATTGTAACGAGCATTAGGCCAATGACTCCCAAACCAGATGGCTTTAGGGCACTAGGTATGTAAATACCCCTAAGGGCTTACTAGCTCGAGTTAAAAAGGCTACGAACCCAAACTAGTCACAAAACTTTTTATTATTTTCAAGACTTCTAACTAAACACTTTTTTTTTTTCTTTTCTCTTCTTTTTTATTTATTTATATATATATATATATATTTTGCAGTCCCCAACAATAGGCAGCCTTTTTCAATTCACCCAAATGAATCCAACGGTGTTGGTTGGCCTAACCATCCCGATGAACCAGGTAGACTTACAAGGCTAGACTTCATAAAGTCATCCCATCTTAATTTATTGAAAAACTCTAAATTCAACACCAAGGCTTCCTATCCAAAATCTTGATAGATGTATACGTGTTTCAGTGAAAAATAGAGTTTAGTACTATTTTGATATATTCTAGAAAAGATGAACCTTCATTTTACTTCCTTCTAAAAAATTCAAAATTCCGGATTTCCGAGCATCGTTGAATTTTATCAATTCCTTTGAAAATTACCTTTTTTTTCAAAAAAAATAAAATTAAAATTGCACAAACGAAAAATTTTCCTAATTTTTTTTTTAGATTAAAATTTTGCCTAAAATTGGAAAAAAAAATCACCTCAAATTGGACAAGTGTGCTTGTTCCCACCCCCAAACCTAAACGAGACAACGTCCTTGATGTCGTGCATATAATGCGGAAAATGATAATGTAACATGAGGAAAAATAAATTGTAGGAAGTAAAGGGAAAAAGTTACCTGATGAGTTTGCATGGCGCTCCCTGTCCAAGGTTAGTCAAAACAATTAAAAAAAATAACTTAAACTAATAATAATAATAATAATAAAAAAAACTACCCTATTTGACACCTAACATGGAATCCACCTGGATCCCAAACAAACTTACCTTCCAAAATTGAGGTCAAGATCTCTTGCTTAGGTTGCCACCTATTATTTTCCAGGAATGGAGTTGAATCTAGTAGTGCATACACCTTTTCAATGTGGTTATGTATATCAAAATCACTTCCATAGTAGGCCAGACAAGCTTTTAGTGGATCTTCAAGTTTCAAATGGGGTAACTGATTTTCCACCAATTCATGAATGTAACTAACTTTAAAAACCCCATCATCCTCATCGGGAGGTTGCTTAGTGACTTTAAAAATGTTCACTTGGACTGTCATGGTCCCAAAAGAAATTTGCATTACTCCATTCCTACAATTGATCAAGGCATTTGAGGTGGCTAGGAATGGTCTCCCCAAGATGACTGGAATTTTGGGTTCAGCCCCAGATATGTGTTTGGTATCCGAGACAATAAAATCAACAGGGAACACAAAGTCTTCAACTTTGATAAGAATGTCTTTGACTACCCCCTTGGGGTATCGAATTGATGTATCAGCCAATTGCAAGGTCACATGGGTCTTTTTCAATTCCCCCAAACCTAATTCTTCATAAACAGAGTACAGAAGAAGGTTCACACTTGCACCCAAGTCTAGCAAAGCTTTCTCTATGTGATGGTCCCCTATCTGACAAGAAATGGTAGGACACCTTGGGTCTTTGTATTTGATCGGTGTTGGACAGGAAATGATTGAGCTAGCTTGTTGGGCTAGAAAAGCCTTTTTGGGCACATTGGTAGTCCTTTTAAAGGTGCACAGGTCCTTGAGAAATTTTGCATAGGCCGGAATCTGTTGGATAGCATCAAGTAGTGGGATATTAATCCGCACTTGTTTAAATACTTCTAGCATTTTATCCAACTGAACAGTTGATTTTACTGGGCCTAACCTTTGTGGATATGGTGCCTTGGGAACATAGGTCCTAAGAGTAGGGTCACTAGGTGATGGTCCAGCATTGACTAGGTTCTCTGGTTCCGATATGGGTTCAGCAGTCACATTTGGTTCCTTAGTTTCTACTTTTTCACTTGATTCTACCTCAGGTTCCTTCGGTAGTTTGACACTGTTATCAACCTGTGTACCAGACCTAAGGGTGATTATGGATTTGACTTGTTCCGGCCCTTTTCCTTTAAGATCATGAACAACTTGGCCCTTGGGATTAGGTTCGGGTTGACTAGGAAATGTTCCCTTGTCTCTGGCACTGATGGAGTTACCTAATTGGCCCATCTGATATTCTAATTTTGCAAGGGTTTGAGTGTGGCCTGCTGGAATTGAGCAGTACTCTAAGACAATTGGGTCGTGGTTTGAGATATGAGTTTCATGGCCTCTTCTAATGAATCTACCCTCTGGGTTAATGGATTGGGGTTGAAGTTAGGTTTTTGAAAATCGGGTGGGGCACTAACTTGAGATTGATTGGGCTGAAATTGAGTGGACTGAGATGGGCCACCCTGAGTTGGGCCTTTGGTCCAACAAAAGTTCAGGTTGTCCCTCCAACCTGGATTGTATGTGTTAGAGTACGGGTCATACCTTGACGATTATCAAAACGAGTGTTTTGATATAATGCATTCACCTCCTCAACAGACTCGGTTTGACCCAAAATTGTTGGGTCAATCCCTCCATTCATGGCCTGATTATATCTTAATGACTCCAAAGTGTTTGGTATGGGCTTTTGGTTCAGCTCTAAGGCCTCTATTCTCCTCACCAAGGTGGCCAATTTGGCCTCAGCCTCAATTTTGGGTTCAATCTTGAACATCCCCCCTTTTTAGGAATGGTGGGTTTGATGGGCTCCCGCTTGATAGGGCCCCACTGCAATGTGTTTTCAGCAGTTTCTTCCAAAAATGTCCAAGCTTCTTCTGCTGTTTTCTGTATAAAATTCCCACCACATAAAGATTCCACCATTTGTTTGGTTGGGTAATCCATGCCTTCATATATAATTTGGACTAACCGGATTTTTTCAAAACCATGGTGGGGACACTGGATTAAGAGGTCCTTGAACCGTTCTAAATAACTGTAAAGTGTCTCCCCTTCCATTTGATGGAATTCATTGATGGCCTGCCTAATCGAAGCGGTTTTTTGCTTGGAGTAGAATTTTTTGTAAAATTCTTCGACTAGCTTGGCCCATGTAGTGATGGACCCGGCCTGTAAGGTATAAAGCCAAGCTTTAGCCTTCTCTTTTAAGGAAAAAGGAAATAATCTAAGTTTAAGGGCCTCGTCAGTCATGTGATTGATTCTCATGGTCCCACAAATGTCCTTAAATTCCCTAACATGTTGATATGGGTTTTCTTGATCTAACCCACGGAATACTGGGAGCATCTGGATTATGCCAGATTTCAGCTCAAATGTGGCATTGGTCTGAGGCAGGGTGATGCAGGACGGTTGAGTTGTCCTGGTGGGGTACATGTAGTCCTTCAAAGTCATGGGTGGGTCCACTTGATCAGCCATCCTAACAATTTCTTTAAAGATTGAAGACTTTCCGACAATGGTTAAGGCTAATTCGAGCTCTATCCTGACTAACATTTTACTCTTGCGTACCTACAGTTTCTCTCTCTCAGGTCTAGAGCGCATGCATTGGGTTCAACCCTAAAGAAATGCAAGCTTAATCTATATGCAGAGCCCTAATGGTCTTACTAGATGATTCACAAGCAGTCAAGCACACGGAATTATCCTATGGTTAACCTAACACACTAGACAACTCCGAACTGGTTTGAAGAGTGCACTAAGGCCTCCAATCCGATCTTATGAAGCCAAATTGACCAGGTAAGTCCCCAGGATGAGTAGTGGGGTCACAATGCATTTGGTAAGGGTCCCGCTTAAGAACCAAACTCCTAGAATAGAGACTGTCACCCTTTCTGGTAGGGGCAGGACTTACCTAGACATCGACTTGACCAAAGAGCGTAACTAGTGCAACCTTTTGTGGTCTTCGTCCTATTGAGCTCGAGTCCTATGGTCTCCTTTCTACTTTATTTTAATTAATGTTTAGGTTACTATGTGAGAGGTGGTTAAACCTAATTGGGCAAGGATCTGGTGATGAAATCCGGTCCTTATCTTATTTTGGGTTAATTGCCTTTAACTAAGTGTGTGTCAATCAAGCATTCACAATTTGCAAAAATTTAAATCACCCAAGCCCCACTTGGAAGTAAAGATTCGTGAGGTAAAGTTTAGAAAGTCTTACAGCGGGGCCCACGGCTTTTTTTTTTTTTTTTTTTTTTTTTTTTTTTTTTTGCAATTTTGCAATTCTGAGAGCAATTTATTTTTAACAAATCTGAGAGCAACTTGTTTGCTTAGAGCAAATCCATAATGTTTCCTGTTTTTGTGCAACTCTCCTCTTACTAAGGTAACCTATATATAAGAAACTCTTATTAGTAAATTCTAAGTTAACAAATCAACTCAAAATTCTATCTTATCCTAATTTTTAAAAGAAAAATATTAGAAAATTCAAAAGACACCAAGTTAACAAAAACTCTATCCAAAGTGGATTCTAAGTTATTGAAACAAATCAAAAACTCTATCTACAAAATAAATAAATAAAAAATCAGAAATTCTAAATTATCCAAACAAGTATCCAAATATGGTTAGAGTTTTCAAAAAGTTTTCAATTATAAGAAATCCAATCTTATCCAATTCAAATTTCAGATTTTAAAACTCTAACTAATCTAAACAACTTAAGAGATGAAATTTTAAAATTTCCAACTATCTACTTTCAGAATTCAAAAGTTAGCATATTAATCAAAACAACTAGTCCTAAAGAATTTAAACTATCTTACTAATCCTAATCTAATCAAGATATTAGTTAAACCAATCTAAAATTATTTTTTTTGTTTTTATTTACTGAAATTCGGAATTAAAATAAATCCTTCAAATTTTTTTTTTTTATTAATTAATTAATTATTCCGAAAATTCAATTAATAAAAAAAAATCAGAAAAATCAGAAAAGTCAAAGTGGAATACAAACTAATACTATTTGCAAAGAACATTACTAATGAAAAATTAGATGACTAAACAACTAATGCAATCTAAATGTGAGCATGCATATGAATCTAATAAAAATAAAAGAAATCAGATTTTTAACAAAAACTCAGATTTGGCTCCCCGGCAACGGCGCCAAAAACTTGATGTGAATTTAAATTCAATATTTTAATACTGCAAGTGCACAGCTGTCTTTTTGAGACAGTGACAAGTACAGGTCGAATCCCACAAGAAACACTACTAAGTTAAAATTCAAAATCTGATTTTTTAATCAAAGATTAATAAGTAATTGAGATCGAAGAAAAGAAACTAGAAAAAAATTCAGAAACACAAACTAATCAAATATATAAAACAGATCAGAGCATCCAAAATCCACTAAGTAAGATAATTAATCCATCCATGCAGTTATTCTACTATTTGTCCCAAAAATAACTCAGATCTTAAACAAATCAATGTTTTGGATTCGGAAGATTTGTCTTTTGTAAAAATCAATTTTTAAGAATAAGGTCACAACACAAAACCTCCTTCACCTCATAAAAGAATGAAAAATCATAAGCATGGCTCATCAAATTAAGCATAAATTATCAAAGGATCTCAGCCCTAAGCATAATCTATCAAAATAAGTATAAATCATCAAACTATTTTCATTAGAAATCAAAACATAGGCTGTCTAAGGCATGAAGACAGATCTATTATTCTAATAGAGCATGTATTTTGAAAGAGACAAGAAAGTAATAGAAAAATCACATAGATTAAATTAAAAATCTACTTGGCTTCATCTGTATGCTCCAATCCAGAAATCTAGCCAGCCATTGAAAAGAACTCCATAAGTAATTTCATTGATAGCATCTCCTTGTACAATGGTCTCTCAAAAATATTTCTTCTAAAATTCCTAATTTTTGGAACAGGGCTCCAGAATACCTAAAAAAAATATTAAATTCTATTAATTATGGAATGAAGAGAAAGAGGACAGAGAGAGAGTTATGAACGTCCAAGGGGAGGGAGTTGTCTCTCGTATGCTACTTTTTGGTTCCTTTTATTTCTCCGGTTATCTATCAGATATATTGAATCTAGACACCTTCTCGGCAAATTTGATTTATCTTTATTGATAAATGTACATCTCTTATCCTTTTTGAATTTGAATGAGGTGGAAGTTTCTGGAAACCTCTGGGTGGCTTGGCTAATCTTCAGATGGGGTCTCACAAGGGATGTGCAGCAATTGATTATCAACGGTATGGATTTAATTGCAATCCCGTCTAAAAATAAACATGAAAATCTCCAGGCCCGTAATGTTGTCAATATGGCTTTGATTCACACGCTCTTAGGCTCCACGGATATCTACTCTGAATAAGCTTTCCAATGGTAGGTAAATTTCATCGATCCGACGGTCAGATTGAAAGTTATGGCCATTTGAATATGAGTTATCCTGAGAAAAACGGGATTAACTTCTAGAATTTGATTTGCAATGGATTTTATCTCTGCACAACTTTTATTTTTGAAAGGACATCAGATGTGGATGATTCAAACTCTTCTTATTTTGTTCCAATCAGAATTGTACTTTTTGAATTATTCATCAATAACTATTGTGGACCCTGCCATGTGAGATATTTCATCGGCTTGAACAGTGGGCCCTATGAGAAGTCTTCTACTGTAGTTAGGACTCTTCAACTGACATGATGAATGGACCCCTCCTTTGATTAATTTGCATATGCCTTGTGTGTGGGGTCCACATGGTGGATTCTTCAATTCAATTCAGCAATGCAGGGCCCAGGATGACGATGTGTGCTTGAAAGTGGGTTCCATGACAGAGGCCTGCAATTCTCATTTTCTGCATATTCTAATTCAACACATTAAAATTGAAGAGCCCATATTGAAGCGGGACCCATTCGGACAGAGTTCTACTCCAACTGGGACTCTTCGGAGAAAATTTGTAAAACATTCTAAGTTAATACAGAAAATGTATGAAAAGTATGAAAATTCAGGTTCGTAGGTGAAAATGCATGAAAGGATGAAATTATATGAATAATGATGCAATTCACCTAATTAAATCCATAATTCATCCTAAAATGATACGTAAATGTGCAAATTCATGAACTCAACATCGACACAACTGGGCTCTCAGATTGTAGGCACCACTGATCACTAACCCATGATCCACCTCACAGGCATCTGTCGCCCATGTCTATATGGCAAAAAGATCGGCCCAGATCTATGATCAAACCACCCAGTGGGTCCCGCCACTACCTGATGTCCAAACTAATTCTTTTCCCTCAATCACGCCTTCTCTGATCAACCTAATGGATGGTGGGCCAGGGATGTCCACTGCCTATGGGTCCAGCCCCTCTAGGGTCGCTCGTGGGTCCTCCTTCGGATCCACGGATCAGATCTAACATCGGGGGCCCACCTGAGTCCCACAGTCAAACACACAGAAAGTCCCCAAATTGCCTGCGTCTGGGAACTGTTCCAGTTCTCCACCGATTTCCAGTCCCAATCTAGCCTACATGTTTACATTACTACCCAATTTACAAAATCTTAGTCATGGTTAAAAAGGGGTTTTGAAACTCAAATAAAAGTGGTGCAGCAATGGCAGTTGAATTAAAATCAATACGTGAAAATTGATCGAGACATCCCAAAAATTCCGATAGTATTGCAAATCATAATCACATAACCACATTATCTCATAAAAAGGACATCAAAGGGTTTCTACATACATCCACACTCGAATCAACGGGAAACACAAGCATTAAATTTAGAAATTATGGTTAAGTACTTGCTTGAGGTTCGCGGTTGAGGGAGACGGTCTAGAATTCCTACTGAAAAAGCCCAAAGCGCTAAACTAGAGAAAAGTTGGAAGAGAGAGAGAGAGAGAGAGAGAGAGAGAGAGAGAGAGAGAGAGACTTGTGTGTGAAAATAAAAGAGTGTGGTGGTGGTGTATAAATAGGGAATAAGAATAAGAGTTGTAGTCTAACTTAAATTCTAAAAGAATAGAGTTTGGGTTCTAAATAGATGGGGGTTTGGATTAGAGAAGGATTATACCCACTAAACTGGGCCCGGGTTAACTATGGGTCAAGATACCTATCCAACAAGCCTATCTCACCAATCTAAGTCTAACGTGGTCCCCACTTAGACTAATCGCATATTTAATTAAAATACAATCAATTATATAATAATAATAAATAATATATATAATAACCAAAACGTCACATTCTCTCCCCCTTTGGACATTTGGTCCTCCAAATGACTAGCATAACTCTGGAAGGAGATATAGTTACTGCTTCTGCACTAAAATTAAAACGGTACCTTTCACGACGCCTGCTGAACCATCTGCATTTTCATGGGTAAAAGCATACACCCTGCCTTGTTGAGGTTGGTTATGTTGTCCTTGCGCTGGCCCAAGTGGCTTCTGTTGACCTCCTTGTTGCTGCCTCTGTTGACCCTAAACTTGCCTCTGTTGCTATGGAGCTTGTCCCCTAAACTGCTGATTCTGAGGGGCCCTAAATTGTTGTTGCTGCTGCTGCGTTACCCGAGGAACATGCTGACCTGTCTGTTGTGGTCCCTGCTGAGATGCTGCCCTCCATTGTTGCTGTGAAGGTGCATAAGATCACGTTGCCTGAGATGTTGAAAACTGACTACCTCCATTAGGACAATCTTTCATTCAATGTCCAATCTGCTTACAGTGGAAACATGCTCCGGTCTGTCTGTAACACTGCTCGGTTGTGTGATTCATCTTACCGCATCGCTCACATTGTTGATTCTGACTAGTTGCGGGTGAACTTTGAAATTCTTGTCGCTTTGAGTTGTTCTGATCATTCGGACATGCCAACTGCCTTAACTGCTTCTGCTGCATTTTAGCCTGTTGCTCCATAGCTCTCTTCTTTAACGCACCCTCCGCCCAATATGCACTCTTAACAACATCTTGAAATAGTGGGCGCTGATTATCCCCGATCATCATATAAATATCCGCTGAAAGGCCATCGAGAAAACGTCTGATCTTTTCTTCTTCTGGGGGTAATAAGCGTAGGAGCATATTTAGCCAATCTGATAAACTGTTGTTCATACTGTTGCACTGACATATCACCTTGTTTCAGATTCTAAAAATCCAACTTCTACTGATCCTTGACATACTTAGGAATGAATTTATCCATAAATTCTTTAGTGAACGTATTTCATGCATCTTTTTCGGTCACGGTGTCTGCTTGGATTACTACTTTAACCGAATTCCACCACTGAAGGGTTATTCCTCGAAACATATAGGCTGACAAACTAACTTTCTGCTTTTGGGTGCAACAAAAAACTACAAATATTTGTTCAAGCTGTTCTATGAAATCATTTGCTACCATAGGGTCTTCTGAACCATGAAATTCTGGAGGAAACATCTTCCTAAATTTCTCATATAAGTCATTCGGATCCACTTCTTTAGGAGGCATAACTACTTGCACTGGCTGAGTTGCCCGATTTGTCAATTCCAGAATTTGGGCTTGAAACCTTGCCCGATCTAAATTAGCTTGTGCCCTTTCTTCAGCTCGTTCTTCTTTTTCTCACTGCCTCTCTGTAGCCCGCTCCTCTTCAGCCTTTTTTTGTTGCTCAATCTAATTAGTTTGCGACTGCATAAAGGCTTCCATGAGTCGATTAAAGCGATCGTCATTAGAATTCGACCCACTTCCATTATTATCCTGTGATTGACTTCCTTGGTGTGCCATTTCCTGTAGCAGAGTGTTAGTAGTTCATTCCTAATAATAATCTAACAAACAACACTATAGACTTTACCGTGCGTAGGTAAAGCCTATCTAACGAGATCGAAATCCTCACTACATCCTAGTTGTTTCTATCCAGTTTTAAGTTCCGAGAATCGTGCTCGCTCTGATACCAACTGTCACGTCCCCAAAATACAACTAAGGGATAACGTGAAAAATAAGAATAAATATTCAATTTCCTGTGTTTAATACAACACAAGCTTCCAAAAGTGGACCCACATTGCAAACCGTGGTGAGTCAAAATAAATTTCATTAAATGCAATGGAAGCTTTATTCAATTGGTATTCAAGATTCATAGTTAAGATCCAACACAATCATCAGATGAAGAAGTAATAGTTAAAGTTTTAGAATAAATCAAACAATTACTAAAGAAAGTTTTTCATTAAAGAAAGTTCATGTAAAGAAGTTCTAAAATAACGTTCTCTCTCATGCAGCCTCAGACGGCTCCGTAGCCAATTCCGGCTCTCCACTCAGGTTCGTCAATTGGTTCAAACGCTTGAAACGTTTGACCATCCTCCGTCTCCACAGTAGGGTAGGGGTCAGTACCTATGCATCAATAAACAAAGTAAACAGCAAGTACGAAAGCATAATTCATAAATAAAATACAAGATCAATGTGAGTAATGACGGGTAATGATCTTAAGAGATTAACACCCTATAATGACGAAAAAAACGTATAACCTAAATCCAATCTATACAAATAGAGCAATACAATAATCACACAGAAGCACAGCTACTGTTTTGGGTGGTCAGCCGTAACTATAAAGCGGGAAAACCCATTCGAAGGCCGGCGGTCATAAACCAGTTCGTAATCGAAATCGTAGGCCGGATAAACCGGTTCGAAATGCGGATATTACAGTGTCCGTACACATCGGTGATCAACCGTCCAAATACAATTGCAGTCGTTCGAATATGACCCAATCAATATACATATATATATATATATATATATATATGATAGCATAATAGACCTAATGATCTGTAAAGCTCTGACACAGGAACCTAAGTCAAAGTGAAGGGCTGGCTGCACAATAATCCACAATCGAATACTAATTAAATCATTCAATAAAACTCTGCAATATCTCAATCGATTGCCACGCCACATCACGGTCCATATCAAATCAATATAGGGTATACAACTAATAGACCTACATCAATCTCAATCATGCATGCAAACCCGAAGGTCAATGAATAATCACAAGCCAATCCTAAGGTTAAACACAAGATCTCGTACCCGACAACCACAGGAATCTCTAATAGATAAAAGATCAACACATCCCCTCTCAATGAATGGTGCATAGACCCAATTAAGGGTTTTCCAATAGAGATGAGTTTGAACCCGAATCCATTAGGATTTCCCTGAGGTCATACGAAGTACCAAATCCTACGTTAGTAATATACCGTGTGCCCGCACGGTATTTACTTGGTCCAAAAATCTAATTAATAGAGTACAAAAATATAATTTTAGCACATTAAAATCCAAAGATATCATTTAAAAATTAATTTGCAAATAACACCCTTAATGTATAATTTTAGAAAACCTAAGGATCCTATCTATAATATTTTTCAAATTCAACTCTTATAAAATAGGCTTAAGGGTCTAAGTGGGTTCATAACATAATGAGGGCCCCAATCTCAAATTCCATAAAGTTAACAACTTTCTAACAGAACCCAATGTTCTGTCATGGACACAAGGCTCCCTCATTCAAAACTATGCCCAGGTCAACAATCCCCACTTTATGCCCATGCATGTGAGGTCATCAAGCCATCATCTTTCCCCTTTATTCCCTTCTTTTATCTCCACTACAGGTACAGGTCCAAACAACACATAACGCAGAACTCAATTCTGTGATGAAGTTCAACGTCGACACAACTAGGCTCTCAGATTGTAGGCCCCACTGATCACTAACCCATGATCCACCTCACAGGCATATCGCCCATGTCTATATGGCAAAAAGATCGGCCCAGATCTATGATCAAACCACCCAGTGGGTCCCGCCATTGCCTGATGTCCAAACTAATTCTTTTCTCTCAATCACGCCTTCTCTGATCAACCTAATGGATGGTGGGCCAGGGATGTCCACTACCTATGGGTCCAGCCTCTCTAGGATCGCCCGTGGTTCCTCCTTTGGATCCACGGATCAGATCTAACATTGGGGGCCCACCTGGGTCCCACAGTCAAACACACGGAAAGTCCCCAAATTGCCTGCGTCTGGGAACTGTTCCAGTTCTCCACCGATTTCCAGTCCAAATCCAGCCTACATGTCTACATTACTACCCAATTTACAAAATCTTAGTCATGGTTAAAAAGGGGTTTTGAAACTCAAATAAAAGTGTTGCAGCAATGGCAGTTGAAACAAAATCAATATGAGAAAATTGATTGGAGACATCCCAAAAATTCCGATAGTATTGCAAATCGAAATCACATAACCACATTATCTCATAAAAAGGGCATCAAAGGGTTTCTACATACATCCATACTCGAATCAACGGGAAACACAAGCATTAAATCTACAAATTATGGTTAAGTACTTGCCTGAGGTCCGCGGTTGAGGGAGACGGTCTAGAATTCCTACTGCAAAAGCCCAAGCGCTAAACTAGAGAAAAGTTGGAAGAGAGAGAGAGTTGTGTGTGAAAATAAAAGAGTATGGTGGTGGTGTATAAATAGGGAATAAGAATAACAGTTATAGTCTAACCTAAATTCTAAAAGAATAGAGTTTGGGTTCTAAATAGATAGGGGTTTCGATTAGAGAAGGATTATACCCACTAAACTGGGCCCGGGTGAACTATGGGTCAAGATACCTATCTAACAAGCCTATCTCACCAATCTAAGTCCAGCGTGGTCCCCACTTAGACTAATCGCATATTTAATTAAAATACAATCAATTATATAATAATAAATAATAATATATATAATAACCAAAACGTCACACGTCCCATATGGCTCTTTAAATAGAGTTTGTGCTCCATTTGTTTATTCTTTTGGCACCTCTTTTCTTGCTTGAAATTTTCATTGCTTGGCAACAATCCTCTCCTGGCCACCAAGTTTGCAAGAAATTAGGAATTTTGTTGAAATTCACTTTCCTCTTTTGTGTGATGCTTAGCTTCCAATCAAGCTCCTTAGGCAATAATTTTGGATTTCAAAGGATCTCTTGCCAAGTGTAGTTTCATGATGTGTAAGACTTTCCTAACACAGCTTCTCCAAAGATCTTCCAGGCTCTTGAGGATGTGGCTTACCAAAACCTCAGATTTCAAATGATATAAGAGACTTCCTTTTAAGACGTGCAAGAAAGAGTGGGGTCCTGGAATTTGATTAATAATGAAAAGAATCCTATTTCTCGATTTCCAGAAGAAATTATATGGACTATAGAGGAAAATGGTAAATTCTCTCTAAAGTCTGCTGACAATGCCATCAGTGGATTTGATGTGAATCCTTTTCCTTGGGTGGATAAGATATGGTTTAAAGGTTGCATTTGTAAGCACTCTCTGTGTGCCTGGATGATTTTCAGAGGATGTCTTAAGACAAATAATTTCCTTGCTCAAAGAGGAGTAGAATGTGATACCTGCTGTGTTTTCTGTAGTTGCACTTGGGAGACAACGGATCATATATTAATTAATTGTCCGTACTCTCAATGGATAAGGGGTAAGCTAATGTCAAAGTTCCTTCTGAAAAAGAATCCTTATTTCAAGTATTTTGGAATTGGTAGATTCTATTGAAGGCCGGGTGCACCAACATTATATAGGGCCCAGGCAAGACTGATTTTTCCAGCCTTTCTGTGGCATAAATGGCGGGAGAGAAATTCCAGCAATTTTTCTCAAAAACTCAAAAATCATAACTGGTCTTCTATGAGATTACTCATCAGATTTATAGTCGAATCACATTCTTGAATATAGAGGTCCTTGACTCTATTGCAAGTCTCTGGCATTTTCCTCCTATTCAGGCATCAAACTCTAGGATCTTAACACTAGAGATTTTAAGGGCCGGCGGTTTTCTTTTCTCCACTGTCATAATTGTCTTATTGGGATCCTATAAAACCCAAAATGCGGCTTTAAGAAGAGACAATCAATATCATCAAGGAGCTTCTCTATCTCTTTCAACTGGTACCCACGCATACTGAGGGCATATGTTTTGAGCTTCCGGTTGATGATTTACTGAAGCAACCGGAAGCAACTTCAAGACCCCTTACTTTCTTCCTGGCAGTATCACTTCGAGTTTAGAGGACTGCATAAAATTATACAAAAACTCTCATTATATTGGTTCTCCTCTATTTTTTCCCATGCTTTGGCTCTTGGTGGTCAAATTAGTCGAGGTAGCTTAACTCTTGCTTATCTCTCTTCTACTGAGAATATGGCTATAGTTAGCTGACGTAGCTGATGTTTTACCTAACCCGGGCCGGGCAGTGGGTTTCTTTTGATTCTTTATTTTATATGCTTATACCCAGGTTGTGGGTCTTCATTCTTTTGTTTTCCAATGGGGTATGCCCCATGCAATTCTCTTCTTCTGTAAAAGAAAAAATCATTTTACCCAAAGGAGATATAATGTGACATACGGATGAGTTCAAAAAAAAAAAACCCTCAAACATCCTTCTCACAAAATCTGTACAAAAAAAATCTTTTTAAAATCATGTAAAATATTTAACAAGAAAAAAAAAAAAGAAATGCAAAAGAAAAAAAAAAGAGAGAAAAAATCGACAGGGAAGAATTGCAAAATATATCTTCGCATACTAATAAATATGACAGAACCCACCGCCCTTTCGGCGCAGAGGCTAAATCTGGCACCTTAGACCACTCGGCCAAGTGCATCTATCTCTCACCATTTGTGGTAAGGGATACCCTTTTTTGGGGTGTTTCAAGTACAAAAGGGAATCTCCCCTTCAAGTACAAAATCCCTTTTGTACTTAAAATACTCCAAAAAGGGGTGTCCATCATCACAAATTGTGAGGGATAGACGCACTTGAATATTTTTCTTTATTTATATATAATATTTTATCTCATACTCCTCACTGCCTCTCGAACTGAGACATTACACGCGGACATTTCCTTTTAACATTTCTTTTCTGCATTAAGATCCAACCCAAAAAGAGGATGGTAGGGTACCTAGTATATATTGGGAAGTCTTGCTTTGGGTGGTTGGGGTGGCAAGTTTTTTTTACCAACCCTGATAATTAACATATTAAGGGCTCATGTAATTGATACATATGATTGCAAGATTTTTATTTCTAAAAGTGGCTAATTTTCTTTTTTAAAAAATATGTGAATATTTAAACATGACATCAAATTATCTCCCTTTTAATGGAAAATGAACCCATCACATGTAAGAAAACTCCTCACAATTGCTTGGCACATTGCCAACTGAAGGATGCTAAATCTTAGTGAGATGATTAGGATAAGAAAATCCCATTTGAATATCTATCTCTCTCTTGGTTTGGATTGAGATCAATCCTTGTTAAAGAAACATCCTTAACGAGGGGCAGAGAGATGAGTTCTTATTCATTCCATTCAGCGAAGGAGGAAACTATACTTTCCTCTCCTCTTCACTAGATCCAATCCAGTCACTGATCTCTACATCATCCAGCCTGAATTTGTGTTTGTAGCAGCCATAGCATCCTAGGTCTGTGCTTCCACTGCGGTCACAACCTGACATCTTAAACTTGGCCAACAAGGTGTGGCACAGAAATCCATCCTTAGCATGTATGGAAATCTGTATACCTTGATTAGTATCTTTTGTGGTATTTGGTTCACTTGGAAGGAAAAGAATAACAGAATATGCGACATCAATGAAGCAACTTTAGAAGACTGAAAAATATCAACGGGTTGGAAAACAGGATTTGACTAGTAAAGACTTTCAAAAACAGGGAGATACTGTTTTATCCAATTCACATTCGCCAACTTTGTAAAATCTCTTTGATTTTTTTTTTTAAAATTCCAGAAAAGCAATTGAAAGGGTAAACAAGATTTTACACCGTTTGGCGAATGTGGATTGGATGAAACAATATTTCCCTATTTCTATGAAACAGGGGATTGGGACTCATATTTGTTTTGTGTAATTGAATACATGGGAACTGATGAGTCAGGCCCAAGTGACTCAGTTCTTAATGGGCCAGGGCCTAAATCTATGAAGATCCGGTCCGTTGGGATCCGAGCCCAAGTCTACGAAGACTGCCACGTCAAGGTAACCACGTCGCTTCGGGAATAGTCGTCAGTCTTTAACCTGCTTTTACCAAGTCTCGCGGAGAATATCTTACCTGCCTCGTCTATCAAGGGCAGTTCGAGGGGCTTGTCGAAGTGGATGAAGCGTGGAAGCAAAGTCGCCCCCATCTGTTAGGGGGAGACTATAAATAGAAGAGACACTTTTTCTGTACTCTCTAAGTTTTGTAATCTCTACATATCTGAGAAGTAAAAACTACCGGCAACCTTTGCAAGTGGACGTAGGTCATATTGACCGAACCACTATAAATTCTCTCTCTCTCTTCATTATTTTCTTCATAAAGCATTTATTACTTGATGGGTGGTGTCCAAAACCAATTTTTGGCATCATCAGTTTGGCGCCGTCTGTGGGAAACGACGAAATTCTCACTTCATAACACTTCCTTTTTCAAAACTATGGTGACCACTACTAGATCAACGAGACGACAAGAGGACAATCCCAGGCGAAAGGGCGCGGATGATCCTCCACCGAATAATCCTCCCCCAAGCGCTACCGCTCCTGCTCCCACTCCTCAACAAATGTTGGAGACAATGCAGCAGCTGGTAACTCAAAACCAGCAGATCCTACAGCTCATACTCACGGGGCAATGAGGAGTGCAACTTGGAGGAGTACCGTAGGGAGCGCCTCGCCAGGGACATCCAACGGCTCCTCACAGGGGAATACCTCGCCCGGGCGCCCACCCCCATGGCGCCGGCACCCATCCACATGGCACCCAGGGCCTCGGCGCCCATCCCCCTAGCGCTCAGGGAATTCCCCATATCGCCCCTCTTGGAGTACTCTTGGTTGACCCTCAAGGTCGCGCCCATCACGGAGTTCCTCCGCCCCCCGGTGGAGCCCATCTCGGAGGACCCCCACCTCCAGGTAGAGCGAGTCATGGAGGACTTCCACCTCCTCCCTCTATTTCTAATGGGGAGAAGCCTCATTTCCAAGAGGAGAAGAGCGAAAACCAAAGCATAGAGGTGGGGAGTCACTTCCACGATCGGTTCAGAGAAGCCCCCAATCACTTGGAAGAAAAGATCAGAGAAATGCAAAATCAACTGGGTGATGTCTTCAACGCCATAAAAGCGCAGGCATCGGAAATAGTGGATTACCTAGTCGGGCGAACGAACACACCATTCAAGCCCGACATGGTGAACTACCCACTCCCTCGGAAGTTCAAAATGCCATCCGTGGAGACCTTTGATGGAACGAAGGATCCATTGGATCATCTGGAGACCTATAAAACTAAAATGCAGCTGCATAATATTCCTGATGAGATTATGTGCTGGGCATTCCCAACTACACTGAAGGGCTCCGCTCGGCAGTGGTTTGCCAACCTCGCCCCAGCCTCTATCGCCACCTTTGGGGAGTTGAGCAAGTCATTCGTCTCACACTATATCGGAGGGCGCTACCACTAGAAGCCTGCCACACACCTGCTTAGCATAAAGCAGGACAAAAATAAAAGCCTCAGGAGCTACCTCACTCGTTTTAATGAGGAGGTACTTCAAGTCGAAGAGCCTGACGACAAAGTATCCATGACAGCCTTTCTGGGAGGCCTCCGCTCATCGAGCTTCCTCTTTTCAGTGATGAAGCGCCCGCCAAAGAGCATACCAGAACTACTAGCAAAGGCCCAGAAGTACATAAATGCTGAAGATATCACCAGAGCTAGCGGGGAGAGTCCTCCAGAACAGGGGACAAGAGAAAGGAGGAGCGAGACAGAGATGAAAAGAAGGACACAAGCAACAAGCGAGGCAGGACAGAGTGGGTACCAATAAGAGACCGACTCAGTCCTGCTCCGCAAAGAGACAGACAAGTATTCACTCCTCTCAACACCACTGTTGGGCACATGTTGTTCCAAATACAAGATGACCCTGCCATAAAGTGGCCTGGAAAGATGAAGTCCCCTCCAAATTGCAGCAACCCGACCAGATACTGTCGCTTCCATCGCGACCATGGCCACGACACTGATGATTGTTATGACCTCAAGCGGCAGATTGATGATCTCATTCAGCGTGGTCACCTGCGCCAGTATGTTGCTGGTAGGGGGCAAGCCCCACCACCGCCACCACCTCGCAATATGGAGGACCCGCAGCCAATCGGGGAAATTTCGAACCATCTCGGGAGGACTAGCAGCGTCACTCTCAGCCATGAAGGCCCATGCCAGAAAAGCAAGACATCCTGATGAAGCACGCCCGTCCAAGGCGCCTAGGCATGAAGCTAATGAAATCATATCATTCTCGGATAAAGATTTGGAAGGGATCCAGCACCCCCATGATGACCCTCTGGTGCTCACCATGACCGTCGCCAATTTCAAGGTGCGAAGAATCTTGGTAGATAGTGGAAGCTCTGCAGATATCCTATTCGTAGAAGCTTATGACAAGTTGAAACTGGGCCGGGAGAGGCTGCAGCCTGTCAAATCCCCCCTCATCGGGTTTTCAGGGGAGAAGGTGTATCCCCTAGGGGCAATCAAGATGTCAGTCACCGCCGGGACAGCGCCCCGAAGTTCCACTATAATGGTTAACTTCCTGGTGATAGACTGCCCATCAGCCTATAACATCATTTTGGGGCGACCAGCTCTTAATGCCTTAAGAGCTGTCCTCTCCACCTATCATCTCATCCTCCGCTTTCCAACCTCAAATGGAATCGGAGAAGTAAGAGGGGACCAGGTAACAGTAAGGGAATGCTACGTCTCCTCGATGAAGGCCAAGAAGACGCAGGAGGCGTTGCGAGTTGAAATCTTGGACCTGAGGGATGACGCCACTACAGAGAGAGGAGAACCAGTAGAAGAACTTACCCCTCTGGTCTTGAATGAAGAATATCCTGACAGAAGAGTGTACATTGGCTCTTCTCTTTCAGAGGATCTAGCCCTCCAGCTGAAAAAAAATTGAAAAATAATATGAGCATTTTCGCATGGTTGCATGCGGATCTCGAAGGAATTGACCCCGAGGTCGCCACTCACCACCTCAATGTCGACCATCGCCACAAGCCTGTCCGACAAAAGCTAAGGGGCGCCTCCACTGAAAGGGCCCAAGCAATGGACATAGAGGTCGCGAAGTTAATAAAGAATGGGGCGGTCAGGGAAGTAGCATATCCTGAATGGCTCTCAAATGTAGTGATGGTGACGAAAGCTAATGGGAAGTGGCGCCTATGCGTCGACTTCACCAAGCTTAACAAGGCATGTCCGAAGGATTGCTACCCACCGTCTCGGATTGATCTACTCATCGACGCCACAGCAGGACATCAACTGCTCTCCTTCCTAGATGCTTATTCGGGATACAACCAGATCAGCATGTATCCCTCGGACCAAGAAATGACGTCCTTCATCACCCCGAAGGGGACTTATTGCTACAGAGTCATGCCCTTCGGGCTGAAAAATGCAGGTGCAACCTACCAACGCCTAGTGAACAAATTGTTTCACTCCCAGATTGGGCGAACCATGGAGGTTTATGTGGACGACATGCTGGTCAAGAGCCTCGCCGTTGCAGATCACATCAACCATCTCCAAGAAACTTTCAATGTTCTTAGATCCTATCGTATGAAGTTGAATCCTGAAAAATGCGCCTTTGGCGTAGGATCGGGGAAATTCTTGGGCTTCATGGTCGATCAAAGGGGAATTGAGGCGAACCCCGATAAAATCAAGGCAGTACTTGACATGAGGCCGCCCTCTTCCACCAAAGAACTGCAGCGCCTCAATGGAAGAATAGCAGCACTTAACAGATTCGTCTCCAAGTCTGCAGATAAGTGCCTGCCTTTTTTTAAAATCCTTCGAAAAGCTTTCGAATGGGGACCTGAGGCTGAGAAGGCCTTCCAGAAACTCAAAGCCTACTTGGCCGCTCCCCCTCTTCTTTCACATGTTGCACCCGGGGAGGTGTTATACTTGTATCTTTCTGTTTCATCCTCGGCAGTTAGCTCTGTTCTCATCAGAAATCACGATGGAGTGCAAAAACCCATCTATTACTTAAGCAGAGCGTACCGAGGGGCAGAATTCAAGTATTCGGGCTTGGAAAAACTGGCACTCGCCCTCATCTCGACGGCAAGACGTCTACGACATTATTTTCAGAGCCATACGGTCGTTGTTGTTACTGACCAGCCTTTGAAGAGAATACTGGGAAAGCCGGATATATTCGGAAGATTAGTCAAGTGGGCATTGAAATTGGGCGAGTTCGACATCCAGTACCAACCAAGGGTGGCCATCAAAGCACAAGCTCTGGCCGATTTTGTGGCTGAATTTACACATGCTGAAAGGGAGCCAAATTCGTCCACCGAAGACATCCAAATGGGCGCCCAGGCCTCTCCCCCAGGCGCCTAGGCTCCCCCGGGCGTCCAGGGCTCTCCCCCAAGCACTCAGGCTCCCTCAGGCGTCCAGGCCTCTCCTCCAAGCAACCAGGCTCCTCCGGGCGTCCAGGCCTATCCTCCAAGCACCCAGGCTCCCCTGGGCGCCCGGGACCATGCCTCTCCCATGGGCGCCCAGACTCCCCTGGGCACCCAGGCCACTCCCACGGGCGTCCAGAGTCCCCTGGGCTCCCACACCTCTCCCATGGGCGCCCAGACACCCTTGGGCGCCCAGGCCTCTTCCCCAGGCGGCCAGGGGACTCCTCTAGGCGCCCAGGAGCCTCCTCCATGAGCCAAGACTCCCCCGGGCGCCCAAGGGTCTCCTCCAGGTGCCCAGCCTCTTACAGACGCCGAGATTTCGCCACTGCCACTTGGAAGCTATACGTCGATGGCTCTGCAACCAGTGAAGGAAGTGGAGCTGGCTTCATTCTAATCAGTCCCGATAGTACACGCATTAAGTATGCAGTGAAGCTCTATTTCGTTGCCTCTAACAATGAAGCAGAGTACGAGGCCCTCCTTTCCGGTTTGAGAGTGGCGATTGAAATGGACGCCAAGCACGTCGTTGCTTATAGTGATTCCCAATTAGTTGCCAACCAAGTAAATGGCGAGTTCGAAGCAAAGGAGGCAAGAATGCAAGATTACCTTGGCATGGTGAAAAGATTGATCCAGCAGTTCAAATACTTCCAGATCTGTCACATCCCTAGATGGGATAACGTAGCTGCAGATGCACTCGCCAGGCTCGCCTCATCAATGGAGGCCTCATCTGCAGAACCGACGCTCATCGGGCACCAATTCGAGCCAAGCAAGTTAGATGTGGATATAACAAACATCAACTGTGCAACGGATGAAGCGAACTGGATGACCCCCATAAGGGCGTACCTCCAAGAAGGTACAGAGCCAGATGACACCCTTGAAGCGAAAAAACTCAGGATGAGAGCTTCCAAGTTTACTCTCCTACAAGGCACACTCTACAAGAAGGGTTACTGCTTACCATTGCTACGCTATCTTTCGCCTGAGGAAACTGACTACGCCCTTCAAGAAATCCATGAAGGAATTTGCGGGAATCATTCTGGAGGATGCTCTCTCGCCAACAAAGCGTTTAGGCAGGGATACTTTTGGCCTACCATGGTAAAGGACGCCAAAGAGTTTACCAAGAAATGCGACAAATGTCAACGCTTCGCCACTGTACCAAGGCAGCCACCGGAGGAGCTAACATCAATTTCAAGCCCATGGCCCTTCTCCAAATGGGGGATTGATATCTTGGGTCCCCTTCCTTTGAGTAGAGGACAGTGCAAGTTTGTAGTCATCGCCGTTGACTACTTCACAAAATGGGCAGAGGCAGAACCCCTAGCAAAAATAACAGACTCCAAGGTAAAGGATTTCGTCTGGAAAAACCTAGTCTCTCGCTTTGGGACACCCAACGCCATTGTTAGTGACAATGGCAAGCAGTTTGATAATAAACTCTTCAACACCTTCTGCTTCGACCTCCAGATAAAGTAGCCTCATTCCAGCCCGGCGCACCCGCAAGCGAATGGGCAGGCAGAGGTCATGGTAAGAACGATCCTACGCAACCTAAAGACAAGGCTCGAAAGAGCGAAGGGTCTTTGGGTCGACGAGCTCCCAGGAGTGTTGTGGGCCTATCGAACCACATCAAGAACCCCTACTGGAGAAACCCCTTTCTCTCTCGCTTTTGGGACTGAGGCAGTCATCCCTGTCGAGATAGGTGTGCAATCCTTAAGGGTCCATCTCCATGACCCCGTCACCAATAAGGAAGGACTCCGCATCAACCTCGATTTGGTGGAGGAGGTAAGGGAGATGGCTATGGTCCGTAACGAGGAGTATAAACGATGCATGGCAAGGTACAACAACTCGAGGGTGAAGCCTCGTTCCTTTCAACCGGGAGACCTAGTCCTCAAAAAGGTGATCCTCACCACAAAGGACTCTTGCGAAGGAAAGCTGGGACCAAACTGGGAAGGGCCGTACCTCATAATTGAAATAGTAAGGCCAGGCACCTACAGAATCCAAAATTCCGAAGGAAAGGTCTTACTTCATCCATGGAACACGGAACACTTGAAGAGGTACTATCAGTAAAATTCTAAGGAAGTCAGAGTAGTGAGGGTGTGGGGCCTGATTTGATTTCTTTTTTAATTTTCCAAGTGATATTGCTCAAACAATAAGCAATGAATGAATAAAATGTTCTGCAGAAAAGATCTTTGCATTTCCATTCAATTTTCAAAGAGTTAGTTTGTAAACTACCTTTCAAAAAAAAAAAAAAAGTACAGCAAAAGCCCCTGGCCCTTAATCACTCTCATGGCTGTCCTCATCGTCCTCGTCATCATCCTCGCCATCCTCCTCGTCCTCAGCATCATCATCATCATCATCCGAGCTACCACTGCTGCCATCAGGCGCCTCAGTAGGTACAAAGCCTGAGAAATCAATATCTGGGAAAGCAGCAGAGATCTTCCCTCGGAGTTCTTCGTAGCCATCAATAAAGGCATCAGCGAGACCATTCGCTAACTCTTTCTCAGCCAGGATAGCCCTCTCCTCAGCCTGAGAAGCTCTCTCACGAGCCACCTTCATTTCTGTCTCCACGACAATCTCCCTGAGCGCCGCCCTCTTGCGGGTCTGTGCAAGCTCAGCCTCACTGAGTGAAGCCCTCTCGCGGGCCTTCACGAGCTCAGCCTCTGCCTTGGCCGGCCTCTCGTGGGTTGCTGAGAGCGCAGTCTCAAACCTGGTCGCCCTCTCGCGGGCCGCTGTGAGATCAGCCTCGGAAGCCCTTCCAGCAGCTTCAAGAGCGACAATCTTTCTTTGAGCAACGGAGAGCTCTTTTTGCATACTCTCATTCTCTTGTTTCAGCTGACTGTTATGACGGGCCCTTGACAACAAGCATACGGACGCAGTGGAAGCCTGAAACAATAAGAGACAGAGAAAATGAGAGTACAAAAAAAAAAAAAAATGAAAGTCTGGAGAAAAATGGGAACATAAGCATTTACCTGAGCCAGACCCTCTAAAAACGAGTCTATGACCCCTTCTGTGCCCAAAGCATTAATCTGCATGACTTCAGAAGGAAACACAAATCTCCCGAGCTTCTCTCGAATCACCAGCGGATTGCCAAGCATAGGACCAGGCCAAGTCGGTGCCCCTGCAGAAGCTCCCGAACGTGAAGGACACGAACGAGGGGCAGGAGGTATGGCTGGAGATAAAGACTCTGGAGTAGCAATGGAGGCCGAGGAGGCCGCTGGTTGGGAAGAAACTACAGCAGAGGCCGCCTGATGGGGACACACCCGTGGCCCCGTTGAAGGAGTGGATGCCAGAGAGCTCACCTTGATCACTGGTGAAGAATTCCCTCTTGAAGTGTCGTCTGTCCTTGCCACCTTGGAAGGAGGTGCATTCCTGCTCGAAAGACGAGCACCAATCACCTCTCTGTCTACTGCTGCAGAAGCAAAAATATTACTTAGATACGGAATATCAATTAAACAGAAAAATCGGTGTTGTACCTTTTCGTTTGGAGGAAGTTCCCAGAGAGGGTCCACCAGTCCTAACAAAAGAAGAAGGGTCAGGAGGAGGCCCGCTAATCCTACCACTCTCTTTGGGGAGGAGGATCCCCAAGTTTTTGTCAGGATGATCTCTCACGGCCTGCAGTTTCTGCTCCTGATCTTTAGAGAGCACTGGGAAATCTACGAAAAAATAATGAGCATATATATATATGCATAAAATAAAAAGAGCAGAACAATTAATGATGTACCAAGCCTTTTCGCGTCAGCCCATCGTACGGGTACTAAGGCCCGATCTATTTCAGAGGCCCACTCTCCACCAACGAAGAAGAAACGAGATTTCCAACTGTGACAATTGGAACGCAATCCCGTGAGCAGCTTACCACCCCTGGGGGTAAGATAGTACCATCCCCTATTAGGGGCTGGGGACTCGATCAGATTGTAAGCAGCATGAAACTCTACAGGAGAAGCGTCTTCATGATGTACCCTCCTCCACAGTGCGAGAAAGCCGAGCAAAACTCTCCAGCCATTGGGCGCTAACCGCCCCGGAGTCAATGAGAAGTAATGGAGAATATGGCATACGCAAGAGGATATGGGGAACCTTAGCCCGGCTTCAAGCATCTCCTCATAAATGACAATGTCACCAGAGGAATCGTCGCAAGCAGGCTCGTCAAGTTCAGCCCAGCGACACAGCACAGTCGGAGGAATATGATAAGAAATGACGATCTTCGAAATATCACCATCGCTATTGAACATACTAAAAAGGGTGCTCACCTTGGATCCGTCATCGTCAACAATAACTTTTCCTCGATATCTTCTCCGACAAGAACGCAACGTCTTCTCGCGTGTCGCACCCACGCCCGCGGATGACGACGACTGGCGGGCAACACCGCCATTCCCCCCCGGCCTGGCGGACTCCCAGGCCGGATTCAGTTGCTACGGTCCCCACGCATGCTCCCACGGTGCCCGCCCGCACTACTGCTTCCACGCGGGCGCCCAAGGCACCCGCCACTACCGCCGTTCCAGGGCGGGCGCCTGCTGCCTCGCCTGGCGCCCAGCGCTGCCGCTGCTACCTCGCCAAGCCAGGCGCCCTGGCGCTGCCTCTGCTGCCTCGCCATGGCGCCCGGCGCTGCCGCTGCTATCTCGCCAGGTACCCGGCACTGCCGCTGCTGCCTCGCCAGGCCGAGCGCCAGGGGCGTTCGGCGCTGCTGCCTCGCCTAGCCGGGGCCCCAGGCCAGTTTCGGCCTCCACGCGGGCGCCAGGGGCGCCCGCTGCCGCTGCCTCCACGGCGTCGGTGCCCATCGCTGATGCTGCCTCTACGCCGGCACCCACCTTTGCTACTTCCCGGCCATCCATCTGGTGACCATCATCTGCTGCAACCCGGAGGAGTCTGGGGTTTTCATTCTAACAAGTTGCAGATCTTTACTTGGAGGCTCCATTCTTTAGAAGGGGTTCTTATAGCATAATAGTCTAGGGTTTTGCAGAGCAAAATGTGTCCAAAGTTAGGAGAACTCTTCCGGATACTTGGCAAGATGTGTCCAAAGCCAGGAGGACTCTTCCGGATTAAAAAAAAAAAAATTTTGGAGGAGAGAAGGAACTTGAATATTTGAAATGTCCCCCTTTCAAAGTTTCTTTGAACGCGGGACATTGAGGGGCAAATGATGAGTCAGGCCCAAGTGACTAAGTTCTTAATGGGCCAGGGCCTAAATCTGTGAAGATCCGGTCCGTTGGGATCCGAGCCCAAGTCTACGAAGAGTGCCACGTCAAGGTACCCACGTCGCTTCTGGAATAATCGTCAGTCTTTAACCTGCTTTTACCAAGTCTCGCGGAGAATATCTCACCTGCCTCTTCTATCAAGGGCAGTTCGAGGGATTCGTCGAAGTGGATGAAGCGTGGAGGCAAAGTCGCCCCCATCTGTTAGGGGGAGACTATAAATAGAAGAGACACTTTTTCTGTACTCTCTAAGTTTTGTAATCTCTGCCTATCTGAAAAGTAAAAACTACCGGCAACCTTTGCAAGTGGACGTAGGTAATATTGACCGAACCACTATAAATTCTCTCTCTCTTCATTATTTCTTTCATAAAGCATTTATTACTTGACGGGTGGTGTCTAAAACCAATTTTTGGCATCATCAGGAACTGTAGTATTATATTTCTAAAAGTGCTTAAAATTGAAGAAACAAAAGTAAATTTCTAATAATAACCATAAATTATATCTCCCTTGATGGAAAATGAATCTAGGAGAGATGGAAATAATTATAACTCAATTCCTAGGGAAGTGGGACCGAGGGCTGAGTTTACATTTTCACTTTATATCCTTCACCTCCTACCTCTATTAATCTTGGTGGATCTCAATTAACCATGGAAACAAGCGGCTAGTGGCCTTTTTGGATTTTTGTAAGTGGTTTAAAAAGAGTAATTATAGGTGACTATCCAAAACTGACCATCAAATTACCTCTCATTAGAGGAAATATGAGAAATCAATACCCAGCCATCACCCTAGTAATTCAATACCTAGAAAAGTGACGGTCTTAAAGGAAAAGGTGAAATATAGACAGGTCGTCAACATTTCTAAAACTTAAAAGAAAAAAAAGGCTACATTGATGGTTGGGTATTCATTTACCATCTTTCCTTGATTCATTTTTTGTTAAAGGAGATTGTTTGATGACCATTTATGGATATTCACATTTGTTTCTCTTTTTTAAAACAAATTTTAGAAATATATTTGTTAGATTTCCTAGAAGTTCAATTCCATGCAAACAAATGGATCCTAAAATAAAGGTTAGTACAAAAGAATAAATAGGTCTTGCACTCGACTCTCAAAAGATTTTCTTTCCGAGCTGAAGAGTCAACAACCTTGTTAAGCTTCTTTTAGAATGTAATGAATGCGGTAAGATCCCGACCCGAAATTCTCACGATTAGTATTAATTAAGTGGGCGATTAGTATTTTAAGTGGGATTAGAGATCGTGTGAATTAAAATGTAGATTTATTTAGCCTTGGCTATAGCTTTAGGGGATTTTGAGAGTGTTGGGATTCCATTTGACACACTCAAGGGTGCCTTGGGCTACACATGTAAGTGTGGGGAAATGATTCTTGATTTCAAAAAACTCTGATTCTTATTCCTTTTGAGAGGTTTTGTCATCACCCACAACTTTCGTGTTTATTCCATCCATGTCCAAAACCTAAAAACCCGGTTTTTAGCCAAAAGGGATAAACAATCTTTTCACACTCAAATCTATGCATGATTTTCAAAGTCTCCAAACCATGTGAAATATTTACTTTTCGGAAACTATATTTTTCGAGGAACATTTCTTCCTTCTTCGTTGATCGCATACGGGGCCTGCAGGAGGGGTTTCCAGTCACTTAAAGTATTAGACCTGTTGGGACCCACAAACCATTTATACTTAAACCAGCTCCTTATCTCTCGTTCAAATTCCATTTCCAGCTAGAGAAAAACACTAGAGCTCTGAGAAACTCACCTTCTTCCTCGGGTTTCACCTTGCATGCCTACCCATTTAGACTTGGAATGAAAATCTGAGTTTACCATTGTGTTATCCTTCCTCCAAGCTTTGGATACCAATTGTACAGAGATTCTACAAAACTCCATCTTCTCCTTACTATTTCTTCTTGTTTAGGGAAGCTATAGGTAAGAGATGAATCTCAGCCTCCATTTATGGTTTTGTTAGGTCCCTTAAACTCCCAAATTCTTACATGCAGAGCCTCTTTTGTAATGGTTCTTTGTTTTCCAGATTTTAGGT
This sequence comes from Camphora micrantha, assembly GCA_003546025.1. Lineage (NCBI taxonomy): Eukaryota > Viridiplantae > Streptophyta > Magnoliopsida > Laurales > Lauraceae > Camphora > Camphora micrantha. Next base: position 26,497,408 of record QPKB01000012.1, on the reverse strand, counting down.
GATTTTGAGGAATTCTCTTGGGGTTTTTGTAGATTGGTTCCCAGCTGTTTGAGAGGGATTCTTGGGAGTGAATTTGGTCTTGTTTTGGGCAAAGGCAAGTGATTAATTTAGTTGTTCCTTATGCATGCTATTATTTTAGGGATTCTAGCTTCAAAAGTATGTTTTACATAAATTTCATGTTCAGCTTATGTTTATTGTTAGCTAATTGTGGTGACTAGCATCTATTTCATACATGCATGTTACGTTATTGATTTTACTTGTCTGAGCTTTCTTCCTTAGCAACAAAACTCTCAATTATTACATGATCTTGATTTGGAAATCAAGGTTTTATGGGAATGGTTGTGTTTTGGAGAATGGAGGACTTGGTGTTGCTATTAGTGAAGGAGGAATTTTTTATAGACAATGTGGGCTCTGGGAGTTCAGGGGAATGTCAAGGGAAGAATGGACTTGAAAAGGGAGAAGCAATGACTTGAAACAAAATTGAAAAACAGATTTCCCACAGATGGCGGTCAGCTGCTGCCATGGTTTAAAAAATCAGCCAATATGAACCGGTATATCGGCCCATATTGGACTGATATTTGGCAGATAAATCGGTATCGGTATCGATTGGCAAAATATCCCAAAAATCTCGGTCCATCTCGGCCGAGATGAACATAATATCGGCATTACCGATATCTCGGCCGCTATTTTCAAAATATCGGCTGAGATGTTGTATGGTTGACAAAAACCCTAGTTTTCTTACTTTTTTCCCATCTTCTTCTCCTCTCCTCTCCTCTCCTTAGAGTAGCAGCAGCCATCCATACTACATAGCTCATCTCCATCACTATTTCTTGAAGAAAACATTTTATTTTGTAAAAGAAAATCAACTTAATTCCCTTTATTTTACTATTATGTGTTATTTATTTTAGATAAAGCATAGAAATGAATGTAAAGATCATTTGGTTTGTCACATGTGTTGTGTTCTTCACTTTGAAGTTAGATCTACACACTTTTATGCTAGATCTACTCATATATATGATTTTGGGTGTAGAAAATATATTATTTTAGATCTTCTAATTTAAAAAAAAAATAATTGTTGGAATATTTATGATACTAAATAGTAAATACTAAATACTAAATACTAATGGCTTACTAATAATGTATAAATGATAAATCTATTATATGAAATATTGGAGAAGACAACAAACTGCGACACATACAATACTCATAATTTAAGGTGACCGATATTTTGATTTATTGTTGTTACTAATGGAAATTCCAACATTTTTCTAATATTCTGGATTTTTTTTGGATATTTTTGCAATTTTTCTTGGATTAAAAAAAAAATCACACCGCAACGACCGCGACGAACCGAGAACCGCGACCGATACCGATATCATATCGATTTTTCGGTCTGGCCGATATTGTGACCGAAGCCGAGATTTTTAGCCATAGTTGCTGCTAGTCGCCAGTGATCGACCCTTGGCGGTTATATTTCCAGTGAGCGACATCTTTCTGATAGTGGGTCAGCTGGCGACTAGCCGCCAGTGACTGATAGGTGATCGACCCCCTGACAGTTACAATTCCTGAGAGCAAGACTTTTCTGTCAGGAGGTCCGCGGTCAGCTGGTGGCTAGCCGACTACTGATTGAGAGCTAACCGAATGTTTTGAAATGAGTTGTTTTTTGTGGAATCTTGTGTAGATGAAAACCATGGATATGTTGAGAGCTATCAAATTGACAATGTGCACTTGAAATTTAGAATGTCGTCCAACTTTGGTGGCATCAACTTATTTTCTAATTTCTGACATTCTGGTTTCAAATACAAAAGACGTCAAACGATGTGGTCTTAGCATATGCTTGCGTGCTTGTTTGTAAATCGAAGGTCAATTGAGAATTGTACTGGCACGTGACTATTTTGATTTTTAAATACCAAATTTGTCTTGAGTTATTCTAAGAGATGAAAGAGTCTTGCTTTCATGAAAACTCTTGATCAAGGAATTTTGGAGGGACTAGTTCTCGTGTTTGCACATGTTAATAGCTTATGCTATCTTGCCTTGTCTTGTCTTGACATGTAGTTTCCCCCTTTTGCATGATTAGCCTTGTAATTGTATTTTGTCTTGTGCATTCATGAACTTGAGTAGATACCACTGAACTTGGACTACCCTGTCAGCCTGATCAGTTGGTTTGGGGTTCTTAAATTACTTGGATCGTCTGTAGATTGGTTATATTGCTTGTACGTGACTTCCGATTCCGCAGCTGGACCTTGTCCACCTTCGTGGTGTGGGATCTTGTCTTGTCTTGTCTTGCTTGCTCTTATTATCTTGTATGATGGAGAAGGATTAGCTCAATGTGGATTTGCCAATCATGATATTATTAAGTATTCATATTAAAAGTATTTCTTATATCTTGTCTACGGATTTTCACTAACTTGTTAGTCATTTTAGCTATGTACTTGTTTTAAATTTCATAGTTCAATTAAATCATACTACTTTCATTCAAATTCAGCTATGTATATGACATGTATGCTCAATACCTAAATTGATCACCTACTAGACCATCGTGTTTGACCTTTTCATCTTGGTGCCTAGGTGCAGGGATCGATGCCTTTGAGGAGGAGGAGCGTGCGGAGGACGCGCTTGAGCCGCCGCATGATAGAGAGTGGCGACCCGACTATGTCATCTACATATCGGGTGGGGTCATGAGTTAGGAATCATCTTTTGGGAGGGTTCATACCATTTGTTTATGTTGTTGTTGTATTAGCCTTTGTTGGCCTCTTATTTATGGATTGTAAAAATTAATTTATTTTTATGTACTTGAACTTAAACTGCTATGGGAATGCTACATGTTGCATCTCTCTTTCTGAGATTATGTCTTATAATTGTATATATGTTTAGTGAGATTTGCTACACGCTTCCTCAAACTTGATCGAATTTATTGTCTTGGAGTCTTCACCGCAGAAACCTGTAAAAAATAGCACACGTGGATAAGAAATCCTCGTTTTGCGTGTGCACCGCCGCATTCTGGGATCCGGGATCGTCTTTGTCCTAAACCTGGTCCAGGGTCCGACAGATGCAAAGAAGATGGAACACGAGAACCTTAATGCCGTTTTACAATTACTAACATGTATTGAAACTTGGGAGCCCAATCAAATGGAATGGAGAGGTTGTTCTCTACAATGAAATCTGCTCGAAAGAATAGGTGAAAGTTCAAAAAGCTTCTTTAATGAAACGCACCTATGCTTCACTAAAATCTTTGAACTTCATAGGACAAAGAAAATGAGAATGTCACCTACAGCAGTGAACACCACCCTACCGCTGCCAGCCAGACCCAGTTTCTTTTGGCCACCCCCATCCACATTAAAGAGCAAGGTACCTGAAGGGGTGGCAAAATCTGACTTGACCAGCTAACTCGAACCAAACCTAGCCTGCATCCCAGCAAAATATATACAGCGGGTTGGTCATGGCGAAAGAGATCCTAACTTGCAATTTGAATGTGTTGGATTAAGGTCAACCCCCTCGACAGGCATATCCCCACCAAAACCATTTACACGATTTGGTAGTTTATTATTTTGGCACTGAGAATAATTTGTTTTATATGAAATGAGATGGCCTTGTGTTGGGCATTTTAAGACTTACGATTTAATTAAATATAGCCTCAATATTCCAAATGAATTCGATTTGGACCACGCTTCTATAGATTGTGTTGGGTTGAATTAATTGGTTGCATTGAATTCTGGTCATGATGCGGGTCAGATCGAGTTGACCGCATCAGGTGCATGTTGAAGTTACTTGACCCGATTTAAAAACGGCTTATATGCAGGTTGAAGATACTTGACCTGCTTTGATACCACAAGACTTGTTTGCCACCCCTACTTAGATCTCCTGCACTAAAAAGTGCGTCAGTAAATTAAATTGCATGCAAACTCTTTCTACTCAGCCCACTTTGATTTGTGCCTATAAAAAGGCGGCCTCTCTTGTAATTAAGGGATGCAAATGGGTCAGTTTTGGGACGGAACCATGCTAGATAGGGGTGTACACGAATCAGATTGGTGTGGATTGGGCCAAATCCGTCACCAGTCCGTTGCCTACGGATTGACATATTTGGAATCCGTCACCAATTCGTGGCAGTTAAAATCCGATCCGTGGAGGACCAGATCGGATCGGATTATTCCGTTCAATCTAATGTTAAAAGAAAAATATCAAACATGTTGTAAAAAAATTACATTTTGACCAATAAATTTTTTTTTATTTTATATTTATACATCTTAATTTATATTTAGATCCCTTATATATTCTTTATTTATATTTAATGTCAAAGGATCGGATCAGATTGAATCCGTGGATTGAGATTGGAATCCGCTACCGATCCGTTGTTAACGGATTACAAAATTCTCAATCCGTCACCAATCTGTTTACCTTCGGATCGGATAAAAATTCACGGATCGGATCGGATTTACGGATCGACGGAATTTTTTGCACCCCTAATACTAGACCCCGACCTGGAACCATTTATAAATGATGGTTCCAATTCCAGACCTGGCTCCAAGTCGAAACTTGTTTTGTTGGTTCCATACCCGATTCCAATTAGAGGACCCTAGTATGGTTTCGAAACGGGTCCGACTAGAGGACTGGAATCTAGCTCCAAAAAAAGATCCAAATTTCTTCTCTTGATTTTTATTTTTCTTTTTCTTTTTGCTTAAAATAAAGTCTTCACTCGAATTATGATATTGCATTAAATAAAGTCTACTACCTTTGGGATCAAACATAAAATAGCAAAACCAAAGTGACTTTAAGCCACAATTTGCAACATTAAAGACTCATTAGGCCAGTCCAAGGGGCAAGAATTTATATGGACCCGGACTATGACCCATTTATCGATTGAAACCCAAACCCGAACCCAAACATCCGGATAATACAGTACCCATGTGCATCCCTACTTATAATCAACCAATTCATAAGATCATTAATACAAAAACAGCTACCTCAACCTTTCCCTAGTAAGCCCTAGCAAGTGGTATCAGAAAGTTCTTTCCCTTACACCCGAGAAAAAACTCAAGAAGACGCCCAAATCTTTGGAAAAGAGAGAGAATGGACTGATACCTCAATTTGGCCCCTACCATAGGTGCAAAACTGTCTTCCACCCATGAATAAGACCCGGTCACACGAGAAGAACTCACTATAGCCCACAACTAATGACCCACGAACTCCGTTTGAACACACACTTTCTCACGAGTGAGACCGGTATTAAAAAAAACAAAGAAAATAAAATATTTGCTTTCTAAAAGTATGAACCAGATTTTATGGACCCCACCTGGATGCAAACCAACCATAGGAATAAGGAGGATGAATAGGGTAAGATGTGTAAAATTGGTAGGCCAAATATCACTGTAACCCATGATTTCAGGCCTCAAAAGTTCAATGATTTTCTAAGTGCACTTTTTACAGTGATTCAAATCAACAAGTGAACTCGGACAAGTGCAGAATTTAAGTGTGCAATTTCTTTTTTCTTTCTTTCTTTATTTCCTTGTTGTTTCTTTTCTTATGTTCCTTATTGTTGCTGCTGCTGTGTCATTGCTTGACAGTTGTCTAAGTTCTGCTAAGGGCATCCGTAAATCCATTGATGCACAATTTTTTGAATAATGAAATATATGACAGGAATGCTTGGGGCACAAGATGTAAATGAAATCCTGTGACCAACAAATACTTTTTGGATTGTTTAAGTAATGCTGGGATTATGTGATCCATGGATATCAATTTCCATGTGGACGTGGACCCCCTTCCACCTCTTGCATGAAATAAATTAAAATTGGTTCAAAATTTCCCTCTATGAGAAAAGCATTGCACCAAACCCAGGAGAAGTTGCACCTACCAAAAATCGGAGCATTTTCAACGGCCCTGTCATTGTATAGTTTATAATTCAATCTTTTATAGTTCATTAAGAGTAGTACTTTTGGCTCCTTGCTTTTTAGGAGAGAATATTTCGTTGTTTTCTCCTAAATCTTTATATGTGGAATAATCTGCTGTGAATCACTGAATTAATAATTGCAAGATATTTTCATCATCTCACCCAATCAAGCACTCCATGACAGATTAGGAATGAGGACCATTCTGAGTAGCCCTCAATTGAAAAAAAGAGAACAGATTCGTGTTTTCAATTGATTTGAAGCACTAGGGAAGCAAAATAAGGAATATATGAAGCAACAATGGTAATCTGAATTACAGTCTGCAAACTAATAGGTAAAATGCATTTAAATAGAATAGTGATGAGTGCATATATCTTCATACCTCAAAAAGCAACATCCTCTCTATGAGAGCAATACATTTTGGCGTCGGAAATCTACTCTATTGGATTATGATTAAATCGATTTAGGTCTTGATTTCTTATTCTTTAAGAGAATACATTCATTAAATCAGTTCAACACTCTTGTTTGAGAAAGGGACTAGGTCCTCAGTCAAATGGATTTATTCGTGGGTCATGTTCGCTGGCCATAACCATCCCAGTACATAAGCAAGTGGGGCACATAACCTGGAGATTGTGAAGGTTACAAATGATAAGGCGTCAAGTAAAACAAGATACAAGAAACTGTTTTTTTGGTATAAAAGATACATGTAACTGTTACAAATTCAGAATTCACTAGTCATGCCAGAAATTTATAACAGGAAAAGTAAAGATGCTTTAGATTTGATGTATGAAATCTATGCATTACAAAATCATGTGGAGAAAATGGAATTAGCAGCTGCCAATATGAATGGATATGGAATGTAATACAATATAATATAAGAGAATTGAAGTTATGTTGGGTAACAGTTTGACTACATGTTTACCTAACACGATTATTTCGTCTGTTGACATAATGATGTTAGATGCTACCTCAAAAAATTGAAACAACACTTGCAAGCAGTCGATCAAAGTACATGGCTACTACAAGAAGCTTCCATCTGAGTCTTGAATCAAGTCAATTCACAGTCATAGCTTAAAAAAAAAAAAAAAAAAGGCCTAAAGTAACAAGCAAGTGCTTTTAACTATTTGGCTTGTGCATGCAGAGATAGGTTGATGGGACATATATCCAATCCTAAGTATGAGAATCCCAGTCTTCTTAGAAAGCAAATTGATGCAAAACATATAGTAAAGAATGCAGAAAAATCAAAATAGGTAGAAGATACTTAGATAATAAGATATGGCACCAACAAAGGAGAGGAATGGTTAGAAATGGAAGATGATGGGAATCTACCCTCCAAAGAGGAGAAAATCAACACGAAGCAATAAAAACAGAGCTCTTCAAATGTTCACAGGAAAAAAAATTCCTCCACAATGTAATATTTAATTTGTCCAAGATAAAAAGAAACTCTAAGCCACTCCACTTTTGCTTTAGGGGCCTGTTTGTTTTCAAGGAATTGAATTTCTAGGAATTCATGGTAAAATGGATTCCAACAAAGTTATGCTAAAGAAGATCTTATATTCTTAGGCAATATATCATCATCATCTTCTTCATCAAAGCATTATCCCAACTATGTTGGGGTCGGCTACATGAATTATGTTTCTCCATTCCTATCCATCGTAAGCCAAATCCTTAAATATGTTGCACTTCTTCAGATATATTTTTACTACCTATATCCACGTCCTCTTTGGCCTACCCCTTCCCCTAGATGGGCCATCAGCCTGCATAGGTGTATAATACATACATACATACATATATACATATACATATAAATATAAATATAAATATAAATATAAATATATTGTTTTAAAAAATCCTACCTTCCCAGCCCCTGAGCAGTTTAGACACCTTTGAGTTGTGGGTGCATGAAGAGGACGATCAGAATTGCCGGAAACTGAAATTGGTTCAATGCTCAAAACCACCCCACTAGCAGAACATCTTGCACATGCCAAATATCCTGTACTCCATAAGAGCATACAACCATAAAACATTAGATTGAGTAATCTCAAACCAAGAAGTTCATCAATGAATAAATCTAGTACTAGTAATTTAGGCCCTCTAATAACTAACAATAATGCTAGAAAGTGATTTATAAGTTCATAGAATTTTTTTACTAGTTCTCTTGAATTAATTAAATTTAACATTCTTCTATTTTCACTTATCTAAAAATATCTCTATTTGCAATGTCTCACACAAATAACTTGTCAATTTTTATGCAATCTTGGATTTTAAATATGTAGAACACAAAAGCAGGCAATAATCTCTTTTAGACGATAATGCTTGATGGCACAAGACTCGTAGAAACATGGGTCAAGCATCCCTTAGCCGAGCATAGCTTCTATGACAAAACAGCAGGAATACATGGAGATTGTCATGTTGATTCTCTAGAAATCCACCAGTTGCCAACAATAAGTCATCCACCGGACTTTTCATGTTATGAAAACTTCAAATTAGTGCCCAGTGCTTTTTAATTGGATTTTTATCGAATCCTAAAAGCAAAATGGTAGGGAATCTATTTACAATGTCCTGAGACTTCAGGATTTTATTCAAAGTGGCAATATCATAGATTTAGGTTAAATTGGAATACATTTACATCATCAAATTGTAATTCATGTGAGGATCTTCCTCCATTCAGGGGAGACTTGAATATGCATTTTTTCAGGCTTTTCTTTTTCACCAAGATCTTCTTCTGAGTCCTATGATTGGGCCCCCAAACTTATTTTCCAACTATTCTGTTGGTAAAACTAGGGCTGTCAAAGGGCCCCGCATGGCCAGGGTTGTCCTTACCCTGCCGTCAACATATGTGGGCTGGGACAAAGGCAGGACAAAGCCCTCGGAGGGCCTACATTACCTAGGCCCTAACCCTACCGTCATTTATAGAAACTGTATTCTTGGATGATGGATTTAATCCAAGTGGCAGACACATGTAGACTTCTTCCTTGAGATCCCATGCAAGCAAGCATTTTTAACATCCGCCTGGAAGAGAGGACATGATTAGGAAGCACCCAATGCTAAGAGAATACACATCGTAGTCATTTACTTTTTCAACCGGTGCAAAGGTTTCATCAAATTCTTCTCGCATTTTCATAAGAAACCAATCCCGTCGACTATCCTGATAGAATTCTTGTAGAGCAGGTATACCTTCATCTGGCATGGTGGAATACACTAGCTCCATTAATTGAGTCCAACAATTTACAAAGCCAGAATAATAGGAACTTCTCGGGGCCTGTGGACTCTTTGAGTGCTAATGAAGCTAAAGTTTATGCTCTTCTTATTGGTTTTTGTGAGTTATCTTTGGAAAGCCTCAATGCTATAATTGACGGGGATTCTTATTCCGCTATTCAATGGGGTTCTGGGGAAGCTTCTGTTCCTTGGAGATTGTTGGATTGGGTGGAGGAGGTGAAGGATATCTCTAGACGTTTGGGTGCTTCATTCCATCATATTTTATGAGAGGCTAATATCATGGCCGACGCTCTTGCAAAAGAATTTTTTTGCACTTCTAGTCTTTTTGATGTTCAGCTGATTTTTTTTTTTTTTTGTTGGGAGCTCTTTTTTTTTTTTTTTTTGGGTGTGTTTCTTTGTTCTTCTCCTAATTGGAACAATAGAATTTACCATTATAAGAAAATAAGATATACAAAACTATCAAGGAATTAAACTTATGAGTCATACTATGAAGTTAAGATAAAGAGTAATGAAGCAAAGGATTGAACAAAATACCAAGACATCTAAAAATCAATTTATGTTCATGCTAAGGAGTTAACTATGGAAGCTATCTTCTCTTAGGCAATAAATGGAAAAATATCGAGCGAAGAGGAAAGATCTACATATTGTCCTTATCAACCTAGAAAAAGCTTATGATAGTGTACCTAGAGATTTGATTTGGCGGGTTTTAAATAAAAAAGAATGTTCCAAGGATATTGAAATTACAACAGACATGTATGTGTGGGAACTGCCTATGGAGAGACGGATGAGTTCCCAGTGACCATACGTTTGCATTAAGGGTCAGCCGTAAGCCCTTATCTCTTTGCTCTGATTATGGATGAATTAATTGCTCATATTCAAGATGAGGCACCTTGGTGTATGTTGTTTATAGATGATATGGTTATGGTGGATGAATCAAGAGATGGTGTGAATGCAAAACTTGAGAGATGGTGGGAGGCTTAAGAATCCAAAGGCTTTAAAATAAGCCGTACAAAGATAGAATATATGGATTGCAACTTCAGTGGGCATACACAAAGTGCTGAAACTACTGTGATAATTGAAGCCCCAGGAGACACCACAAAGATATTCATTCTGTTACCTTGGCTTAATAATTACTAAGGATGGAAAGATTGATGAAGATGTTGAACTAGTGGTGGACCCACGGTTGTTTGAGTGGAGCAGATGATGGCAATGATGTTAATTTGTCATTTAGAGGGGATGAAGGGACAGGGCGCGGAGGGGTATGGTTGTGGCTTAATTCTGTTAGGGGCATGGGCTTTTTCCACAGGTTTTCAACAGTGGAGAAGAGAATGCAACCTAAACATTAGCTTACTCAAGCTTTAGTCAAGCTCAACTAATTCTTGGATGTTAGGACAAAAATCTAAACAAGAATAGCTTGTAAGGCACATTTGGAGAACAGCAATCACAATGGTAGGTCTGGGTAATTGGGGCGTAAGATTTCCATATTCAACGTGGGGCGTCTGCCCCAAGTGCCCAATACATTGGTCTGCCATTGCGTCAAACATAGGATAAAAGCAAGATGGTTGAAGTGGAGACTTGCTTATGGAGTTCTTTGTGATCAGCGCATACCAACAAGATTGAACGGAAAATTTCACAGGACAAGGATTAGACCAGCTATGACATACAGATCAGAATGTTGGGCAATCAAGAAGCGACATGCACAAAATGGATGTAATAAAGATGAGAATGTTGAGGTGGAAGTGTAGTAAAACTAGGAAGGACAAAATTAGAAATGAGTGCTTTCAACAAAGTTTCAAGGTGGCATAAATAGGGTATAAGAGTAGAGTGACCTGTTTGAGATGCTGGTACGTAAAACTTAGCTATGCAAGTTGATGGTCCACCAAGGTGAAGGCGTAGGCTGAAAAGGATGTGGATAGAGGTAGTAAAAATAGTTATGAAAGCGTGTAACTTCTCTAAGGATTTGGCACAGGATAGATCGGAATGGAGAAATATAATTCATGTAGCTGACCCCAACATAGTTGGGATAGGGCTCCAATGATGATGATGATTACAATTCATTTAGAGGTGAAATTTCTTTTACCAACAAATGATTTTATATAATAGTAATGCAATGTTACATATATAAAGATTAGTTATTGGAAATAAATTTTCTTACATTCTTTTGGCATATTTTTATCAGAATGTTTGCCACTCCCAAGTCCCAAATAGATGATTTGGGTAAGGTTTTTGTGATGACAAGATAACAGAAAAATGATATTATCTCTTATTGACCATGGAATCAAAATATAATACTTGACTAGAGCTTTCTCTCTTTTAAAATATCTACTCCTAAAGGGCTTATTGTGGTGGTTATATGATTCTCCCCCTTATGAAGAGTAGTATCTCAAGTTTTTACCACATAGCAATGGAGTTCATGGTTCAGTTATCTACAATAATTGATCAAATGGCTTCCCCTAGACAAACCATGTTTGAAAGTATCCATGACTTTGACTAACAGCTCGAAAGTAGATGATAGTAAAGGAATAGAGAAGCAGCCCACTTCCAACGGATTTGGAGACCAAACACTATTTCAAACAGAGTGAGTCTATGGTGGGACCCATAAATCAACATCGGAATTCCTAAACATATGAGCCCCATGTGTCATGATATTTATACCCATTTGCTCTAACTAGAATTTGTATCTGAAACTCCATTTTCATATTAAAAGAATCTGTATCTCTTTTTTTCTTCCCTCACAAACTTTAAGCATGGGCTCCATATCTGTGTCATATCATGTCTGATACACCAATTATATATATAAATCTGTGCTTGCTGATTCAATGTTGAGTCCCACTGAGTGAGCATTCATGTGCAGTACTTGGGTTTCATAGCTGATGTAAAATACATACTACAACGAATATACTTGGGCCAAGGATATTACGTCTCCTCTTAATCAGCATGTACACCAATCAAAAGAAAGAAAGAAAAGTAAAAGAAAAGAAGAAGGTGGAAATCCTAAAAATCTACTTATGCATACCAGTTCCATGGCAGTACTTGCATCTTTTTTTTTCTTGTTGCTCAACATTGTTCGCTTCAAGCAACATTAAAGCAGAAATGACACCTACTGCTCCACCTGAAAAGGATGCCACAATAGGATCCACCTGACTGGAAAAAAACAAAAAAAAGAACAAAAAAAAAAAAAAAGGATTTCAGAGGATTGAACAATTTAATCAAGTTCTTCGTGCGGTATTTATGGGGCTAGAAACAAAAGGTTGCTTTTCTCAAAACAAGTCTGCATTGGTGATCAATAATTATAATAACAAGCATACTGAAATTCAGAAACACCTTAATTGCAGTGGCAAATGCATGCTGCGTATGAAATCCTCATATGTAGTACCTCCCAATCCTAGTTTAAGCTCCAACTGCAACAAAAGAGTCAATTTTATATTGTTTTCAGTCATCTTGTTACAAAGGCCCAGGAAGTAAAGAGCACACACATCATTCACAACAGAGTAGGAAAAACCCGCTTAACTTCAACATATCAATCATGATGGGTTCTGTAATTGAGTCATTGGTCACAGTAATAAAAATCAGAAGCAGAAAACCCAAAGCCTGTGGTTAATAATGCCAAAAATAGAGGGGGGAGTGAAAGGTGTGCAGCAGAAACTTCGTCTAGATTTTATAATGTACAGTAACTGTCTAATTGACTTCCTTCTTGGGAGCCATAATCCAGAGGGAACAGGAACCATGCTCCACTTTATTCCATGAAAGTATTCAAGTACATGTTCCGCATACATCCAACAAGCCATTGTTTAGGGATAGCAATGACAAACTTATGGCTACATATGATGCTTCCATTGGCAAATGATATAGTTTCAATTGATTAACTAGACTTTTCTATAAAGAATACCAGTACAACTTTTTAAGCATTGAAGTTCTAGAGTTGAAAATAGCGACTTTCATTAAGTTAGTGACTCGAGAATTCTTTGGAAGCTACCGAGATAAATCATATAGCTGCATAAATACCATAATCTTAATAGCAGCTTCTTGACTCATTAGGGTTGCCGTTGAAAGGAGGCGTGCCACACCAGCCACTGGAACTGAACCCCAGTTCACCGTCTGAATGCAATCGGGGCCCAAGGGAAAAGCACCTTCTCAAAGTGATCAAGGGAAGGAGTCAGACTCCGTGATCGAGATAGAAGTGCCTGCGAGTAGCCAGCGCGCTAAAGGTTTCTTAGAAGCCCCTTGCACAGCTAGAGAAAAGGATATTGTGACGCCAATATGGCAATCAGGTATCTGGTACAGTGAAGCGTAACCGGATAAGCAAGACCAGTGGTGACATTTGACAGAGAACTCCAACAAAGCAGGAGGAAAAGGGAATGTTTTTTGATAGGCCAGTTGCATAGGCAGCACATACACACCCAAGTATTGCATCAGAGACTTCGACAGGTATGATGCTTAAGAGGGGATCTGGAAATCTTAGAGCTCCCAAAGCAAATTCCTCCTCTTCAAGTTCATCATGCTAGAGAGTGATATGTTCCGAGCACGAAGATGGTCACCATGATCACACTCATGGTGACCAACTGGGTTTCAAACTTCGACCCAGAAACAGCTTTTCTAGCCCTCTACCCTCTCTGGATACAGATCCCAGGCCTACCCATAGAACTGTAGGAGGAAAAGCATCTTGTTCGTTTAGTGTCACCAATCGGACAATACATCACGGTGGATGAGGTTACATGCTCTCAAGGAAAAAAAAATTGGGAGGGGGGGTTGGTGGTGGTGGATGGTGGACAAAAGGCTTCCTTTGCGAGAGAGAGTGTTGAAATAGATGTCGGTGGGGAATCAGTGGATGAGATTCTCATCAAGCTTCCATAGGCCAAAAGAGCGTAAAAGGTATACTATGAGCAGTATCCTCAGAAGTGCAACCACTGCAACAAACCAGCAGCAGCAAATGATGCATTCTGTGTAAACTGCTACCACAGGCGAGACAAGAAGGAAACAACAGAAGGCGATGAGGTAGGGCTTCAATGGACGGCACATTCAGAACAAGAGCGAGACTCCGATGGGAGAGTTGTGAGGGACAAGAGGGATGGCAACTGGTCAAATACAGACCAAAAGGGAGGAGGAAAAAGAGGTCCGGAGACAACGCGTGAGGAAGGAGGTCACAAAAATTCTCTCCATTCATGAAAGGATGCTAAGGGAAAATGTCCAGCCAATCAAAAGGAACAAGGAGAGCATGACTCATAATAAGAAGGTTGACAAGCCAGGTCAAGCAAACTCACTGCCAAGTTCCTCAGACACGGGCATGTCAGGAGTTGTAAAAAACCTGCTGTGTCGAACTGACGCTGAAGAAGGGACCATTAAAGTGATAAGGCTAGACAGCACGTTACTGGAGAGACGGTCAATGACAGAGAAGACAAAGGAGCAAATTGCCATGGAGAAGGTATAAAGAGTAGTAGGAAATGGTCTGGAAGGAAATTTAAGAGAGGAGGTAAATGTTGTGAGAGACGCTGAAATGATAGAAGGCGACCACCCAGGTGACTTTATGTCAACCACTGTTCCTTATCCCCATCTGTCCACGTGTACTCAATCAAATGAACAAACCATTTATGACCTCAACTACCCAAACCACATGGACCTCGTTTTAAGGCCTGTAGGAAACAGTCTGGGGAAGGACCTTGTTATGCCAGTTCAAACCACTCCTATGGCTACCGAGGTAGAGGAAACCCATCTGAACCAGAATATGGAACCGGCACCTGAAAATCAACCAAACAGGACTCTCATTCCAAACCAGGACCAGAGTCTGACACCTGAAAAAATTCTCATCCCAAACCCAGATCCTTATGTCCCAATTCATATCAAACCAGACAGCCTGGGAAGGAAACAAAAAAGAAAAAGAAAGTCACCCAGGTCAGTGAAGCATGTAGGTCCTCCAGCTCAGGAAAACCAGGGTAGTGGACATTCTTCTACTATAGCCAACTATATGTTTTCATACCCTCCCACCTTGCAAGAGGTGGCCGCCTTTGTGGCCAAGACAAGCTGGAACGAACATGCTTCATGCTCCACTGACTTGGTCATTGCTCTCACCCAAACACACTCAAGAGGGTGGCAGGAAGAGCTCTAAACCAATCATGTAAGGTCATTATGGAAGAGGCCATTTGTTGAAGGAGATTCTTTGACTAGAAATTTTGGAAAAAGATCTCTTTACCACTCAGATCCAAGACTTTGGTTCATTAAAACCAAATTTCAGACGAAGCCTTAGGTAACAGTCAAGATTGCCAAAGGCAAAGCCAAGCTAGAGCTCACCTTCAGAGGGAAGGGAATTCACGCTCTCATGCAGTACAATCAGGAGCTTTTTCATGGAGGAAGGTATCACTAACATGGTTCAAAATAGTGGCCATTACGTAGCGTAGCGGCCGCATTATCTATTATAGCGGTTGAGGCCAATACACTACTTTTTAAAATAGCGGCGCTACGGTCTAAAACCTAATAGAGCCAAACAATTTTAATTTATAACACCATTTTTCCTATTTCTTCTTCTCAATAGCCTTTCCTATGGTTGTCTCTACCCTTATATGGTTCCATATCACTAAAAAAAATGCAAAATTAATTGTTATACAAGATTCCAAAATAAAAAAAAAGAAAACACTTCCAAAATTAACACCGCTATGCCACAATGTAGCGTTTTGGCCATTGGCTACTACGCCCACTGCAACAGCTATTTTTATTCTTGATCGATAACACCATTCTTCTATTATCTTTTAATGACGATACTCAATTGGAATGTGGGAGGGATCTCTAGGAGAGCCATGTCCCAGCACCTATTTGTGCTCTTTAAGGACCATGACCTCCTTGGTTCTTTGAAACCAGGACCTTACCGCAAAATACAACTAAAATCATGTCAAAGCTCTCGATATTTTTTGATAGGCATTCCGAAGGCATATGGGTGTTCTAGAGACGGAGCAGTCTCCCTCACTCTGGAAAATTCTGACATCATATCACCTTTTCCATGCAAGGGGGATTTCTTCTCAACAGTCTATGCCTCCCCTAATTGGAAGAGAGAGCGCTTGAGGGCAGACGTGAAAAGATTCAAGGACACCCACATCTAGACCAACTCCCAATGGCTTCTCATGGGTGACTTTAATAGTATTTCTAGTCACCAAGACAGTGGGAGGATCAATAGACCCTTTCTCTCTCCCCATAATAGACAATTCCGAGAGTGGAAGAATTATTCTCAGCTGGTGGACATCCATTTTGTGGGGCCTCCTTATACCTGGAGTAACAATAGGAGGGGTGTCGAACGTATTATGGAACAGTTGGATAGAGGTATAGCCTATGATACCCAGATACTTGTACAAGACCAATGTATCCGTATCGGACTAATACGACAGTTGTATTGGTACTTGATATTGCACCAATACTTCTAGGGAACAAGTTTAACATATTCAACTTATAAAGTCATTTACTTCATATAGTTCTTTTAATATTTTCACTTATCACCATAAAAAATGCTAGAAAGGGATAAAAACAAGGATAATTTCATTGATTCAAAAGCGATCTAAAGAAAAAAATTAGGACACTCTTATCCATATCCGTGTCCTAGATTTTCAAAAGTGATGAGTCGTATCCCCAATCCTCATATCAGTGACAATATCCATATCCTTTTTCTAATAGTGGCAGAAGCTTTGGGTAGAATGATAAAAGGGGTTGTGAACGTGGGTTTATTTGAAGGTTTTAAAGTGGCAAGCAACACCCCCACAATCAACCATTTGCAGTTTGTAGATGATACCCTAATCTTCTACGGAGCAAATGAAGACCACATTAGAAACGTGAAAGCCACTCCTCTGCTTTGAAGCTGTATCAGGCCTTAAAGTTAACTTCTTTAAAAGTGAGCTAATCGTCATAAGAGTTAAGAATTATATGCTTCACAAATATGCGAATATCCTAGGGTGCAAAGTGAGAGACCTGCCAGCTTCATATCTAGCTTTACCCTTGTGCTTGGGATCAGTCAATAAATCTTTGTGGGAATCGGTAGTGGAGAGGGTTGAGAAAAAACTGTCTGCATGGAGCTAACTATTTGTCCATCGGAGGAAGAGTTGCCCTTATAAGGTCAGTGCTGTCGAATTTGCAAGTGTACTACTTCTCCCTTTTCAAATGCCCGGCCTCTGTTATCAAGAGAATAGAAAGGTTGGAGAAAGATTTCTTATGGTATGGAAATGGTGCTCAAAAGAAGTATCACTTGGTGGATTGGGGTTCAATCTGTAAACCGAAGGAAGAAAGGGGCCTCGGAATTAAGCCTCGGAAGCAGATGAAACAAGCCCTACTGGGTAAGTGGTTGTGGAGGATAGGAGATGGGACGGATGGCCTATAGAGATAGGCCTTGGATAGGAAATACAGTTTGCCGAGAAGTGGGCAGGAGGTTAAGGAGGCCCCTAATATGGTATCTGCTATATGAAGGGCATCCTATCAATTAAAAAGATTTTTTGGAGGACATCAAATACAAGGTTGGATCAGTGGAGAAGGTTCTTTTCTGGAAGGATTGGTGGGTTGGTGACTGGACTCTTGAAGCTCAGTTTCCGGATTTGTATGACTGCGCTGTGGATAAGGAGGCTACGATCAATTCTAACATGCCTAGAGTCGGCGGTTAGGTAGTTTGGAGCCCCATTTTAAGGAGGTATTTGAAGGAGAATGAAGAAAGTCAATTCATTTTACTCCTTAACCTTCTAGAAGATGTGCACATTCCAGGTGGAGAGGAAGATGCTAAGGGGTGGGCTGCTTCTAAAGATGGCTACTTCTCAGTTTCCTCGTTCTTCTCAGCTATATCTAACAGATAGCGGGTGAGGAGCGATGTGTGTAGTATATGGAAGCTGAAGGCCCGGCTAAGGGTGGTAATCTTCGGATGGTTGGTTCTCAGGAAAAGAACTCTTACTATGGATAACTTGAGGATGGGGAAAATTATTGTTAACGGGTGCCCCATGTGCTTAAGAGAGGAGGAATTAGTGGACCACCTTATGGTGCACTGCAAAATTGCTCAGGCTATCTGGAGGTCCTTGGTTGGGTGGTTTGAATACTGTGTGTTTCCTAAAACCCTTCTAGAGTTGTTCCAGGAGTGGAAGCCTCCTATAGGAGTTCCTAGAGGCAAGGAACTGTGGAGATTGCATTTCTTGCGGTTCTGTGGACAATTTGGAAGGAAAGGAACTCAAGGTGTTTTGAAGTAGTTGCCTCCAGTGTCAGCTGCTTGGTGGAGAAAACTAACTGTCTAGTTTCTCTATGGGTATCCATAAGCCCATCTTTTAAAGGATACTCTATGGAACAGATAATGTTAAATTGGGAGGAGTTGGCCTTCTCTTATGCAAGGCCTTAGCTGTTTTGTCCTAGGGCCCTTTCTCTTTTTCTTGTTTGCCTGTTTTAGCCTATCAGTATACTACTCTTGTACTGCTTGCTTCTTTTTTAATTGAAGTAACCATTCAAAAAAAAAAAAAAAAAAAAACATGCAATGGCCTCATGCTTTTCCTAACTACAACGTGTACCACCTTCCAAGAATATTCTCCTTCCACAATTCTATCTTACTCAAGAATAAGCAGGGACCAGCAAAAGGAATGTTAGGGCATGAACATGCGGCATCAGCTCCAGCACTTCACTGCATTCGTTACGAATGCCCGATTTAACTCAGATATGGAACATGTCCTTTTCCACCAAAAGTTGGTTAAGCTAGCAGACCACCTTTCTAAGTAGAATGGGGAAACTTTTGGGAATATTCTCATTGAAACCAGGTTACTCAGAAATAGATTTAACGGTCTACAGAACCAGCCCAGTTACCATAAATCTAGTTTTTTACAGAACCTGGAGACAACCCTGACCAGAGAGTACTCTGAGGCTCAGTCAGGAAGAGGATTTCTGGGCTCAGAGATCTAGAATTTCTTGGCTAAAGGGAGGAGACAGGAACACTAAGTTTTTCTATGCTGCAGCTGTGATGCGCTCAAAATCAAACCATATACACAACCTGAAGGATGACAGTGGTCAGCCGGTATCCTCTGAAGAACAATTGCTGCAGATCACACAAACCCTTTCTTTCGGAAAATCTATGAGCAGGATCACACTAACAATGGTATCTTTGAGATACCCACCTTCCTCCCAAAAGTTTTTGGTGAGAATGAATACCAGATCCTTCTCAGTATCCCTGATGAGCAGGAAGTTAGGAAAGCTGCCTCCTTGATAGACAATGACATGGCCCCCTGGGCTTCATGGTTTCAATGCTAGATTCTATTGGGAATTCTGGGATGACGTAAAAGGCGATATCATGAACTTTGTGACAGATTTCTTCCGTTTCAACCATATATGGAAAGCCAGGTTAACGGAACCACTATCGTCCTCATCCCAAAAAAGGCTAATGCGGCTCACCTTAAAAAATTTAGACCGATTGGCCTTTGTAATTTCCAGTACAAAATTATCTCTAAAATCTTAGTGAAACGTCTTAGACCTCTCCTGCCCTCTCTGGTCTCAGACAACCAAGGAGCTTTTCTCCCTGGTAAAGGGCTTCAGACCATATCATCTTAGCCAGGGAAATGACTCATTTCATGAACCAGGGAAGGAGGAAGAAGAAAATCTTGGCCATCAAGCTTGACATTCACAAGGCCTATGTTACAATCTCCTGGGATTTTCTCCCCCAGTGCCTCTCTCAAGTAGGGCCTGATGAGAGGATTGTAGGGAGGATAATGAGGTGTGTCTCCACCGCAAGTTTCAGGATCAGAGTTAATGGCAACTTGACAGTTACTACTTGGCCTAGTAGAGGTCTTAGACGGGGGGACCCTATCTCACCCTATCTCTACATCATATGTGGAGACGCTCCCAATAGATACTTAAAGGCTATGGATCAAAGAACCAAGTATATCTACCCTAAAATTGCTCCAAGGGGAGACAGGGTGGGCCTCCAATTTATAGATGATCTTCTAATTTTCTTGAATGTCAAAGAGAAGGCCATTAAGGGGATATCTAGGGCCCTTACTATGTCTGAGGAAAAGGCAGGTCAGGCCATAAATAGATCCAAGTTGGCCCTCATACTTTCTAAGGGTACCCAAGGAAGTGACATAGCCAGGATTAAGTCTATCTTAGGCATTGGCACAGTGACGGAGAGCATCTCCTACCTAGGGGCCTCTCTATCATACGAGTCTGGCCATAAAGAGGATATCAAAACCATAACTAATTGACTAGACAGAAGATTGGCAGCCTCGAGAGGGATGCTTTTGTCTCATGCAGGTAGAAAGCTACTAATCCAAACAACGATATCTTCTATTCCCAACTACTGGATAAGGAGCATCTCGATGCCTAAGAAGGTCATCGGAGATCTCACAGCTATTCATAGGAACTTCCTGTGGAGAGGGCCAAGTAGCAAAGGTACAAGCAATAGTTTCTATCTTATTGCTTGGAACAAGGTTACCAAGCCGAGGCTTGAAGGAGGGTATTGGGTTGAGAGACCTGTACAACCAAATGAGAGCTTTCCAAACTCATTATGTCTGGAGATTTCTCCAGAACCCATCTGCCTAGTGGGTCAGGATCTTGACCCAAAGATACCTCAACAAGGTCCCGTTTGAGCAGTATAAAACCAAGGAGGGGAGTCTAAATTCTGGAAAATCCTTCTTGCCAACAGAGAGTTGCTTCTGAGTGGTCAAAGATGCGTGGTTAGCGCGTTCAGAGATACTTGAGTTTATGGTATGGGACCTCTATCCCAGGTCTCTCTAAAGGAGGGCTCCAGCATAACTGTTGAAAACATAAAAATGGTTTTGTATCTCATTGTGGAAAAGGGCCAAACCATCTCTTGGAATGAGAATGTTATAAGGAAAATGTGGGATAAAGAGGTGGCCGACAAGATCCTCATAATCCCTCTTCGTGGGAAAGATGTGAGGTGCTGGGCCAGTGAGAAAGCAGGCACTTGCTCCATGAAAGCTATTTACAATAATTAATGGGCACCTCATATGGGCCTCACCTTCCATGGAAAGTCCTTTGGAAGCTTGACCTGCCTCCAAAACAAAAATTCTTCCTTCGGTGTCTCCTGCTTGACACTCTCCCCATTGCGAGAAAGAGTTTTTCGTCATACTAATCCAGCAAATATGAATTGTATTCCTTGTCGGTCCTCACCTGAAACGGTCAATCATCTGTTCAGCACCTGCACAGTCACCACTGCCATTTGGAACAACCTCTCCCAGTCTGTTCCTAGGCCTAACCAAAATGAAGGCTTCACTGGGTGGTTCTGGCACAGGGCTAACAACCAGAATAGGAAATCCTGGTTCATTTGAAAATGAGAAACGCCTAGCTTTTGCTCGTACAGCCATCTACCCCACAACTGTTATCCATAAAACCAAGATCGCCTTATATCAATGGAACTTAGCTAGTAAGGTCCGTGAAGGCTGGATCAAAATCTGAGTGGGTTTAGAACAAGGATTAGAGCCAAACAGTCCCATAAAATTCACCAATACTGTGTACAAGGGCTGCTTTAAATTTTCCAAAACGTGGGGTTTTCTGTAAAATCTACATATCTTAAAAAACAGCAGACGAACTGTCCATATGGGTCAATTTAAATTAGCCAGCCCAAGCTCAAAGTCTTCAATCCAGTCGGTCCACTTCCTCTACAGATGGGCGATATGGGGCCCACAACCGGACACATGGTGAAGGTTCTGGATGTCCCAGCTGTTCCAACTTAATAAACCCTAATAATAATGAAGAAAGAAGGTATGGAGAAAAAACTTCTTCATTCAACCTAAAAAATAATAGTATGTTACATATCTCAATATATAGAGAAGATTTTTTCAGTATTTATTAAATAACCCCTAACATTGGAAGTATTCATTCAACCAGATTGCCCGTCAGGAATAATCTTAACACCAGCAAGTAGAAATTTTCATTTTTTCTGTTTCTTTTCAGTCAAGCAATCTAATTAAGGTAGGAAAATCTTATCTATCACTTAGGGCACGTTTGTGTATGTCCATGGAAAACCGGCTTCTTTGACTTTTCCTTCTCAGCAGTATAAAGAAAAAAAAATCTGACACCCCAACTAAAAAATAAAAATAATAATAAGGGAAACTCTTTCTGCAAAATCACAGAAAGTTCAGCTCATTTTTGCACTTTTCCTCATGGAAAAGCGGCGGCACCAAACATGGAGAATTTTCACCATGGAAAAGCGGCCAGATTTTCCATGCCTTTTCCGTGGAAACACAGTTGCCAAATCAAATGTACGTACTCTAGGAAAGTCCATGCAGAAGGAGTTAGGAAAGGTTTAATTTCATTCAAGGGTTTCCTAAGAGTTTTTTCTAAGTTATATAAAGCCATGCACTGGTCAACTGCAGAGACATCATCCAGAATTTAAGAATTTAGAACATTAATAAAAGTGAGTTCTTTCCATTTCTCTCCTTGGTAGAGTGCCATCCCTTAGATTGAGGAGAGTACTCTAAGGTCAATTGTGGAGATTTTTTGGTTCCTTGTTCAGTTCTGTAATTTCTGAGTTTCTACAATTTTCTGCAAATATCCCACAATTGTTCGATTTTTCCGGTCTCATCAAGTTGCTTCCCATGTGATGCAGTACGGAAAGTCCAAAAGAGTCACATGATGGACCTAGCCATCCAACCCAGTCCACTGGGTTCAGCCCACAGGCCCAATTGGCTGAGAAGCTACTGTGGCATTCTAAATTTATCTTAAGTTTAATTAGGAATTGTTTCTTGTTTTAATATTTCATTAGGATTGGTAACTTTCTATTTTAGAGTTCTTATTACAGTTTTCTGTTTTAGAATCCTTGTTACATTATAAATAGAGAAGCCCTCCATTGTATTAGGCATGCTTCTTTTAATTGATAATAAGATTTGAGAGTTCCTCGTGAGTTCATGGGCTGTTTTATGGTCTTGTTAGTGCCCTAGTGGCTGGAATATGATGTAGACCCTAGGGTTAGGGCTTGCATGGAAGTGCTAAAAGCACAATGGGTGCCGAAGCACGTGTCAAAAGACACAATCAATCTTGGAAGAGACAATAAATGAGGACACACCTCAATGGGAAAACACAATTTCATTAATCAACTCTCTATAATTCTTTACAACAATGCCATATAAATAAGAAAGATAACTTAAGCCTTAAGAAACCTAATTAAACTAGGAAACTAAATAATATAGGAAATCTAATCCTAATAACAATATTTAAAGAAACTAATGACATGAAAATAAATTCCTAAATCTACGTGGGCCCTACACATGTAGCCATGAGGTCTATGCTGCATCATTATCCCCCACTTGAAAAAGAACTCGACCTCGAGTTTGGAAAATGTCCACCTGAATCAAAGATCAATATGATGAACTTCAGATTCATCGGTTGGTCTACAACTTTCGTCTAGAGCTCCTTGTATAACTACTTTTGATGGGTGAAATTTGTGTTGATATGCAATCGAACAGTTGGATGATTTACTTGTAGAATCTGCACCATCAAATCACAATATCTGACTAGTCGTTCTCAAAATACCATTTTTCATATGTAGTCGCATATTTGAGTCTTTGAAGATTATTGTAAAATATATTGATATGGAATTTCATCTTGACTTGAAAATGGACGTGCTATTCACAATCACAATGGCGAAAACGGATCTGAAATCTGACAGTGGATGTGCCTGATATCGAAAAAAGGAAATTTTAACCGTTGATCCGGTCAATTCTACTGTTGATATGATTAGGAACCTCCTCATGCAAGGATAATTGCAGCACAACTAATTGGGCTTCAATAGGATTTGATCCTTCACATTAACATAAGCCTGAACTCGGCCCACAATGACCCAAATCCGAAAATAGCAGGCCCGGCCCAAGAAACAGATTTTTTTTTTTTTTTTTTTACTAGCACGTGTGACAGTGAGGCACCTTGGGTTGCCACAAAAAGATGTTTTTCTCCCCTTTTCATTTCTGTTGACAAGAAGAGAGGAGAGGAAGGCGAGAGGATTCTTCACCCGCTGGCGTTTGGAGAGAAGGGTGGTGCCGGTGGCGCTGACAATGGCGAGTGGGCGATAGCGGCAGTGGCGCGATGCGGCTCTAGTGATGGTACCATGGTGCACAATACACATCTCTTTCCTCTTCTCCTCCTCTTCTTCTTCTTTCTGTTCTTCTTCTCCTTTCTTCTTCTTTTACTCTTTCTTTTTCTGCTATACTGTGCTTTTTCTTTTTCTGCTTTTTTCTTTCTTTTTTTTTATACCTTTCTGGGCTGGGATGGGAGAAAGAGATAGGGGTGGGGATTTTGGGTTCAGTTGTCAAAGAGAGATGGTGGATGAAGCTGGATGCGGGTCCTAGGAGGGCGGGTCTTGGTTTTCTGAGGTTTGGGGTTTTTAGAACAGTGGTGCGATGGAGATGGGTTGGGCTGGTTTTTGTTTTGCAGGGGAAGGGTGTTGTGAATAGGCTTCGGATGTCTGGGAGAAGGGTTCTGGCGGGGGCTAAAAAAAAGGGTTCTGGGAAGAGGGGATTTGGTTCGGTGATTGTGCAGGGTTCTGGGAGGAAGATGGGGAACGATGATGGCTGTGGGATGATGACGGAAAGATGGCTAGGGTTAATCACACCAACGATCGGGGATCGTGCGGCTCTGATACCAATTGATGCAGACCCTAGGGTTAAGGCTTGCGTGGGAAGTGCTAAAAGCACAATGGTTGCTAAAGCACGTGGTTGAGGACATGATCAATCTCAGAAGAGACAATAAACGCGGACGCACCTCAATGGAAAAACCCAATTTCATTAATCAACTCTCTATAATTCTTTACTATAATGCCATATAAATAAGAAAGATAACTTAAGCCTTAAGAAACCTAATTAAACTAGGAAACTAAATAATATAGGAAATCTAATCCTAATAACAATATTTAAAGAAACTAATGACATGAAAATAAATTCCGAAATCCACGTGGGCCCTACACGTGTGGCCATGAGGTCTATGCTGCATTAGAATTGGATTCGATCAATCCTTCGGGAGATTGATCTATCGTCTCGATCACGGATCTTGGCCGCACCACCATGACAGTCTGATTTCATTAATTTGAAAAACTAACTTCATACACCATATATCAATCATTCACGTCTTTTACTACAGAATGAGACAGCAACAACCTACATTATTGTCTACCACAAAATACAAATATATAAAAGAATATATTTTTTTGGTCATTAATATATATAAAAGAATATGGAAAATGGCTATTAATAATACCCATTTACATGCTTGATTCAACATATCTTTATGGACATAAATTAGGAAAACATGAAGAAATGAAATATAGCTGACGAACAGATTTTGGAAAATTCAATTTTATTCATGGGTTGCTCTAGGGAATGAAATTTGGGTGGCCAAAAACCCAAATACCAAAAGAACATGAAACAATTAAGTAGGAGTCCCATATTTAGACCCATCTTATATCCAAGTGCTTACATCGACCCACCACAATTTGGTTTGGGTCCATGTCCATAAGGTTTTCACCAAGGACGCAAAACAAGAATGTCAGGTGTATTATTTTCCTTGTAATACTGGATCTGATTATGCACCGTATTTCATTTCAGTCCAAGTTCAGCTCTAGTTCCAGTTCGATGCCTCAATTGGATCCAGTTCAGGGTATTTGAATAGACATCAGGTATGGGTACTGGTCCTTTTTTCCTTTTTATTTTTCTTATAATAACTGGTAACATAACTTGAACCCACAACCTCAAGGTTGCTCTAGCGAGCACCTTCCACTATGACATTGGTTCTTGTCATGGGTACCAGTCCTGTACCAAACCCATGTCAGATCCAATTCAGGTACACCATGGTCCTGGCCTATTTTTATCCCTAGTTTGCTGATGAAATCACAATTGTAAAGCAGCAAGAAGTAAACATCAACTTACAGTTGGTGCAAGGAGGCCTCCGAAGACAATGACTCCAGATATAAATGAAAAGGAAGTTAGATAGAGGCGCTTCAACGTTTTTTTCGTCTAATTCAAGAGAAAAGCACAGCATTAAATTCAATGGTCAGCCAAATGTTTTGGATAAGATAATGATCTAGCACATCAAGCTGATATAAACCATAGAGGAACATCAGATAATCACCATATGGGGGAGAAAGGGAATGGATGACGGAATGTCAGGCATCTCAAAATCTTCGTCGCCATTCTCATCAATAAACTCAGTACTCTTTATGCGCTGTTGTACCCTTAGCCTCCTAACCTAGATAAAATGGTTTAAAAAGAAGAAACCAAGTCATTTCAAACATAGATTGAAAAATTCATCACCATAAATATGAGAAATTCCATTGAACATGCAATGCATTATGATTATCGTAACAATAGATCACATTCCGAAATCAGAACCATGGTTTAGAAACAGGACCTTTAGATGACGTTTCATCTCTTGTATGAAGATTTGAGTAGTCACCATTTCTATTATGTGATGCTAGCAGCAAAGCTGCTGATAAAGTAAAAACATTAATGATGTAAAGTTAAACTATTAACGAAATTCAGAACCTATAAATTAAATCATCACCACCATCATCAAAGCCTTGTCTCAACTATGTTGGGATCAGCTAAATTAATTCAGTTTCTCCATTCCAATCTATCTTGAGCCTAGTCCTGGGATAGGTTGTGTACTTCTTCATATCTATCATTACTACTTCCATCCATTTTCTCTTTGGCTTACTCATTTTCCTTGGTGGGCCATCAACCTGCATAGAAAAACTTTTCCTCAATAGTGATGTTGCTAGCCCATGTTAGACATGCCCCAATCATCTCAAACGAGCCTCTCTTAATATATCCCCAATTGATGCAACCCCTAAGGGCGTGTTTGGATGTGTGGTGAGGTGAGGTGAGGTGAGGTGAAGCCTCTATGATCCAGACAAGAAAAGAAAATGGGTCATATCAAAAGTACACAATTTCAAAATCCCCCCTATCTTTTTTTTTAAAAAGTCAAAAAAGCAACCTCCTTTTTCCACTAAAAGACAAAAAAGCTCCACTTTTTTTATACAAAAAGTCAAAAAGATTCCATACCAAACAACTAAAAACAAAACACCATCATAACACCTTATATTTTATTCTCTCCTGATTTGATGCTTCACCTCACCATACTTCAATTCACCATACATCCAAACAGGCCCTAAATGTCATTTCTAATTCTATCTTTCCTAATTTTACCACACATCCATCTCAAATTCTCATATCTACTACACTCATTTTGTGCATGTGTTGTTTCTTGATTGGCCAACATTTTGCTCCATAGATCATAATTGGTCTGATAACTATCCTGTA
This sequence comes from Camphora micrantha, assembly GCA_003546025.1. Taxonomy (NCBI): domain Eukaryota; kingdom Viridiplantae; phylum Streptophyta; class Magnoliopsida; order Laurales; family Lauraceae; genus Camphora; species Camphora micrantha. The sequence continues at coordinate 26,470,056 of QPKB01000012.1, read as the reverse complement.
AAAGTTTTCCTTCAATCTTGGTGGGGTATGCGTCAATCACAAAGAACTCCACATTTCAACCATCCTGCCCTTATCATATATTCTAAATCTTCCCCAATCACTCCATCCTTACTAATATTGAGCCAGGGTATTGAGAATTTGGAATGCATCTTTGTGTGTTGTCTCTTGAGCTTCAATTCTCGTACGTGTTTCACGTCTTTGCACATCTCTATTGAAGTTGCAATTCAAATATTTTGTCTTTGTATGACTTGTTTTAAAGCACTTGAATTCTAAATCCTCTCACCCTCTCTCAAGTTTCACATTCATGCCACCTCTCGTTTCATCACCAACATAATATCATCTACAAACAACATACACCAAGATACATCCCCTTGAATATGAGCAGTTGACATGTCTATAATCAATGAAAAGAGATAAGAGCTTAATGTTGACCCCTGATGCAAACATATGATCATTGGAAACTCACTAGTTTCTTTATAGGTAATTCTCACACTAATTACCGCTCCTTCATATATGTCTTTGACCTTTGACAGTGTAAATGTAAGCTTTTGGGGTACTCATTTTATCTAAAACCCACCATATCAAATCTCCAAATAGCCTGTCACAGGCTTTCTCTAGACCGATAAAAACCACATAAAGATTTTTCCTCTTCTCTCGGTATTTTTCTATTAGTCACCTAAGTGAGAATATAGCTTTCATAGTTAACCTCTCTGGCATGATTCCAAATTGATTGTCAGATATCTAGGTCCTTTGTCTAAGTTTTGCTCCACTATTACTCTCTCCCATAGTTTCGTGGTTTGACTCAAAAGTTTAATTCAACAATAATTGGCGTAAATTTGTAGATCTCATTCGTTCTTGTATATACGTACTCCAACACTTCTTCTCCATTCATCCGGAATTTTCTTTGTCCTTAATATCTTATTGAAGAGCCTAGTTAGCCAAACCCATCCAATTTCTCCTAAGCATTTCCAAGCCTCTATTGGAATGCCGTCTTGGCTTGGAGCCCTTTTTGTCTTCATTCTTGACAAAGCTTTCTTCAGTTCAGCTACACCAATTCTTCAGTAGAAGGTCTGTCCTTCTAATGAAGTATGTCCCAACCACCCCCACCCCCCGCCCCCCGCCCCCCGAAAAAGATGGCTATATTCATTCATTAAAGGCTTTACAGTATAAGAGATCTATACTGAAAACAAAAAGGGCCCAAATAAAACATCGGCAAGAGAATTCAACACAACTAAAAGAGGCTGAATTCCCCAAAAAGAAGGCCTCAACCGCCAAGAGAATAAACAGATTAACAGACAGAAGAAATAAGTAATGAAGGTCTCGAGACTCCCTCTTTTGCTAGACGATCTGCTCCCGAGTTAGCACTACGCTTGATATGATGGAAAGAGACATTCAGATTTTTGGTGATGTCAAACTCCTACTCGATAATATCTGCCAAGTACCAAGGAGTGCTGGTAGCTTGAGAAGCCCACTGAATAACACAGCAAATCACTTTCAATAATCAGCAGCTGAGTAGTAAATCGACAAGCTTCACAAAGGCCAATTTTTAGTGATAAAAACTCAGCTTTGTTATTAGAGCAGAATCCAACAGGGCTTAAAAAAGATAGCAGAATGCTTCCTTCTTCATTATGAAGTAGGACTCCCACTCTTGATCTAAAGCTCCTATCAAGGATGAAAATAGCGGTAGCGGCGGGCGTAGCGGCATGCCTCCAAAACGCTACGTAGCGGGCTATACGTAGCGTAGCGGCGTTACGTAGCGGTGCGATTTGAAAAAATCATCAAAAAAATATGAAAAAATTCTAGAAAATCTAAAATATTGGAAAATGAGAGAAAATATATTTTTTTTTTTTGCAAAAGTAACTAAGGTAAAGGGGCGTAGCGGTCCCCTCACTGTATAAGGTCCTGTATCGCTGTATAAATAGAAAATAATAGTAATGATCATTTTTTTACATGTGTTCATGTTGCTTAGTTATGCTAACTTAGAAACTAATGAAAAACTTATAAAAGAAAAAACTATATCATGAAGTCAACTTAAGAGTAACTAGAGAAAAAAATACATCTCCAAAGGGGGTGTCTAATAAGATGTACTTAGAAAAGAATCATTGAGAAGAACTCTTTGTATCGACTGTAATTCGGCAAGATCATGTGCTTTTTAGTGTTCTTTTAAACATAAAAGAGTAGAAGAGTTGTGTAGAAATGTTATTTAGAGAGAAGAAGAAAAAAATAAGTTTTATTATGCATTTTAAAAAAATTTGGAAAGTAGGAATTTTTTTCACCCTGTAGCGGCCCCGTAGCGGCCGCTACGGGTGCGACGGCCGATAAATCGGCCGTAGCGTAGCGGTGGCGGCCGCTACGGCCGATATAGCGGCCGCTTTTATTTTCATCCATGGCTCCTATAGCTCTCCACCTTTCTTTAATATCATTGTCTTACGCTAAAAGCTTTTGGTCGCTGCTCTTCTACATCTAACATAATCTAGATCTCTACTTTTCCTTTCCCTCATTTTTGCAAGCTTGAAGCTACTATTTAAAGAATAGAAAACAGTAGCATTAAAATTCAAAATAAAGTGAGAAAATAAAATAAAAAAAGATAAAGGCACTTAATTTAAACTATAAGGATTCCAATCTAAATCTTTGTGGGATGGGTGATGCTTGAAAAAAATTTGAGGTTTAACCTTTTATAACCTATAACTTTAAGAGATAATAATAAAATAATTGTATCCAAAGTTGTAATAACTTTTCATAACTAAAGAGAAAATTGTGGGCTAGTGCCGCTAGTCCCCAGAGACATATGGGCCCCAAAGACATGTAGGATTGACATGTGAGAATTGCAAATGGTTATGTGATAAACATGATCGGTCCAATGGTATATAATTGATAATACTCTGATTGAAGTGAAATTCTAGCCAATGCCCATTTATAGGTCGGCACATAATATGAGCAGATCAGATCAAGTCAAGTTGAGTCATATGTATGTCAAATTAGGCTATCTTCTTTCACATTTTTGTTGATGGAACTCATTGTAAATAACGGTAATGTGGTTGAATGATAAGTAGGATCTGTTTAAGTGGAAGGTGTGGAACAGCTCAAAGATAAGTCACCAAACTCTCAAAGGAGAGGCATCCTACATCAACAGTTGATTCTCATTTGCAGTATATAGATATCCAAAAAATAAAATGTGTAGAAAATATACAATGATTATGATATGTGTATATTATCTTGTTAAATGATACATTATCTTTTTCTAGTTTTTACATCTTAAACACCTCAAAAGAAGCCATTAAGAAAGGCAGTTTTCAAAATTTTCATTTCAAAAGCTTCTTTTAAAACCTTTTGAAACAAAGAAGGGTATAGAATGGAACCATACAACAGTTTAGGTCAGTGTTTGAGATGCTACATAGTGGTGCTGGCCCTGACCATTACAGGGTCTGAAACCATGTTTAAGAACCATGTTCAGGCAAACGATTTGGAAATTCAAGAAAGTTTACCTCTTCCATGAGGAGGAAAATTTTGTTTCTTCGACTTCTTATGTTGTCTTGAATTTCTTGCAACTGCATCTGAACAAAATCCTGAACAGTCTCTGGTCCTTCTATAATGCAAAAGCTGCACACAAGGAAAATTCTATAAGAAAAAACAAAGTGAACGGATTCATTTCAGTCATCCAAAACTATGTAGTTTTCAAATTGAACTCATCTTTTAGAACCTAAAACATCATTCCTTAGATTCCTTCCTGAAAATCATTTTAAAAATGCCTCTTGATGTAAACTATCAGGAATTAGGATTACAATTCCTCAAACCATCCAGATCACAGTTTTAAAATTTGGCCAAGTCTTGATTCAGCTGGGTCTTTGATGACCGAGTCAGTTCATACCCGATTCGGGAAAATCGTTTGCACTTCTTCTCATCTTTTCAATGAAAACCATCTCCCAATCCCAATCTAAAATCCATCTCTCACTCTCCCCTATTTTCCCTCCTCCTCCAATCTCCCCTCCTCTTTTTTTTATGAAAACCCATCCTCCAAATCCCAATCTAAAGACCCATCTCCAACCACCCTATTTTCCCTCATTTTTTTAGTGAAAACCCATCTCGCAAATCCCAAATCTAAAATCCATCTCTCAGCCTCCCCTATTTTCCCTCCTCTTCCTTATTCAATCTCTCCCCTTCCTAAAAAAAAAACCCTAACAAACGCAAAAAAAAAAAAAAAAAAATATAGTAGTAGTAGGCCCAACTTGACCTGAAACGCCCCCCCAGACAAATAATGCAACAAATAAGTAAACATCATTCAAAAGACAGGTGAAAAAAGCGCCATCTTTTGCAAAATTATTAGCCACCTTATTATCTCCAATTTAACTAAATTATAGCCACATCATCACTAGTTTGTCTGCTATAATAAATCCAGTGAGCACAAACCAGGTAACTACGCTCTTATGTACTCACTCCACGTTGTATCATTTATTTTTGTTCCAAACATCCATCGTAGCATAAAAAACTTGAACATGTGTTGCCCCTTATCATTTTGTATTGTTGTCATCTCTTTGGTGACCAACATAAAACTTCATAAACAACACTGATCTAACTACTATCTTTGCAGCATCAACATCTTTTGACTACACTAGCTTCCCCCCACAAAAGCACTTATCCTCTTTGTTTGCCTATTCCTCTACAAGACCTTTATGGTTACTTCCAGATATTAGAATTTTGTCACACCATGGCAATAACTGGTGTTCAAGTTTGACCAAATCATCCCGCCTGCTTTAAAAGATCACTAAACTTAAACTCCATATCATTTTGCAGATTTTCTAATCGCTTGACTTAAAAGAAGTTAAAACCCTTTCTCTAGAGAGTTCAAGCTTATCATTTTCCTTATATAATTCCTCATCTTTATTCAAATCCTTCCACCTTATTAACCAAATCCTTATCATTAAATCCAATGAACAAAAGTAAACTTACTCACATCAAAATCAAATCAAACCCTAAAATAGCTAACCACTGCCATATATCATAAAATATAATAATAATCCCGGTTCTACAAAATCAGTAAAGCCACCCGCATGTACGCTATACTCTGAAATGCACACAATCATCAAAACAAAACCTTTGAAATTACAGTTATCACCAAGAACAAAACATATATAAAACCAAAATCCACATCAATTCCTTTTTTTTTTTTTAGAGCCAAGGAATAGAAAATCCCAATCGGGGAAAGAAAAACCAATCTAACGGTTTTCTTCATATAATACATGAATCAAAATCCACACGAACGCCAAAAAAAAAAAAAAGAACGCATCAGCACCGAAGAGAAAACCAAGTAAAAGCACTTGATGGATTCCACAAGGAAAAAGGCAGAGACAAAAGTGTATAAAATCAGACCTGGTTCCGCTCTCCGCTCCGGAATCCGGATTGAAACCTGAGTCTCCGGAAAAAGAAGAATAGATTGGACGGAACCGAGAGTTCGAAGCAGATCTTCGTATGCTTCCGATTCCATTAAAGGAAGATGAAGAGGAAGAGAACGAGATTAGGGTTTTGGAAGAAGATAGGTTTGAAGATGGAGCAAGAGAAGTATGAGAGAAAAGGAGAGCAGATGATGATGAAGAGAATGTCATAGAGTTCATCTTTCCCGATATATCTTCTTTTCCTATCGTTTGCTTCTTCTCTGATATCTATCCGCCTTGATTTGTCTGCTCTCCCGATAAATGGCAGACTGGCGGAGATACAGGATATTTCTCATCTATCTCTCTTACTTATGTGAAGGCATTTCGAATCAACAAAGGAGAAGAAGAATCTGGCCGGCACAAGAGACAAGGAAACAGCTAAAACGCTCTAGTGTCAATCGCCACGTGTGTGGGATCTAGGACGTTCAGCTTGGGCCCTGATGATTTCTGGCTTGTGGCCAGGCCAAGCCCATCCATTTAAGCAAGAGGGCCGGTCTGGTCCGAATCATGTTTTTATCCCAGATTATATATATATTACCCATATTATAAAAGCGAAGAAGTTGTCCAGCTTCCACCTGTTTAACGATTTCTACCTGTTTAACGATTTCTTTCCACACCCATGGCCTACTTTGTTCTCTCCACACCCATGGCCCACTTAGATGGCTTGCTGATGAAATGCAAAATGTCTACACATGTTTGCTCCGGACTCTTCCCTAACTTTCTTGACTCTTCCGCCCTGCTTGCTGCTTCTTGGTTCTGTGGCTGGCTTAGATGAATGAAATGGTGACAGCTTTTGGACCTCACTCAGATGCATAACAAGTGATCCCTGTACCCTTATTATAAAAGCGAAGAAGTTGTCCAGCTTCCACCTGCTTAACGATTTCTTTCCACACCCATGGCCCACTTTGTTCTCTCCACACCCATGGCCCACTTAGATGGCTTGCTGATGAAATGCAAAATGTCTACACATGTTTGCTCTGGACTCTTCCCTCACTTTCTTGACTCTTTTGCCCTGCTTGCTGCTTCTTGCTTCTGTGGCTGGCTTAGATGAATGAAATGGTGACAGCTTTTGGACCTCACTCAAATGCCTGACAAGTGATCCCTGTATGAGCTTGCCAAATGGAGGGAGAAATGCAACCTGTTGGATTCTCATACCTCTCTCACGGGACCCACAGAGATCTAATTTTGCTTCAGTTTTTCTTCTTTCCCGCTACCAACGACTGTAACAAGAAAGAAAATATGAAGAATAAAGGAAAATAATTTTCTGCCTTACTGATCCAACAGGTATCATTCTAATACGCTTTTTTAATTTATTCATAGGATAGAAAAAATTTCATGAAAGCATGAAAGAGCTTCTCAAATAATTTATTGATTTAATTAATACCTGATGCAGAAACTATTTGAAGAAATGGGTATGCAGAAATTGTTTGATGAAATGGGTATGCAGAAACTGTTTGATGAAATGCCTAAGTAATTTTTTTAAAAGAGTCTGTGAAATGCTTAGCTCAAATCTCCATGAAAAGTGCTGTCAAATTTTTTATTGCAAGAGAGCTTGTGAAATAATTTCTTGATACTTGATGTAGAATCTGTTTGATTAAATGGGTATGCAGAAACTGTTTGATGAAATGCCTAAGTAATTTTTTTTTAAGAGCCTGTCAAATAATCCCTTCATTTATATTATAAAAAAATTATTTGATGAAATGCTTAGCTCAAATCTCCATGAAAAGTGCTGTCAAATTTTTTATTGCAAGAGAGCTTGTGAAATAATTTCTTGACTTACATGATGAAGAGGTAGTTTGATGAGATGGGTTGATATGTTTTAGAGTCTAGGCCCAGTTCCTTATAATCTGACTAGGACCATTACCACTATTACCAATTTTAGTGTTAATAATAGTTTGAAGCAAAATTGTAGCTCTAACAGTTGGATAAGTCTAAAAACTCCACCGGTTAAGAGTACTTTTGTAAAATTGGTAGCTGCCAGCCTGCCACACTATTGCACTTACCTATGGCCTATAGCATCATTTTATAAATTTTTCCTGGCACATGTATAATAAAGTTGATTGCAGTTTGCCTTGATAAAAATGGATTTAAAGTTTGATTCCTTAATTTTTTTAGTTGATTTTCTGCTGGATAGCAAAATTGTTCTATAGTCCATATCCAATTATTTATAATCTGTCTACGGCCATTACCACTCGAATTGTCTTACCATCCCTTAATCCAAGCTCATTTTTTGAGCTTCATGCGGTTTGTTTTTTTGAGGATGCAACTTCACTAAATTATTTTGCTATAATTGATCATAAAACCTTAACTGCAATTTTTAGTGTCGTATGGCTACTATGCTTATGTGCTTAAATTTCTGTTTCAAAACACTCAAAAAGACTTATTTCAGTCATTTACTATCCATTTTAGATGGCATTAGACATCACACAGGAATATGTAATCCTTTGTTTTCAAGCCATGCTTTATATCTGTTCCTCTCTTCATGTTACTAAGAATGACCTAAACAACTAAAGTGGGATCCTCATACAAAACAAGTACAATAGAGATTTCATATAGTCTCTCTCTTTTGCTGTTTGATGGTAATTAGTTATTCCTTCTTTTTTCTTGCTACAAGCATGTAATGAATCTCTAATTAACTTATTGATAGAGTTGTGATGCATGAAGACTTTAATCAATGATTTCATCTCCAAACATCAGTAGCATCAGTTTTTCCTTTTTCTTCAACATCTCTCCATTGATTTCATCTATTTTTCTCATCTCCAAATATTAGTAAGCTCATTTTTCCCTACTTCAACATCTCATAAATTGTTTGATTCTGGTTGACTACAGATTAGTTTTCACTTCTGTTTTGAAATTGGATTTTGAGCTGATTTTGATCAGTTTATGTGAGATGAAGACTTTGTTTGTTTATAAATTATTTGATTCTGGTTGACTACAGATTAGTTTTCACTTGTGTCTTGAAATTGGATTTTGAGCTGATTTTTATTAGACTTTGTTTGTTTATAAATTGTTTGATTTTAGTTGGCTAGAGATCAGTTTCTTCTATTTTACAAGTCTAATAGCTGGATTGAGAGCAATTTTTTTGCCGATTTTGTGTAAGATTATTGGGTGTTTTTCGGATTTTGATTCTTTGATAGATTTTTAAGTTTGTATATGTATTGACAATTTTTTGCTGTTTAAATTTGTTTTGAATTGTATGTATTGTTAAAATTTCTTTAGAATTTTGGTCTTTCTCTTGTAAGTAACTCAACTCTTGAGTATTCAAAATCCAACTTTGAATCCAGTCTTGGTTAAACTCAATAGAATTATGGCCTTCATTCGAAATTTCTTTATTGCTGGCTCTTCTTATTACTGTCATTTGGTACTTCTCCACATAAATTTGGTATTCTTTGGCACTATGCTTTAGACAAATTTTAAAAGACAACGAGGTTCGAGAAAGCTTTTTTTTTTTACCCATTTTTCTTACATGCATATTGTTCTTCTATATTCTTTTTATTTTTTTTCCTAAAGAAGCTTCAACCATTTTTCACAATAATGATGCGTGTAATTGTAAATGACTCAAGTTGCCAAAAAATATGGTTGCTCTGTAATCTTGGTTCTCTGTTGAGATCATTACTATAAATTCATACTCAAGTCATTCATTCTTTCAGATCAGCTTTATGATGCTGTGTGGATGCAAAGTCAGTATATCGACTTTGTTTTTTTTAAATCTTTTTCACAATCACATTTCCTATATATTGAATGGCAGTTTGATATCACAAATTACGATAAACTTATTTTTTTCTCCTTTTCTTCTTTCTTTCATATTTTTCTATTCATGGTCTTCATTTCATTTTTGTCAATCTTAAATAGATAAAATATTGTTCTATCTTAATGTAAAATATTGCTTCTTTGACACTAAATCTGTTGTAATGTCAATTTTTCTCTTTGCAGTTGTAATGTCAATTTTTCTCTTTGCAACTCAATCTACAACTTAAAAACATGAACGGATTTCTTTTGGAATATGACAGTCAATCCTCTACAGAATATTCTCGACTTTCCACCCTAAATCATTATGGTCATCGGTCCACATATCACTTTGCGAAAAAGGTTTTAGATGGAAATTTAGATGTCACTAGATGCATTTCATGCTTGCAATTTGCAAAGGCCGTGGACCTCACTTGAGACGAGTGTTTGCCTTGTCATGCTTGAAAAAAAGGAACAAGTGTTACACCTACATCTCTCTCGACTCTTCACATCTCCTCTCGATTCCTCTCCCACCGTCTCTCTCCTTCGAGGTTAGATTCGATGTCTTTCTTTTCTTCCTCCTTGTAGAATTCTTGTTAGGTTTTGTATGTTTTTTCCTGATAGAATCATGTTCTAGATACTGCATCGATTGGATCTAAATAGTTTAAGAGATTCATTGGATTGTTGTTATGCTTGTTTCTTTTATTTCATGTGGTTTTTCTTCTTTATTGTAGGGGATTTTATTTGAATTATCTTGGAACGGATGTGATTTTCCTCGATTTGGGTTTTTGGAACCTCCCTTCACTCTGTTGATTGATCAATTTCAGTGTCTAAAGGTAATTTTCTGAGTCTCTTTCAACCTTCTTTATTGTTTTTCAAATAAGAGCTTATTTTTAGAGTTACCATTCACATGTTTAGGTCTCAACTACATGATCAGTTATATCTATGATGTAATCAAAAGGAGGAATAATAGCCCCTGGTATTTATGGTTTCAATTACTTTTACGATAAAAACAATGAGTGGAAATTCTTCTCAACTACATTCTGATGTCAAATGATGCAATTCCAAATACATGATTGTAGGTAGAGTTTCCAAGAGGCATTATTCAAACTTCCCAACCTAGAAAAATGAATCACGTCTTCCAATGTAGTAGTGTCCTGCTACACACAGCGGCTTACAGGCCTTCATTTGATGGTATGGAACCAATATAATAATACCTAAAAGCTAGAGCTGGTTTAGTAGAAATTCAATGACTAAAAGCTACATGGATGAAGGAAATCACATTACATCAGGCAGGAAACACGGATGAGAAAACATTGGATTTAAGGGAACTTCAGTCATGAAAACCATGTAAGAATTTGGATTCCTTTTAAGAGTAGCGGCCTAATTGATACACACAATATGGTGGAATGAATATTGCGACTCATCAGGCATTTTTTGTAGAATAAGCTATGAGGCTAATTTACTGATATCCCCTTGAAACAAAAGGGATTCAGTATACAACCATACTCAAATGACTGTTACTAGGGCTCTGTTTGGAACCAATAAGAACATAGTTGGGTGATAATTCCTATCAAATGAGAGAATATTTGATAGCTTCTTATGGATATTCACCATTTAGATTTTTTTGTTGGACTCCTTTGAGTTCATGGTAAAGAAGGTTTTATTACATGTGTATTAAACAAGTCAGAAAGGGTCTGATGTGGATATGTACATGGATATTCACCTTTAATTCTATAATTTTATCCACTTTGACCGGAACTCTTTGCTTAGAAATCCTACAAATACAATTTTGACTAACAAATATGCCTCAACTATCTTCAATTTCAAGATTGAGATGCTTTTCTTGACATGTTGCCCTCTATGCTCTAATGTAGTTCTTCCTCATGCTTCCTACAGCCAAACTCATCATGCACTTGAGATGGCTCTTGCTCCGACTTCCTTCATCATGCACTTGAGATGGTTCAAACTGAAATTGAAGCTGGTATTGATAACTATTACACATATATTATAAATGTGTGTCTCTGTATCAAGACCTTCCGATTAATGAGCCCTACTATAAATCAAACATTAGATTTGATGATCTTATTAATATGATCTCTATCTAATAAATTAATTTGTTTGTTAACTTCTTCTTCATATATTTGTTTCAACACTGCACGTGCCTTGCACGTGCCGGGCCCCGCTAGTATATATATATATATATATATGTATATATGCCCGACCCATGAGTACACTCATGAAGGATGGTGTGTGATTAAGTTAAATCACAAGTCTGCCAATTGGGCTTTCTATGTGAGTAGCTGGTCTGGCCTGTCCTTCTAAAAAGTCCACAACTAAGGGCCTTTTTTAAGCCTAAGGATAGGGTCGCACAAACATTTTGCAATCCCATCAACCCTCAGGCCTAGCGAAGACAGTATTAAGCCGGTACTGTGAGGTCCCACCCTTGGTGGGCCCTCATTTTGAATTTGAATACTATTAATTACGATTATATAGCATAATTGTACTAATTAATAGGGGTTATCAAGGGTAGATAAATATTTTCCTAAGCTTTAGCATATTTTATAAGATTTAGGCCTATTGTGTATTTTATAGATCTATAGGGTGTCTTTTTATAATTTTTATAGGGTTTTAGGTGTTGAGACCCTTACTAGTAAATAGGTTTTTATAAGGGGGTTTTTCACATTTGAGAACATTCTAGAACCTCTACCAAATGACCTAAATGCCCATGTCTTTATCCACATTCCTATGCAAACAAAAAAGGCCATTTTGGTAATTATCCCAAAAACCCTAGCCTATATAAGCTAAATTATTGCATTGGGAAATGAACCCTATATTCACTCTCATTTATCCCTCATTTACCTCTTATTTATCCCTCATTTACCTCTCTTATGGATTGGGTGCTAGGTTTGGTAGATTGGATTGGTTTGGGTGTGAGAAGACCATTAGAGGTTTGGGGATTACTTCTTCTTGCTATTTTCCATTGCAATCCAGATTTGAGGCAAGTGCAATATACACACTTAGCATAGAATGTATGTTTATTGTTTTTTATTCTGAAATTTTATTTATATTATGCTAGAAATGCTTAGATTTACCATGAGCTTGTTTTTTTGGGTTTGGGCCATTAATGGATGGATTTCTTGGTTATTTGGAAGGTTGATTGCTCAATGATGATTGTGATAGGTTGTTAGAGTGGGATTCCACTCAAATCTACCCGTGCTAGTAAGGGACGACCTATAATAGGTTTCTGGAGAAGGAACCGTGAGGCCCTGATTGTTTTGCATTGATATTGGGACCCAGGTGGGCCACCCGATGGCCAATCTGATCCGTGGATCCGAAGGAGGACCCATGGGCGACCCAGTAGGTGGTGGACCCGTGTGAGGTGGGCCCTGTTTGGTGGACCATCCAGCGTCTGATCAAAGTGAGAGAGGACGTGTTTTAGCAAAAATAGTTTTGACAGCAGATGATTGCAGAGCCCACTAGATGATCCGATTGTAGATCGGGTCCCCACATCTGATGGTGGACCCAAGGGCAAACCTAATGGTGGTGGACCCGTGGGGATTGGGTCCCATCTGACCCTACATCTTAGGATTACACAGTATAGGGCGTCTTTCACAAAGGGGTTTTCTATTTTTAATATCAGATCATGGCGGTACCCACTGAGTGATTGACCACAATCTGGGTCGGTCATCTGGCCGTATAGGTTTGGGCGACCAGGTTGATAGGGTCTGATTAGGGCCTGGTTCGGTGGGGCCCACGATCTTTGCAAACTCCATGTTCCCAGGCGTGAAGCTCGTGACTGTTTGGGTCGTTCTGTTATAGAATAGTGCAGGTGGGAGATGACGTTTGTGGATAAGTGAGAGAGGAGAGATGAGTCTGGTTCAGTGGTTTGTGAATGTATGAGAAATTGTGGCTACCTATTTTGAATACCTTACCTTTTTATGGTCAATTGTACACTTGGCCCATTAGTTCTAGAAAGTGGGAATAAAAGAAAGAAATGAAGGAGGTTTGACCGAGTGACCTGTGAACCTGGGCTTGTTTTTAATAAAGGGAAACAACATGCTAATTTTTGATTAATTACTTTGACCCATTAGTTTTTAAGATTTATAATAAAGCCCTGGTTATTTTCATTAACCCAAATTAGATTCTTGAATTATTTTAGAGAGGAGAATTATTTGGAGTAGGGACCCATTGACCATCCAAAGAGACTCCATTGATGTGCCAAGCACGAGTCAACGGTGTGGCTCAACCTTGACTTGTGGGGCCACTAAGTAGGGTTTATGGTTTAGATTTGATGTCGATTTAATCCTTAAATATCGTCGAAGATGCTCGTAACTTTAGAAGTACCAAATACAATATCTTTGGCGTCTGAAACTTCATTTAGGGATCCAATTAACTGAGATGGACCCGGACCTGAATGTGGGCCATTACTTAGGATTGGACCTTGATATTCCCTTTGATTCAATTACTTGGAGTTTATTTCACTCATTACATTACTGTCACTCTTATGTCATTGTTCTTGTTTTATAACTGTTAATTAAATGAAAAATGAAGGACCTGTACCTAGGACTTCCTAGAGGGGACCTGGCGATGTAGTTTGGAGGAATTTGACCCGTGTCTGTGTTTTGGCGGGCCCTCATACGGCCTAAGTTGTATGTGTGAACCCTAGGATAGAGAGGTGGTTGTGATTAAACTTGTAACTCATTTTGGATGAGTATGGATTGTTTGCAGTTGGATTGAGATTGGCGATCTCTCCTGGACTATTTAGACTAAGGCCATGGCTTGGTGGGCTTTAGTATGGACCCAATAATTGGTACTTGGACCTCTCAGGGATTTGTTAGAACCTTGCTTGCGCAAGACAAGCCTATACAGACACAGACCTGTACCTTGGTTTCCTGAGTCGGCACGAACATTCACTCAGTTGTTCTAAGCTCAACTTGTTGACTGATCATCACTGGTAGGAGCTATTTATGGGTATTGAGTGGGCTATCATGATGAGCTATATTTTAGACGGACGGTGTGATACGGGGTCCGGTCTCTTGAGTGATGATTGTTTGAGATTGATGAGTGATTTGCAAGGTTAGTTATCCCCAGCACTGGTGAAATTTCCCCACCACAACTGTGTTTAGTATGAGAGGGCCACGACATAATTCATGCGGTATCCAACTTGTGTGAATGTGTCATGTTGTGTAGATAGATTGGCTTATCTTATTTTCTTGATTCTGAATGTCTATCTTGCCCAATTGCCTAGTATTTGCACCTTGGATATTCTTATTGATCTTATTACTATCTTTATTCTTTTGATGCATACATCATATGTCATTTGTATACTGTAACTTGCCAGGTCCTTAGATCTGACCCATTCTTGGTGCTTAGGTGTTGACCCCGATTATGAGGACGATGCGCTCGTCGAGGCGCCCATCGCCGGAGACTATGGATGGGGACTAGCCGACCAGGGGGTCGAGCTGGAGGATGGAGGGCCTGTACTAGGGGCTTGAGTGATTATCTTTTTTGGGTTTGATTGTCTTTATGTAGTGAGTAGGGAGTTAGTCTGATATGTTTATAAACATATTCTTAATTATACTTTGAGATTTAGGCTGAACTTCAGCCCTGCTACACTTGTTATATCTTTATGATACCTTATGCTTCCGCTTTGCTCTTTACACTTCTGCGAATTTTAACTATTGATTATATGTCGGTCAAAAAGTTTTAAATTGGACTTCACTGCGAACCTACGATCTTGGAAGTTCCAGAATTTTCCGGGAAGTAGCGTGCCAAATTCTGATACCTTGACGGTTTTCTCGGTATTCGGAATTGGGGTGTTATAGGTACTATCTAGCCCTCTCAGGGGTGTACTTACATTGACCGCCCCAGGTCGGAATTGAGATTCCTTCAGAGTTGAATGGCTTCTTGAAGCATGGTGGACCTACGTTGGAGCAATTTGGGGCGTGATTTGAGATAGTCGCCCCAGGTCAAAATTGAGATCGTCATAGAGTTGAACGAGGCATTGGAACATGCCCCACATGTCTAAGCTTGTGGCTCCACATATGCTTAAAGATAGCCTCATTGGTAAAAAAAAAGAAAAGAAAAGAAAACGGTGTGGCAACACATTGCTCCCTCTTCTTCAACCTCTTCTTTCAAAACCTCTTCACCCCAATTGCCGATTGAGCTCTTCGTCGCCGGTCCCTATACTTTGTGTAGACTACTACATATTCATCTATCAAATATATCCTGTATAATCCTTCCTAATCACTCTATACCTAAATTAATCTCCAAATCCTACTTCCAAACAAGGAAGCCCCAAATTCTAATCCAAACTCTAAGCCCTAAACCACCAAATTTGAGCGTATCTACAAAAATCCAAAGATGACCAAGTCTATTTTAGTTATCATGTCTTCTTACCCCACTGTGATCCCAATATGGAATTCCACTCTCCTTATCCAAAAAGGTTGGAGGTTTTGAGAAAGTGAAACGGGAAAGGATGGTTGTCCTCAAAATGTTCTTGTATTTAGTTTTTCTCACACATCCACTCACCTTGAATTTGCAGTGACATCCATTGGGCATTGATTTTGACATATAAATTTAGTGAAACGTGACAACATCAGTTGAGTAATTAAGATCAAGGTTAGAATCATTTTTTTTCTATCTAATGGTTTTTTATTACTTATTAGTAATATCCTAACCGCTTCATTGTCCACTTTTCAATAACTTCATGCTTTTAGTTGAGTTCCACGAGAAAAACACATAGGTGCTATTTGGTAATGTAAAAAATCTATCAAAGTCTAATAATTTTTTTTTTCAAATGTTAAGTCTAATAAAATTTTAGCCCCACCCAAATAAAAATACTGGGTCTGCCACTGAGCCCTCTCATATTTATATAATTACCAAAGTAGTATATATGGGGTATATGTACACACACACACACACTTACAAGGTCCATTATCTTAATTCAGTGAGAGGTGTTTAAAGGTTAGCCTGGAACAAGATGATTTACCTTGATTATAATTTGTGTACAGTTTTTATTTTCATTGTTCATGAGGTAACAACTTACCATCATTTTTACAATTTAGGGTTTTTACGAGAAACTTTTCCTTAGACCCTTAGTAGACAAAAAAAAAGGACTTAAATAGTAACAAGATAGGTCTTCCCACCACACTTTACTCTTTTATTTTCACCTTTGCGCTGAGCAGCAATATCGCTGCCTGTTTTGTGGACTGCTTATTTTTATTACCCCATATATCACTGCCTCGAACTCCCTTTCCCCATTTATCATTTTTTCATTTCGTTAGAGTTAGTTTGCAACTTTTTTCATCTCACAATCTACTTTTTAGCCTTTTGACTTTTACTACTTCACTAAAGAGGAAAGTGAACTCCAAAAAGTGGACTCCAATAAATTTTTCCCTTTGAGTTTTTCCATTTGATTCTCTACAACTTCTTAATCGTAAAAAATGTCTCAAATGTATTCTGAACCCATTAAGGTGAAAAGAACCTTTAACGTATTTTGATTTGTGAAATGTAAGTGGTCTATATGAATGTGAATATGGAACTTGTTATATGAAATGATTGTGTCAATCTAATGTTCAACACTATATGATTGTAGATACACCTAAAACCTTCACTTTTAGACTACTCAACGAGAAACAACTCTTTGAATTGAAGGTAGTTGGTCCTTCGTTGTGTTGGTGTAAGTCGGAGATTCTGAAATACTCCTTTCTGAAGAGACCATTGGTATGTGCTTTCCGATGTTAGTTGGAGTATAGTTCCTTATTGGAGAGATCATACCATCTATAAGCCTTTTTCTTCCTCTTCCCATCCTCTTTTGCTCTCTCTCTCTCTCTCTCAAACCAGTTGATGACAAGGAAGACCCATAGTTTTTTCTTCTTTTTTTGGTTTGTGACCCTATTCACAGTTTGTTTTCAGTTCAATGGAGAGAAGCCCAGGTAGAGTTAATGTGCCCTTCACTTCTCTACAACCTAGACCAAGTACTCTTCATAGGCAATCAGCCCTTAGATCTCCAACATGCCAAAACCGTAACGCCCCACCCTACATGCATGCATGATATTGTCCGCTTTGGCCCATGGGCCTCACGGTTTTGCTTCTGATGGGTCTTAACCCATCAAAAGGCCTCATGCAAGGTAAGGGTGTAAGCTATATATATAATCCCATTCACTTTCCTCTCTATAGTCGATGTGGGACTCCGGGGCGTCACAAAAACAGTTTTAACCATATCAGCGCTATCCAACTAAGGGCGAAACAAATGCTTGATAACATTGACTTTGATGTGTCACTAAGCAGGGATATCCATACCCAAATTCCACAAACTAGTAGTTTTAGTATGGTAAGTGCTCTAGTCCCAACCTTGCCCAATGGAAGATCTTCCTTCACTTTTAGGACCCAAGAGGAGATTGATATAATCTGGAAGAAGGGACCTTGGGTGTTTAATAGGGTAGTCATGAAACTGTCCTAGGTGAACCCCAGACAAGCATTCCATGAGAACAAGCTGGGTTTCCTTTCATTTTGGGTGCAGTTGCACAATCTACCTTTCGTCTATTTTAGAGAGGAGATAATCAAAGACATTTGCAAGAAGGTGGGTGCAGTGTAGGAGATTTGATTTAGCTATCATGAAGGGATCGTTATTACACCCCATTCCAAGTTAATCAATATTAACTCTAATTAATTGAAATTAGTATGGATTAATTGAGTTTAATTATCTTAATGGTGATTAATGACTAATATGGATCAAATTAGTCTCAAATAGATGCATTAAGCATAAAGGAATGAATTTGGAAGAGATTGACTTACTTGAGTTGATTTTTAGACTCAATTTAGAGAGATTGAGGATATTTCCGTAAATACGGATTTTCGCCTATTTCGTCAAATACAGTGAAACTTAATACCAACGTGTGTATCTCAATGAGTACAACAACTTTCGTAACATACACATTTTCATTTGACTTGAAATGAGTCAAATGAGTATTGAATTGACTCAAATTGGAAAAAAGTATTAAGAGTAGGGTTTAAGTGTAAAATTTTTGTTAAAAGGTTGGAGAAGCACCCAGAACTTGTTTCATTCGATCATACTATTTTCAGAATGACTGAGAGCCTGAACCTAGGTCTTTTCTTCTTCGTCTCTTCTCTCGCAAAGGCTTAAAGTGAAGCTAATCTAGTGATTTAAGGAAGGGATTTCATTTGTATCATCTTCTCCATCATCTTCTTTGAGTTTCTTTGGATATAGAGTTTAGGAAAAACTGAGATTTTCTCTTTGAAAAGCAACAAGTAAGTAAAGCTTTAGAGTTATGGAACTTTTGAGTTCTAATGAACTGTTTTGTAGTAGTTTTAGCTCATTAGCTTATGAGAAATCTATTTTGGGTTTTTCTAGGTGTTAAGTTTAAAAGGGGGTTTTCAATTTGGAGATTTTGATCTCAGAAATCAGCTAACAAAAAGGGGTTTTGTCTTGAATTCGAAATCAAAGGCAAGTATAAATATTACTTGTGATTAAATTGCTATTTGTTATGAATTCTTATCATTAGATGTGAATTTATTGGATTTGTATATACTTGAAGAATATGTGGATTAACTGAGTGATGTTCGCAGTGATTGAATGATGGAATAGAAGTGTATTTTGTGTACAAATGATGTTGGAGGTGGGGACAGGAGGTTCCTTTTTGATTTGCAGGTCATGAATGAATGATTGAATACAGATAAAAAGAAGAAAATATCAGTTTCAGGTTCTGAACTGAAATTGAAAATTCGTCACTGTCCGATCGATCTGACAGAGCTAACTGAAACTCATTTTCTGTCTGATTGATCGGACTTGATGCTTGATCGATCGGAGGACTTAAATTGAGTCCGGAATTTTTATGGTTCTTAATTAAATCAAATATTCATTTATGAGCATAAATAGTTCATAAAATTAGTTTTGAGACTAATTATAATACATTTGAGGCTTAATACGTCACTTATACTTTTCATTAAGTAATATTCTTGGATTTGGATCCAAGATGGATTGAGTGTTAACCGAAGTTGAATTATTGTAATTCGATAATGATATTAGCTTCTAAAGCTAAACCGATAGAACATTGATTAGTCAACCGAAACTAATAAGATTTCAGAATTAATTTCTGAGTTTTAAGAAAAAGAGCCTATTGATCATTTCAAGGCTATTAATACCGTGTATCCTCAATAGGTGTTAATTAAGGGGACTTTAATGTACAAAATTCATATAAATTGTGATGTCTATCAAGAATAACACGTACATTAAATAACCGAGGATTACACCTGAATGGTTGGTATTATTTAACTGAATTTGTACACTGGATTGTATCTGAAATGGATCATATCTTGAATTGAATTCTAAAAGAATTGTTTATTGAATTGCATACGTTAAATTGTAATTGAACGGAATTAAATGTTAAACTGTATTGTTTCTTAAGTCTGGCACTACATAGTGAGTTCTTTAAGATCATTAGAGTTGTTTCTGCTACAACAAATTATTTGGGAGTGTTCCGGAGCTCCGTGGCGATGTCAGTAGTCCTTGGCTCAGGCATTGATAAATCCCACAATATATGATTCCTTCTGTATGGAAGATGTGATTCCTTTCCTTTTAGGAAGATGTGATTTGATTGGAAATGCTATTGTAGTTTGCCAAATAATAAAGACTCTTATTGATTTTGAATTGTAATTGTTTTGTTATTATTGAATTTAGACAGGTTAAATGTATAATTAACATGTTCAATCATGTATCTGTTTATACATTGTTGAATCGTTAAATTCATACTGTTCTTGAAGGCATTATAGGCCCAGCTACTTACGCCGGTCCTTCAGAGGCTTCAGCACCAGTGGAGGAGACCACTCTGGTTCCTCCAGGAGGATTAGTCGAGTGGAAATGATATGATTTCCGAAGAACGAAAACAGTGAATAAGAAATTGGGAATAGAAATTTGTTTTGAGAACGTTTTGCACTTTTCATTCCTTGCATTGTATTTAAATGTGCAAGTGAATGTTTGTTCATAGTGTACATGAATTTTTGTTTTAAACATGAACAATGTATATTTGTTTATATCCCACATAATGTATTATTGATATCCCTTGTGAATTTTATGTGATTGAAGTTCACGGGAGTAAGTATGCGATGCGACTCGAGGCTAACTTGGATTAAATCTTAATCTCGAGGCTCGGGTCATGTCAATCCCCTATGAAGACATTGTCAGAGTCAGGATCATAATGGATCTCAAAACCTTCTTCCACCTTGCCATTAGACTAACGAATGAGGATAGATGGATTATCCTAAAATATGAAAGGCTCAATTACATTTGTAAGTTTCGTGGCCTCATTACCCACAATGAGGATGAATGCCCATTACCTTACCCTCTTTCGTGACCCCCTCAACTCTGCTTAGATGGGCATTAATGGATCTTTCAGTAGGTGGGAGGGGAAGGAACTCTATCGATTGGGAGAATGTATGGTGTTAGGATTTGAGTGTTGGCAAATTCAATTGGATGGACAAGAGTTGGGTCTATAAAATGTAATTTTCTATTATTTTAGATGGACTGAATCAAGAATGCAAGAAGATCGAAGATCGTCCGAAGATTTAATAAGACAGACATCCTCAATCGGATCAGTTCATTCGATTGATCGGACCTTCTGTCCGATCGATTGGAGCTGGGATGCCTCCCAGTTAAGGGACCGTGCGATCGATCGGACCCTCTGTCCGATCGATTGAACGACAGCGCATTTGCTGTTTTAATGATTTATTTCGTTTCAAACTCCGCTAATCTAATCCTTTTCAAACCTAAACTCTCCCCACACGACCCAGAAGCTTTAAATAAGCCCTTAGCCTCATTAAACATCACCTCTCTCATTATTCTAAGCCCTAGAATATTACCAGAGAGATTTCTCCCCTCCAGAGAGCCTTCGTGAGATTTATGTGCCAAAGCTTTCTTCTTCTGGAGACTCATCATCTACTTTCTGAGTAGATTCATCTTGTTTAATGCATGGAGATTCAAGTGCTGGAAAAGATGAACGGCATGGTCGTCGGCAAGATCAACTACTAGGGTTGTAAACGGGTCGGTTTCGGTCCGGGTCCATGGTGGAACCGGAACTGGAAACGTTTAGGAGAAGGTGGAACCGGATTCGGACCCGGAATCGGTTTCTTGGCTCCGGAACCGAAACTAGAGCCATATATGGGACAGGTCTGGATCTGGGTCCGGGTCTTGGTAGAGAATGATATTAAAAAAAACATGGTTTTTAGAAGAGATTTTAAAAAATTGAGGTAATATGTCGGGTCTCGGGTCCACGGGTCCGAACTAAGGTGGAATCGGACCTTGACCCATTTACTTAATGGGGCCAAAATAAGGACCCAACCCGGTTTTTAACGGGTCGGAATCTTCGGGTAATTGGAGAATCAGGGATCCTTTTATATCCCTATCAACTATGGTCCTTAGGTTGTGTTCAATTGGAAAGGGTAGTGAGTACATCTTGTAACCTTTGATTTACATAGTGCTTGATCTTTTTGGACCGGTGTGCGATCCTGTGGTTTTTTCCCTGTTTAGGGTTTCCACGTATAAATCGCTTGTCCATCTTTGTGGTTGATTGATTATTAACTTAGATTATTGCCTTCTTGTTTCCATATTAAAATCTATGTTGGGACTTTATGTCACGCCTCGAAATTGGGTAACCTAAATGATTCCAATTTCAATACATGACTAGTGTAGGATTTTAAATAAAAAGATAAACATCCCACACCAACCCACAGGATATCACGTGTGAGAAAACTGATTAATTCAAAACTTTCATGCGGAAGCATTTAACATTTATTTATCAACAGGTACTAACAGAGCATAAGTATCTAAGAACATTTATAGCTATCTAGTCTTGAATATTTATAGATATAATATATAATTACAAAGGTTTGAAACATTCATTTGACTGCTCATCATATTATTAAAATATTCAGCAGAATACTTTTAAAACCATGATAGTAGCCATCCAAAACCAGGTTACACGATCTCATCGGGGGTCCACTCACCTACAGACGTGTTTGTTTTGCCCGAAACGGAAAGGAAAAGGGGGAAATGTAAAACGAATGCTTTGGTGTAGAAACTTCTTTTATTCCATCCTTCGAACGTTACAGAAAGATAAGAAGATGATTCGCGCGAATGTTTGCTCGCGTAAAAGGAGTCGTCCCCACTTTTATTTACATGGGTTCTTCGTTGCTTCACCTTTTGAGTGCAGATTATTTACAATTTTTCATACAACCCCCTCGCTAGGCCCAGGAGATCAAAACAAATGAGATATACATCGAAGGGAGAGAATGGGAGTCTGTTGTTTTCAAGAGTTCGCTAGAGATGGAATTGGAGAAGTCTGCAATTTGGCTTCTGCAGGCAGTCTCTGTAGTTCACCACCATGATTGAGGAAGAAGGATTAATCAGAGAAGTCTGCTTCAAAGCAGCATAGACAACCTCCATCCTTCCTCCATGGTGGGAGGAACAAAGACTGCCTTTCAGAAGCCATCTCCAGGGTCTAAAGAGAAGCGTCAACTATTGCTTGATTCTCTCCATTTTGAGGAGAGAATCTTGAAAATAGCAGTGTCTAGGCTTTCTTGCGCTTGAGTTGAGAGGGAGGCAGGGGGGGGGGTTTCACACTCTCCCAAGTCTTCCTTTTATATCTTTTGGAAGAGCCATAACTGTTGGAGATCATGGAGGAGTGGAGGTGGTTTTCAAAATTGTCTTTAGTGGGAGACGTTGCAGGTTCAGAGAACATGAGAAGAAGGAACTGACCAGTTCGTGGGAGATCATGGGCGTCTAGTAGTCGGGAGGAAAGAAGTGCGGCGGCTAGTGCACACGACGTCCAACGGTCACGTATTGATTGGAGACCAGTGGTTGCTTAACTGTTTTGAGTGGCCAGTGTGCATAACGTCCAGTGGTCACTTCTTGACTGGAGACCAGCGGCTGCTTCAATGCTTTGAGCGGCCAGTGTGTATGACATCTAGCGGTCACTTCTTGACTGGAGACTAGCGACTGCTTATTTGCTTTGAGCGGCTAGTGTGTTCAAGGGTTGCAACGACTAATGGGCCTTGTAGTCAGTAGCTGCTGAGGAATTCTCTTGTTATGGCTGGTTAGACTTTAATGTCATCATTTCTTTATGGAGAAATGAGTAATTTGCCTTGGGGAGGGTTACGCACGGGTAGATGGATTTTTTGTATGTCAACAAGTGCCCCCCTCGAGGTACAATGATTGAAGTGTGTTATGGTAATAATTGTGCCTCGGGAATTTCACAACACTGTACTTTTGATGGAATGGTGTAGAGAATTTATTTTAAAAGCTGCTCATGCCTTTCTTTTTGGAAGATATCATTTGTTTGCATCTCCGCGGGGATTATGGGGGAAAAGCCCAAGGAAGGATCCCAAGAGGTGTAGAATAATTTTTTCGAAGGATTTTCTCTTTTGGAGATGAAAAGTAAGCTGATTTTGTTAGGAATGAATGAAAAGCTTAGGATTTGTGGTATTGATTGCATTTTGATGGGATTTAGGTGGTTGCATAGGTAAATTAACTCCAAATTTAGCATATGACCAGTCTATTCGAAGGTATTTCTGAATGGACCGTTATGATGACGTCACTTTTGAATTTTGGCAGATCCACAGATTTTGAAAAGCAGTTGGAAGTCCAAACGTTGTCTCCTCGAACCTCACACTGACCGACCAGTCTTTGGTTTCTGCTTGCTTTTGGACCTTGGCCACTGAGTGATTTCGGGATGGCCGTTGGGCATTGTTTCGTTTCCAGAGTAGCCGCTGGGCTCTTTTTTTTTGGTAGAAAGCCGCTGGGCTCTTAACTCCATAGCCGACACCTTTTGTGAAAATCGAGGCGTCAAATATTATAAAGGACGGATCTTCACCTCTTTTTTCACTTTGCCGTTTTAGACTCCCAGGATTCTCAGATTTCTCAGAGCTTCCGCGCTTAAGAATCTTCTTCCGATTTTCCTTCTTCTTCTTCCTCAAGCTTTTGTTTGGACGTCTTCTCCTTCACTCCAAAGAAAATGGCTGGTAAGCCTTCTTTCAGAAGTATATCTTATTTTTCTTTTCTTTTTCTATTTTGTTTGCCTGCTCTTGCTCAATTTTGGCCATGATGACTTCGGTTTTGGCTGGAGATTACCCGAAGTGGGTTCTTTGTTTTGGCTAAAAATTTGGTTTTCTTCTCTTCTTTGTTTTTTTGCTCCACACATTCTTAGCCTGTCTTTACTTCTTTTGAGCACGAAACCCACTTTTAGGGTTGAATCTTGCGTCGCAGCAGCCTGGCAAAGATGCGTCGGTCTACGGTCTGTGATTTTAGGCCGGTAACCTGTTTTCTGCCGCTTGTGGGCAATTTTTTTTCTCTTTTTTTTATTTTCTCTTTCATTGGGCAGAAGAAGAAGAGCTCCAGGGTTTTACCCCATTTCTGATTTCCTAGAACAGACACCCTGTCAGTGTGGTTTTTGTCACGCCCTCGAACCGAGACCAAACAAAAACCAAGTCCCTAATCCGGGTCATGGTGCGACAGGTTAAAAAATTCCATCCGCATTGCGCTAGTTTCTCACAGGTTTCCGCAGTGAGGATCCCAAAATCGATCCATCACGATATAGTAAATCATATTCACAATATAAAAATGTGCGGAAGTGATATAACAAACACTTAGTCCGATCAATTAAATAAAATGGACAATCAAACCTGTGCATCATAATGAGAAATATATCATGGTAAGCACATAGTTAGTTTAAGTTACAATACCAAAAGTAATTTAAGTTTTACAATCCCAACATAAAGATAAAAGCCAATACAGGCTGTTAAACAAGTTCCCAAAATAACAACATCCATTCTCAAAAGTGATTCGAAACTCATAACCTAAGCCAACGTCTAGATGACATCGTTGGGCTGCC
>QPKB01000012.1:26401656-26444298 GCA_003546025.1 Camphora micrantha | reverse complement strand
GGAAAAACAAGGGAGTTCTCCATGAAAACCCTTGCATGCATGATAAAAGGCTTCTAAAGGCTTAAAAGAACACATGGTATCAATAAGGTAGCAGTGGCTTACCTTTAGATGGTTCAAACAAGAACAAAAGCTTGGAGAAGATGATGAACCCAGCTGAAATTCCGTAAAAATAGTATTGTTGGAAAGCTTGAGAGATGGGGAAAATAATGGTTTAGTTTGTTCTTTACTTGGGCATCAAAAAGCAAGACATGCAAAGAAAGAAAGTGTGAAGAAGAGAAAGGACTTCTCCCTGGTTCGTTGCAGGAAAATGAAATGAAGAGTGAAGAAGAAAAAGACCCAACGTGAGATTCTTATGCAAATGGGTAGTTGTGGGCCCCATTTGCCCCCAAAACTTTAAGGCTTTAAAACACCTGTTTGTGGGTCCCGGATGAAGTCGACGAAGAAGAGAAAAATGATTGTCGAAAAATTTAGTTTTCAAAAAGTATATTTTCCTCATGATTTTCAAATTTCAAATTTATGCACAAATTTAGTGTAAAAAGACGAATTTGCCCTTTTTCTCGAGAAAAATGATTTCTGGGTTTCAAATCCAAACGGATAAAACATGAAAGTTGTTAAGATCAATAAAACAAATCAAAAGGAGTAAAGAGTTGGATTTTTTTTTGAAATCAAGAATAAATTCTTCCAAATCAACACGTGTCACACGGGCGCCCGGCCCATGTCAAACTAAGTCCAATGCCTCTCAAAATTCCCCAAAGCTATTCAAAAGTCTAATCTAGCTTAAAGTTCAAACTAATCGTCCTCTAATCCCACTTAGATACTAATCACGTCTAAATAAAAAATTACACATACTAAACCTGGGTCGGGGTCTAACAGGTTTCAAGTGATGGCTTCACACTTAAATGATGACCGTTGCCGGGGGAGATAAATGGCCGTCGAATTTTGTGGGTGACTGCTAGGTATTTTGCGACTTGGCTGCAGAATAGTTGGCCATTGAGCCTTTGTAATTTGGGGCTTTTTGCCGCCCGGGGTCTTAAGGCAGATACTGACTGTTGATGAGTGGGCCATAGACGCTGGATGTTGGAGATGAACGGCTATAACTTGTGGGAAGTTTTGATTAGCCGCTAGGCCTCAAAGCAGTGAGATAGCGGTCGTCAGGGTTTTCCCTGCAGAAGTCTGGTAATTGATCACAGAGTCTTGGATGTTGACCGCCGACGAAGCCGTTGTACTTTAGCCGCTGAGAGCTGAAATAGCACAATTGTAGTCGCTGAGCACTAGGACATCAAAATCGTAGCCGCCAAGTCCTGTTTCTGACTTAGTTGCTAGGTATTTGGATTGACATAATCTTGGCTGTTGACTATCTGTTTTAGCTTTTGATTTTCTTTTTTGCATTCATCCATCTTCATGCAAGTCTCCATATGGTCTTTAGTGTGCAATTGCTGCCCTGCTTGACCGGAGACCTTGGTTCAAAAATCTCTGAGCGCGCACTTGTTGCACTGCCAAGATCGAGAACCAAGTACATCTCTTCCCTCTGGGTTTCCTGCCTACCTTCAGAGTGAGGGGAGGTGCTGTCAAAATTTTACAAAAATTCGGTAATCTAACATTTTCTTTTCTTTCCCCTCTTTTTTTTTGAAGGGACTTTTTCCGCAGCTCTCACGACAATGGAGGGAAGCACCCGTAATGTTGATTCTTCTATTGTCCCTCGGGCGTTAGGCGATGCGTCCTTCAATCTTGTTCCATCGACGATTTCTCTTAAGGAACAAAGAGACTGTATCAAGATGACGTTGCTGGGGATAACCTGCACCCTTACCAACGATGATCTGGCGTAGTTACCTAATTGTCGGCGTGCCGTGAACAATGTCTTCAGAATGAACTGGGCACCCCTGGACACAACACCTCTGAGAGCCACTTTTGATGAGCTCTTTGCTTATTTAAAAAGTTTGACAGATATCCATGGCTTGAATCCTTTTGCTTTATTCGAGCAGGAGGTGGAGTAGAGGCTAGCCGATCTCCAAGCACAAGTGGAGGTTGGACGTCAGGAACTGGATATCCCTATGACTGCTCAAGGTGAAATTCTTATAGCTCTGTCATTGCTGAGAAGGAGCCTTGAGAAAGAACCTGTTTGATGCTTGCCAACTTGGAGCAGCGGTACGCTGTTCAACAACAGACGTTCAAGAATAAAACTCTACACACCAACTTGCCAAAAAGGGACGCTTGGTCATTTTTCCCTCTAAACAAGATTCGCAAACTAGAATGGCCTCCACTTCCAATAAATGTAATGGTCCATTTGCAACCAGTCTTGAAATTCGTTGTAGATTAATATGTTTAAGGCGTAAGTGCCAAAGATACATTTGGTTCAATTTCGAAGGTTCCTTTCTCTTACATGGTAATGTAGTTGTGTTATTCGATTCGGTCAGTTGCAGTTTAGGAGAGACAAGATTAACAAGATAAAGATCATCTACAAATGAACCAGAACAGATAAAACGCTTATTGTACTTAATAACCACAAATTTATTAAAATAAAAGGAATATCTGTCTTTAACCAACTTATAAACAGAAATTAAATTCCTTCTTATGGAGAGAACATAAAGCCAATCTTTTAAAATTAAACTCCTATCGCTACTAAAACTGAGACAAACGTCTCCTACTGCAACTGCTACCACTTTCGTAGCATCACCCATAAGCAAATAAATCTCGCCATCAATTAGTTTCCTAGTTTCTTGGAACTTCTGCAATGAATTGCAAACATGATTAGTGGCTCCTGTATCTACACACCAGGTACCGGTAGATATAACCGCCAAACATGATTTAACAACTAGTGAATGAAATTTACCTTTATTGTTGACTTTGTTGAGAAAAGTTGGACATTGTTATTTCAGTGCCTTGCTTGCTTGCAATGACAACACTTGCCCTTAGGCTTTTTCACTCCACCCTGTGGTCCGTTGCCCCCTTGAGGAGCTTCCTTATGATTCTGAGCCTTTTTCTATTTCTTCTTGCCTTTCGGTTTAGAAACAAAACCTTTTTCAACAACGTGAATACTAGGTGGCTTTTTCAGAAGGCCCTCAGCAGCCTGAAGTTCGTAATTCCGCCAAAGAAAAATTGAGTTTGTTCATGTTATAATTTAAGCGAAAATTCTCAAAGGAATCAGTCAAGGATTGGAGAAGGATATCGATTCGGGTCTCCCCATCAATTTCAGCTCCAAGAACCTGTAATTCATTGAGGTGTCCCATCATTTTCAGGACATGATCCCTTACAGAGATACCTTCAGCCATCTTAGTGTTAAACAGTTCTTCCATAACAACCTGTCTATCTGCCCGATCATGATCACCAAACATCTCCTTGAGACTATACATGATGTCATAGGCAGTAGGACAAGAATGATGCTGATGTTGCAAAACATTTGACATGGATGCCAACATGTGATATCGCACCATCTCCCTTGATCCATTTTTTGTATGCCCTGATGGCTACCTCATCGATACATTCATCTTCAGGTTTCTCTACGCACACCTCAGTGTGCACATATTTGTACTCTTCAGTAGTTAGCACAATATCCAGATTTCTTTTCCAGTCAATATAATTAGGTCCAGTGAGTTTGTGTTCTTTGAGAATTACAGCATGTGGATTGAAAACACCCATCTTAAAACCTGAGATTTACATAATTAACAAATTATGATGGGAAAAAATAAATCTTTTGGATTCAAGTAAAAGGAAAATGGCTCCCTCTGCCAAATTATAAAAGAATCTGACAGGAATCTAAAACACCAATGCATAGTATGCCTCGATGGGAGGACATGTACCATACTTATTTTGTTCAGACAGGTCGTAACCTTTTAGTTCTACTGTCAAAGCAACAAACCATGCCAAGTAAAACCAAATAGCTGCCATAACTTTGGTCTTATAAATCATAGAAGTGGCTCAGATGGAGAGCATACTGTTATTTATAGCTAAGTGTATATCATCATTAAATTCAAGGTCCATTATTGTAAGACCCCGACCCCTAATTCTCGTGTTTAGTGTTATCTTAATTGTGGATTAGCTTTTTGAGTGAGATTAGAGGTGGTTTGGCTTCGTTTGTGAGTTTGGTTAGACTTTTCATAGCTTTGGAGAATTTTGAGAGCCGAAGGTTTGTTCTGATCTAGCCAGTGGTGGCTCGTGTGATTTGTGTTCGCGTGGGAATTTATTCTTTTATTTCAGAAATTCTGATTTTTACTCCTCTCGATTTGTTTTATTGATCTTAACAACTTTCATGTTTTGTCCGTTTGAATTTGAAACTCAGAAATCGCGGTTTTTGAGAAAAAGGGCAAAAATGAGTTTTCACATCGAATCTGTGCATAAATTTTGAAATTTGCAAATCATGAGGAAAATATACTTTTTGGAAACTAGATATTTCGACGATCAACTTTGTATTTTTCGTCGTTTTCATTCCGAACCCACAAATGATCGATCCAGCCACTTCAAGATTTGGGGCCCATGGGGCCCACCTTCCTCACTTAAAACCCAAATAAAACCCACATTGGAGGCCTTCTTCTCCTTCATTTCATTTTTCCTGCAACACAGTTGAACCTAACTGTTTTCTTCTCCACCATTTTCAGCCCCTTCTCTCCTCTTGCATGTATATTTCTTAAGTGCTATTTAAAGATTTGATTTCACAAATCCCTTCTCCTCATCTCAAGCTTTTTAAAGATACCATTTTTGAGGAAATGTAGCTGGAACCCATCTCTTCTCCAAGCTCTTCTTCTTGTCTAGAGCTCTTAAAAGGTTAGCAATGACTTCTTTTTCAAATTTCTGGTTTTAATGGGCCCTTTTGAACCCTTTCTTCTTGCATGCAAAAGGGTTCATTGAGAGCTCTTTCTAATTTCGAAATTGGTGGTTTTTTTTTTTTTTGTGTGTTTTTCTTGGGGCGTTTTGGTGTAGACTTGGTGCAGCAGAGCTGAGTGTTCTTGGAGTAGATTATAGATCTTTTTGGAGTAGAGGCAAGTGAATAACCAGATCTTAGAATGCATGCAATCTGAATCTTGTCTTTCTTAAAATTCTGATTTGAAATTGTTTATTTTGGTATGTAAAGTCTGATTTCGAAAGGATTTTTACATACAAATGGGTTCAAATTTCTGCAGGATTTTGATGTACAAATGAGTTCAGATTTCAACAGGATTTTTATATACAAATGGGTTCAAATTTGTGCAGGATTTTGATGTACAAATGAGTTCAGATTTCAGCAGGATTTTTATATACAAATAGGTTCAGATTTCTGCAGGATTTTTATGAACAAATGAGTTTAGATTTATGCAGAATTCTGTATTTCTAATGTCATACAATATGCTAAAATTGATTTGGGGAATCTGAATGTAAATAATGTTTATGGTTGAATGAGAATTCTCAATGTTAAGAAATGCTTGAAATGAATGAGAAAGAAACTGGAAATGATAGAGGAAGAAGGAAGGAAATGGAACCAAAGTAATGGAGGAACAATGCAGAATTCTGCACTGAACTGGACCCAGCACAGAAACTAGGCTGCTCGAGCGAGCCCATGGGCCGATCGAGTGGAGCAGTCTCGGGATGGGGTCCGTAGGTCCGCTCGAGTAGGCCTGGGCCTTGTCAGGCCTGTTTCAGCAGGCGCCTAGGCCCATTTCAGCAGGTCCTTTCCCTTTTATTTGGAGTATTTAACCCCTATGGACTATGAATGTTTGAGAATGAATAGTTTAGAAAGAAATACATTGAATTATGCAAATCGAATGTGAAAAATGAAGGAAAGACTCGACGTTGGAATTTAAAGGGGAAATTTTTATAAGTCTCAATGTACACTTTACAACCTTAAATGTTGGAGATTTTCATTGGTACCAAACCCATTATTATAAATCAACATTTAGGGGTTAAGTGTGTATTGAGACAACCCTTGGTAAGCCATTAAACCACGATACATTACTTCATTCCAAGTTAGGGAAATTTGTATATTTTCTACAAATTGTTTTAAAATAGATTTGAGTGGTTCGCCATAGAAACTTGTATACTTTCTACAAATTGTTTTGAAATAGATCTGAGTGGTTTGCCACATTCAGAAACATCGGTAAGGCTACTCATTTAATTTGTTCGAATTTATCATTATGTATTTGTCCGGAGTAGTTCCTTTTATCGATTTTGGAAATTTATTACTATGATTTGATTTGTATCGATTCCGGTTTTGGTTTTGAACGGCACCACTAAGCTTAGGTTACCTTGTTGGGCTGATCACCTGGCTTTGGATCTTTAAATTATCTACCAATTGTAGTTTGGACTCTGTCTGCTCCGGCCATGGCAACGGTTCTGTATTCCGGTCCCACGGGTAGTGGCAACGGTTATGTATTCCGGTCTTACGGGTAGTGACAACGATTTTGAATTCGGTCCCATTTTATGTGGCAACGGCTCTGTTTGTTCCGGTCCCACGGGTAGTGGCCACGGTTTCTGTTTGCTCTTGTTACTTCGGTAATAGGAGAATATAACTATATGTGGATTGCCAGTGTTTTTACTCAGTTTATTATCTTTCTTTAAAATTGTTAATGGTTTAGAAATTATTTAATTATTTCATCAATATTAAAGTTTAGACTTTTAATTGTTTTACAATTTTTTCATAATGTTTTATAAATACTTGTCACTCTTTATCTGTTTATTTGCTTGCCAGACCATCATGTCTGATATTCTCTTGTTTGGTGCCAGATTTCGACCCCATTGCCTTTTAGATGGTTTGAGTAGAGGAGGCGGTTGAGCCGTCAGGTGGACGTGAGTGGCTGCCCATCGATGTCATCTAGACATCGCTTTTAGCGCTGGAGTTCATAACGTAATTTGGGGTAGCATTTTGTTTAGTTGGTTATTTTTGGATGGCTTTTATTAGCCTTTTTCTTTTGGGATTTTTCATGAATATATTTGTATAATTTGTAATTGAACATATGTGGGAAATGAATTGTGTTGTTCCTGCCAGCTTCGTATTTTATGGTTCTTGATTTGTTCTAGTCTAATTATGAGCCTTGATTTGATGGCTTTCTGTTAGTGGTTGAGTGCGACAGGGAACTAGATCGCCACGGGCTCCGAGTCGCAACGCCACATCAGCTTCCTCGAAAATTTCAGGTTGTGTGGAATTTTGTAATCCTCACACACGCGGATCCTGGGGAAAACAAAAATTTTGATTAACCCCAAATCACTCTCCCCGAGACCGGATCGTTGTAGGATCCCGATTTTGGGGCGTGATAGACTGGTATCAGAGCAGACAAGTTTCTAGGAAATTAAACACTCTAGAAACATTAAGACGTGTGGTGAGGACTCATTAGACCGTGTGGGTTTGTTTTGTCTAGTTTTTGTTTCTTTGAGTTCGGGTTTGCTTTTCTTTTAGTGGGGGAGACTCTCCTTCTCCTTTCTTCTCGTCCTTGTTGTTAGGGAATTAGGAGGACCAAATTCCACTTTAGTGGGGGAGAATTTAAAGTCTCCATACCCACATTTAGTGTCTTTCGGCTTGTGTTTACACCAGAGATTGAGAGGTTCGTGCCAATGATTAAGAACTTTGTGGGCTTAGTGTGTTGTTTTTTGAAGAACTTCGATAGATTTTTGGCCTTTCAACTTCACCAATGTGGTTAGTGAGAGAAAATGTGTGCATTTGCTTGCTAGAGAAGAGCGTAAGTAGTACTTGAAGATCCCCTTTCAGCTAATCGAAGATCATCATGCAGCATACCAAAGTAAGTAAGTGTGGATTCTTGGGTGAACTTGGACCAATTTTCTGAGACGAAGGATTGCAGGAGCCGTATTGGTTATTGATTTTGTGAAGGGTGAGGTAATTTTCAGTTAATAAGGCCAGAAGTTGGTGCCAAAAACTTAGAAATTTTTCGAATTCAAAGAGCTTTTGTCATAGTTATGGTTGAGAACTTTTGTAACTTGCAGCTATGCCGATGTAGTTGACTCAACAAAAGTACCAAGTGAGTGGTTGGGTGTATTCAAGGTCAATTTTCAGTAGTAGAAGAAGAAGTATTATGCAGAAAAAAGCCTGACCTGCTAGCAGAATAGAGGAGATTTTGCGGATTTTGCCAACTTACGGGTTATTGGATTGGATAGTGTACAGATGCAAGCTGAAGAAATGTCACAAGTTGGTTGTAATTTTGTCTACACTATAGATAGAGGTGCATTGGTTGCATGGAAGAAAGTTGAAAACAAAGTCAGATTTATGAGACAGTGAACATAACTCGCGACAGGACACTCAGATGTGGATGAAATAATCGTTCTTGCAGGAAAGGTAGAGCATGAGATAGAGGCAAAAGGTTAAGCACACTCCAGATTATGAAATTTCCAGTTAAGCACCATCCAAGAAAATGACTTTTCCCACACATCGAGCAAGGATTCGGTTATTTCTGGTGAACCGTGTAGGACAAATAGGAAGTGGTGGAGTTGTTTTTAGATCTGGATTGAAAGTTTCAGCTTTTTATGGAATGAAGCCAGCTTGGCAGGTGTGTTTTTGTTGATAATAGATTTTCAGGCAGAAGATCAAGAGCAACAAACAGATAGAATCAGAGTGAGCATGAACTTCAGAGTACAGCGAAGAAAGATTGGACTTTTAAACACCCAATGGTAGAAAACCTGAAGAGTAAAATTTGAAGGAGGCAAGCCATGCGTAGTTTCGACACACAGAACAACGTAGCATCTGGTTTGTAGCAGTGTAGCATCTAGTTTGTAGCAGACCAAGTTAGAGGCTGGAGACCTACAAAATTTTGGGGTCTGTGATTTCAGGATAGGGAAGGATTGACGAAATGTCTAGAGGCCAGAAAAAGATGATGCAGACCAAATAGAAGGGTTGAATCAGTATCTGAATGGTATAGTAAGAGCAGGTATATGTAATTCCAAGATTTTTGGGATGGAGATTACTTCAATGCGAGCTTTTCTACAACCACAACTTCATGCAAGTGTCAGGATCACCGTGTGCAGCTTTGTATGACTTAAGGCACATAATTCCAGGATGATAGAAGGAGACAGAACTTACAGTTTCTTGGACCGACAATGCATGACAAGGCGAGTAAAAGAATTGGTCCAGTGCAAGGACGCCAGATGACCACCATGGGATGACTAGAGGAAATTTTGAACATCGGTTTTGTCAGAGGAGCATGTTGTTGAGTAGTTGTGTGGGACTGTGTGAAGCCTTCAATTGAGTCAGGTAAGTTGTTTGCAGGCGCATCTCACCGCTAGGTTTGATCAGGGGGTATCATAGTTGCCGAGGTCATCGTAGCATGTCAGTGTTTTGATCGGTCTTGTGAGTTTTCGGTTTTGATTTGGTTTAGTTCATTTGGAGGACCAAATGTTCTAGGGGGGGGATGTAAGACCCCGACCCCTAATTCTCGTGTTTAGTGTCGTCTTAGGTCTGGATTAGCTTTCTGAGTGAGATTAGAGGTGGTTTGGCTTCGTTTGTGAGTTTGGTTAGATTTTTCATAGCTGTGGAGAATTTTGAGAGCCGCGGGTTTGTTGTGACTCAGCCAGTGGTGGCCCATGTGATTTGTGTCCGCGTGGGAATTTATTCTTTTATTTCAAAAATTCTGATTTTTACTCCTCTCAATTTGTTTTATTGATCATAACAACTTTCATGTTTTGTCCGTTTGAATTTGAAACTCAAAAATCGTGTTTTTAGAGAAAAAAGGGCAAAAATGACTTTTCACACCAAATATGTGCATGAATTTTGAAATTTGCAAATCATGAGGAAAATATACTTTTTCAAAACTAGATATTTCGACGATCAACTTTGTCTTCTTCGTCGTTTTCATTCGGGACACACAAATGATCGATCTAGCCACTTGAAGATTTGGAGCCCATGGGGCCCACCTTCCTCACTTAAAACCCAAATAAAACCCATGTTGGAGGCCTTCTTCTCCTTCCTTTCATTTTCCTATAACACAGCTGAACCTGAGTGTTTTATTCTCCACCATTTTCAGCCCTTTCTCTCCTTTTGCATGTATATTTCTTGAGTGCTATTTAAAGATTTGATTTCATAAATCCCTTCTCATCTCAAGCTTTTCAAAGATACCATTTTTGAGGAATTTCAGTTGGAACCCATCTCTTCTCGAAGCTCTTCTTCTTGTCTAGAGCTCTTAAAAGGTTAGCAATGACTTCTTTTTCAAATTTCTGGTTTTAATGGACCCTTTTGAACCCTTTCTTCATGCATGCAAAAGGGTTCTTTGAAAGCTCTTTCTAATTTCGAAATTGGTGGTTTTTTTTTTTTGTGTGTTTTTCTTGGGACTTTTTGGTGTAGATTTGGTGGAGCTGAGTTGAGTGTTCTTGGAGTAGATTGTGGATCGTTTTGGAATAGAGGCAAGTGAAGAACCAGATCTTAGAATGCATGCAATCTGAATCTTGTCTTTTTTAAAATTCTGATTTAAAATTGTTACTGTATTCTATTGTTTATTTTGGCTATGTAAAGTCTGATTTCAAAAGGATTTTTACATACAAATGGGTTCAAATTTCTGCAGGATTTTGATGTACAAATGAGTTCAGATTTCAGCAGGATTTTTATATACAAATGGGTTTAGATTTCTGGAGGATTTTTATGAACAAATGAGTTCAGATTTCTGCAAAATTCTGTATTTCTAATGTCATACAATATGCTGAAATTGATTTGGGGAATCTGAATGTAAATAACGTTTATGGTTGAATGAGAATTCTTAATGTTAAGAAAGGTTTGAAATGAATGGGAAAGAAAATGGAAATGATAGAGGAAAAAGGAAGGAAATGGAACCAAAGAAATGGAGGAACAATGCAGAATTCTGCACTGAACCGGACCCAGCACAGAAACTGGGCCACTCGAGCGAGCCCATGGGCCCTGTCAGGCCTGTTTCAGCAGGCGTCCAGGCCCATTTCAGTAGGTCCTTTCCCTTTTATTTGAAATATTTAATCTCTATGGACTATGTGTTGGAAATAGGTGGGCCTCGTGGACAGATTTTCAAAACTTTTGACCCTTTTGACTCAGGGATCGAGTAACCATAAGGCTGGGCCCTGTCAGACCTGTTTCAGCCGGCGCCCAGCCCATTTCAGTAGGTCCTTTCCCTTTTATTTGAAATATTTAATCCCTATGGACTATGTGTTGGAAATAGGTGGGCCTCGTGGACAGTTTTTCAAAACTTTTGACCCTTTTGACTAAGGGATCGAGTAACCATAAGGCTGGGCCCTGTCAGGCCTGTTTCAGCAGGCGCCCAGGCCCATTTCAGTAGGTCCTTTCCCTTTTATTTGAAATATTTAATCCCTATGGACTATGTGTTGGAAATAAATGGGCCTCGTGGACAGATTTTCAAAACTTTTGACCCTTTTGACTCAGGGATCGAGTAACCATAAGGCCATAAACCACATTCAGGATGCAATCCCTCCATCTCATCAATCATGTACAACACTATAACCTATCTAAAAGATAGAAACTAGCAGCATCTCGCAACAAAATAATCCACAACAAGTAGAGAAGTAGATTATACTTTTGGAGCCCGGTAGTGCTCTAATGGAGGTGAAGACAATTAACTTGATCAATAACCCTTCTTGAAGCAATTTGTGATCTCCAAGACCTTATTGTTTTCCACGCTATGACCCATTATCAGATCTCTTTTCTCAAGAAGACTGGTGGAAACTCCAAGAGAAAACTCTACTAGAAAAATCCAAGGAACTAGAAGAGAAAGAGATTAAAAGATGTGCAACTCTTGCACACAAAAGGAGGACTGGGCGTGAATCTCCAATGGTGGAGTCCAAGGGGTTTATGTTCCCTATTTATAGCCTGGCAAACCTCCTCTTTTCTTATTTGAAATAGAAGTCCAACTCCCATTACAAATCAGTAACTTTCTCCCTTTTTAATTGCTATAGAAGTCTTACGTCCACAATAATTAGTAAGTATACTATTACCACTATTAGAAGTCTTACTTCAAACAGAAATAGTAAATTTCTAATTCCTTCCTCTTAGAATTCAAGTAGGATTAGTATCTTTCTAATAACTTGGGCTAGCGCTGGAACCACTTGGGATTCCATAGAGAGCTGGCTCCAACGGGATACCGCGACCCCACATCTCATGTGCAATCCGGGCCCACAATTAATTGCAAAGAATACCACTATATAAATGCAATTGCACTACAGTCTTACGAATAAATTAGAATGAAGACCCTAAACTTCCTGATTACCATAAGTATGCCCCTCTATCAATATCCATGGATGAATTGGACTAAAACTATCCCACCGATTTAAATCCACATCTTATTATCCTTGAGCCCCAATTAATCACAGTGATCATCAGTACCATCCAATTAACTCTTAATCGAGATGGTAGCGCACTTACTAATGATGAATCCATTAATTGGCACAAGGGGATAATATAGATAGACTCCATCTTGACTACTGAATGTTCCCACAGTCCTACTACCACCTACCAAAGACACCGAGGTATTGACCTACAGTTGGCCTCACTCATTGGTAACTCAAAGCAAATGAATAGATAGAAACTTAAGTTCATCAATGTTTCAAGATTGAGAGCCTTAATGCATCCAAGATTGCTAGGGAATTATGAGAGCAATCCTTAAACTCGAGACAATATTTTATAAGGTGCTTCTCATGGTCCTTCAATACATCCAATGTACCAGCACCGTGATCCAGAATCTTAGATTCTGATGATCGAGACAAATTACACTATCTCATAGTGATCAAAGTACTGCAACCTTATCAGATGAGATGCCCAGTCTCATCACCGGTTGTGAAGATATTTAAGTATAAGATTTGTGACACATGTCTCCCGTGTGTGGATCTCATCCATACACATATATCACATCTAATATACTAATGGGACCGGTTCAACTCATGAACCATTATGTCATTTGTATTGGTCATGTGCATTAAGTAATAAAACACGACTCATCTCATGAAAAGAAGGCATGATATAA
Source organism: Camphora micrantha (assembly GCA_003546025.1). NCBI lineage: Eukaryota > Viridiplantae > Streptophyta > Magnoliopsida > Laurales > Lauraceae > Camphora > Camphora micrantha. The sequence goes on along the minus strand of QPKB01000012.1, from coordinate 26,431,396 downwards.
TTGATAAATAAAGAAATTAATCAATTTATTACATCATCTGATGAATTGAGTTCATACAATCTAACACTATGAATGTTTGTGAATGAATAGTTTAGAAAGAACTACATTGAATTATGCAAATCGAATGTGAAAAATGAAGGAAAGACTCGATGTTGGAATTTATCGGGGAAATTTTTATAAGTCTCAATGTACACTTTACAACCTTAAATGTTGGAGATTTTCATTGGTACCAAGCCCATTATTATAAATCAACATTTAGGGGTTAAGTGTGTATTGAGACAACTCTTGGTAAGCCATTAAACCACGATACATTACTGTTGGAAATAGGTGGGCCTCGTGGATAGGATTTCAAAACTTTTGACCCATTTGACTCAGGAATCAAGTACTCATAAGGCCATAAACCATATACAGGATGCAATCCCTCATACTCATCTATCATGTATAGCAATAATAACCTATCTAAAAGATAAAGAACAAGCAACACCATGCAACAAAATAATCCACAACTACTAGAGAAGCATATGATACTTTTGGAGCCTGGTTGTGCTCTAATGGAGAAGAAGACTTGCTAGTTGAAGAAATTCTTTCTTTGTAAGCAACTTAAGATTTCCAATACCTCTTAGTTTTTCACGCTATGTCCCGTATCAGATCTCTCTTCTCAAGAAGATTGGTGGAAACATCAAGAGAAAACCCTTCAAGAAACTCAAAGAACTAGAAGAAAACTAGAAGAGATGTGCAACTCTTGCACAAAAGGGAGGACTGGGCGTGAAATCCAAGAGTGGACTGTTAGATTGTATGGACTCAATCCATCATATGATGTAATAAACTGATTAATTTCTTTATTTATCAATAATATCATGCTTTCCTTTCATGAGATGAATGGTGTTTTATTACTTAATGCACATGACCAATACAAATGACATAAATGGATCATGAGATGAACCGGGTCCCATTAGTATATTAGATGTGATATATGTGTATGGATGAGATCCATACACAGGAGACATTTGTCACAAATCTTATACTTAAACATCTTCACAACCGGTGATGAGACTGGGCATCTCATCTGATAAGGTTGCAGCGCTTTGATCACTATAAGATAGTGTGATTTGTCTCGATCATTAGAATGTAAGATTCTGGATCACGGTGCTGGTACATTGGATGTATTGAAGGACCATGAGAAGCACCTTATGGAATACTGTCTCGAGTTTAAGGTTTGCTCTCATAATTTCCTAACAATAGGCTCTCAATCCTGAGACATTGATGAACTCAAGTTTCTATCTATTCATTTGCTCATTTGCTTTGAGTCACCAATGAGTGAGGCCAACTATAGGTCAACACCTCGGTGTCTTGGGTACGTGGTAGTAAGACTGTGGGAACATCCAATGGTCAAGATGGAATCTATCTATATTATCCCCTTGTGCCAATTAATGGATTTATCATTAGTAAGTGCGCACCCATCTCGATTAAGAGTTAATTGGATGGTACTGATGATCACTGTGATTAATTAGGGCTCAAGGATAATAAGATGTGGATTTAAATTGGCGGGACATTATTAGTCCAGTTAATCCATGAATATTGATAGAGGGGCTTAATTGTGATAATCGGGAAGTTTAGGGTCTTCATTGTAATTTATTCCTAAGACTGGAGTGCAATTGCATTTATATAGTGGTGTTATTTGCAATTAACTGTGGGCCCGGATTACACATGAGATGTGGGGTCACGTGTCCCAGTTGGAGCCAGCTTTCTATGGAATCCCTAGTGGTCCCCATGCTAGCCCAAGTTATTGGAAAGATACTTATCCTACTAGAACTCTAAGATGAAGGAATTAGGAAATTACTATTTCAATTTGAAGTGGGATTTCTAATAGTGGTAATAGTAAGGTTACTATTTTGTGTAGAAGTAAGACTTCTATTTCAATTAGTACAAAAGAAGGAGGTTGCTTAATGCTATAAAAGGAGAAACAAAGGGCTGGGATTTCTATCCTTGGAATTCATGCCCAAAATCCCTTTGTGCAAGAGTTGCACATACTTCTCTTCTCCTTCTAGTTCTCTTCTAGTTTCCTTTAGAGCTTCTAGTTGTTTTCTTTAGGAGATCCCACCCATCTCCTTTAGAGAAGAGATCTGATACGGGCCATAGCGTGGAAGGCTAAGAGGTCTTGGAGATCTAAAGTTGTTTTCTTCTCCATCAAAGTACAACCGGACAGCAAAGGTATAATCTGCTTCTCTAATCTTTTGTAGATTATTTTGCATGGTGTTGCTTGTAATATTGCTGTATATGGTATATGAGTATGAGGGATTGCATCCTGGATATGGTTGATGGCCTTATGGACGTTTGATCCCTAAGTCAAGTGGGTCAAAAGTTTTGATATCACATCCACGAGGCCCGCCTATTTCCAACATGGACGTCCCAGCTCCCTTGCTTCTCCTTTTATAACTTTAAGCAACTCCTTCCCTCCTCTTGTACTAATTGAAATAGAAGTCTTACTTCTACATAAATTAGTAACTTTACTATTACCACTATTAGATGTCTCACTTCAAATAGAAATAGTAACTTTCTAATTCCTTCATCTTAGAGTTCTAGTAGGATTAGTATCTTTCCAATAACTTGGGCTAGTGCGGGGACCACTAGAGATTCCATAGAAAGCTGGCTCCAACTGGGACATCGCGACCCCACATCTCATGTGCAATCCAGGCCCACAGTTAAGTGTAAATAATACCACTATATAAATGCAATTGCACTCCAGTCTTAGGAATAAATTACAATGAAGACCCTAAACTTCCCGATTACCACAAGTAGGCCCCTCTATCAATATCCATGGATCTGTTGGACTAAAACTGTCCCACCAATTTAAATCCACATCTTATTATCCTTGAGCCCCAATTAATCACAATGATCATTAGTACCATCCAATTAACTTTTAATCGAGATGGGTGCGCACTTACTAATGATAAATCCATTAATTGGCACAAGGGGATAATGTAGATAGATTCCATCTTGACCATTGGATGTTCCCACAGTCCTACTACCACGTACCCAAGACACCGAGGTGTTGATCTACAGTTGGCCTTACTCATTGGTGACTCAAAGCAAATAAATAGATAGAAACTTGAGTTCATCAATGTCTCAGGATTGAGAGCCTATTGCTAGGGAATTATGAGAGCAATCCTTAAACTCGAGACAATATTTCATAAGGTGCTTCTCATGGTCCTTCAATACATCTAATGTACCAGCACCGTGATCCAGAATCTTACATTCTGGTAATCGAGACAAATCACACTATCTCATAGTGATCAAAGTGTTGTAACCTTATCAGATGAGATGCCCAGTCTCATCATCGGTTGTGAAGCTATTTAAGTATAAGATTTGTAACACATGTCTCTCGTGTGTGGATTTCCTCTATACACATATATCACATCTAATATACTAATGGGACCCAGTTCAACTCTTGAACCATTATGTCATATGTATTGGTCATGTGAATTAAGTAGTAAAACACCATTCATTTCATGAAAGGAAAGCATGATATTATTGATAAATAAAGAAATTAATTAATTTATTACATCATCTGATGGATTGAGTCCATACAATCTAACAATTACTTCATTCCAAGTTAGGGAAATTTGTATATTTTCAACAAATTGTTTTAAAATAGATTTTAGTGGTTCGCCACAGAAATTTGTATGTTTTCTACAAATTGTTTTGAAATAGATCTGATTGATTTGCCATGTTCGGAAACATCGGTAACGCTACTCAACTGATTCGTTCAAATTTGTCAGTATGTATTTGTTCGGAGTAGTTCCTTTTATCAATTTTGGAAATGTATTACTATGACTTGATTTATATCGATTTAGGTTTTGGTTTTGAACGGCACCACTAATCTTAGGTTACCTTGTTGGGCTGATCACCCGGCTTGGTATCTTTAAATTATCTGCCAACTGCAGTTTGGACTCTGTCTGCTCCGACCATAGCAACGGTTCTGTATTCCAGTCCCACGGGTAGTGGCAACGGTTCTGTGTTCCGGTCTCACGGGAAGTGGCAATGGTTCTGAATTCCGTACCACTTTATGTGGCAACGGCTCTGTTTGTTTCGGTCCCACGGGTGGCCACGGTTTCTGTTTACTCTTGTTACTTCGGTATTAGGAGAATATAGCTATATGTGGATTGGCAGTGTTTTTACTCAGTTTATTTTGTCTCTTTAAAATTGTTAATGGTTTTGAAATTGTTTAATTATTTCATTAATATTCATTTTTTGGAATTTTAATTGTTTCACAATGTTTTTCATAATGTTTTATAAATACTTGTCACTCTTTATCTATTTATTTGCTTGCCAGACCGTCGTGTCTGATACTCTCTTGTTTGGTGCTAGATTTTGACCCCGTTGCCTTTTAGACGGTTTGAGCAGAGGAGGCGGTCGAGCCGTCAGTTGGACGTGAGTGGCTGCCCAACGATGTCATCTAGATGTCGCTTTTGGCGCCGGAGTTCGTAACGTAATTTGGGGTAGCATTTTGTTTAGTTGGTTATTTTTGGATGCCTTTTATTAGCCTCTTTCTTTTGGGATTTTTCATGAATATATTTGTATAATTTGTAACTTGAACATATGTGGGAAATGAATTGTGCTGTTATTGCCAGCTCAGTATTTTATGGTTCTTGATTTGTTCTAGTCTGATTATGCGCCTTGATTTGATGGCTTTATGTTAGTGGTTGAGTGCAACACTAAACCCGATGGCCACGGGCTCTGAGTCGTAACACCACATCAGCTTCCGCAAAAATTTCAGGTTGTGTGGAATTTTGTAATCCTCACACACGCGGATCCTTGGGAAGGGAAAAATTTTAATTAACCCCAAATCACGCTCCTCGAGATCGGATCGCTGCAGGATCCTGGTTTTAGGGCGTGACAATTATTTTGTATTCGATCCCATCAGATGGAGAAGAGACCTATACTAATAATTACCCTAAATTATCCATATGAGAGTTTGTACTGGAGATTTCATAATTAACTCATCCGATTAGGAGGAAGACTCCAAGGTCAACACATAAATCAATTACATCTCCTACTAACCAATGATGGAGACCATGGGAACTTGGGAACTTGAGAAGTTCTCTCTCCCACTTAGTTATTTAACAATGAGGATTCTTATAAAACAGTATAATTAAGACCAGTTTAAAATCTAGAAGTAATAGGCAACCATGTCTTTACTACTATACCATTCTAAACATAATTAAACATGATTAATATCATATTTAGCAAGCAATGATAATAATAAACATCTAAGCACAAAAAGGAATGACAACCAGCATAAGGAGCCTAGCTATCACGGTCAAGTATAATCATTTTGTCTTCATGATTGCCACTTCTTTAAATAGGCACTTCGCAGAGGGGGTCCGAGGGTGTCCCCCGGCGGGGGTTGAGCTGCCCGCTCAGCTCGCTGGGGTCTAAGGATTGAAGAAATTACATTGAGTCCTAAGCCTCCTGACGAACGAAGTTCACATGCTAACTCAATATAATTACATCACCATCAAAATTGTAAAATACGTAAAACAGTAATCATGAATTTAATTCATGAGATCCATTCACATAACATACACACATGGTGACCATGATAGCCAGATCAGTTACTCAGTTGCTGCAAAACAAATGTTAGATATTTTGCTGCAAAACAGGGGTTACTTACAGCAACAGCAGACCATGTTTTTTTATAGCAGCCTATAATCTTACTATGTTTTCTTCAATCCATACGCAGTATCAAGATCGGCTCTGATACCAATTGTTAGAAACGAGTAGAAACCAGGATCTCTAGACATTGCGTACAGATCACTACGGAAATAACTTTGAACTACAAGCAACACCATGCAAAATAATCTACAATATATAGAGAAGCAGATTATACCTTTGCAGCCAGGTTGTGCTCTAATGGAGAAGAAAACTACTTTCTTTGTAAGCAACTTTAGATTTCCAAGACCTCTTAGTCTTCCACGCTATAACCCGTACCAGATCTCTTCTCTAAAGGAGATGGGTGGAATCTCCTAAAGAAAACAACTAGAAGCTCTAAAGGAAACTATAAGAGAACTAGAAGAGGAAGAGAGATATGTGCAACTCTTGCACAAAAGGGATTGGGCGTGAATTCCAAGGTTATGGACGTCCCAGCCCCTTTGTTACCCCTTTTATAACATTAAGCAACCTCCTTCTCTTGTACTAATTGAAATAGAAGTCTTACTTCCACACAAAATAGTAATCTTACTATTACCACTATTAGAAGTCTCACTTCAAATAGAAATAGTAACTTTCTAATTTTTTCATCTTAGAGTTCTAGTAGGATTAGTATCTTTCCAATAATTTAGGCTAGCGTGGGGACCACTAGGGATTCCATAGAAAACTGGCTCCAATTGGGACACCGCGACCCCACATCTCATGTGCAATCCGGGCCCACAGTTAATTGCAAATAACACCACTATATAAATGCAATTGCACTCTAGTCTTAGGAATAAATTACAATGAAGACCCTAAACTTCCCGATTACCACAAGTAGGCCCCTCTATCAATATCCATGGATTAATTGGACTAAAACTATGCCACCAATTCAAATCCACATCTTATTATCCTTGAGTCCCAATTAATCACAGTGATCATCAGTACCATCCAATTAACTCTTAATCAAGATGTGTGTGCACTTACTAATGACAAATCCATTAATTGGCACAAGGGGATAATATAGGTAGATTCCATCTTGATTATTGGATGTTCCCACAGTCATACTACCACGTACCCAAGACACCGAGGTGTTGACCTACAGTTGGCCTCACTCATTGGTGGCTCAAAGCAAATGAATGGATAGAAACTTGAGTTCATCAATGTCTCAGGATTGAGAGCCTATTGTTAGAGAATTATGACAGCAAACCTTAAACTCGAGACAGTATTACATAAGGTGCTTCTCATGGTCCTTCAACACATCCAATGTACCAGCACCGTGATCCAGAATCTTACATTTTGATGATCGAGACAAATCACACTATCTCACAGTGATCAAAGCACTGCAACCTTATCAGATGAGATGCCCAGTCTCATCACTGGTTGTGAAGATATTTAAGTATAAGATTTGTGACACATGTCTCCCGTGTGTGGATCTCATCTATACACACATATCACATCCAATATACTAATGGGACCCAGTTCATCTCATGAACCATTTGTGTCATTTGTATTGGTCATGTGCATTAAGTAGTAAAACACCATTCATCTCATGAAAGGAAAGCATGATATTATTGATAAATAAAAAAATTAATCAATTTATTACATCATCTGATGTATTGAGTCCATACAATCTAACAGGGTTTGCATGTGCCCACCGGGATTAGTTCTTGGCTGTCCATAATCAAGTGCCCCCCGGGCTCAAAGCCAAAGGCTCTAGGCCGCTTGCCTTTGCACCTTACCGAATGGCAATAGCCGAGCTAGTGGAGCTAAGGCAGCATTAGCTTGGCTTGCGCTAGCTTGGCTGCAGGGGTTACCAGCAAGCCTTTTGGAGCACTAGTTTTGTTTCAGCGGAAGTGCGACGGGAGCAGTCCTGAACTTGAGATACCTTAGATTATAAAATAAAAAAGGTATTTAGCACAGCTTTTTTATCCGTTGGACAAGCTTTCTAGCAATTGTTCAACTTCAAGCAATTTATATTTGGACAAGGCAGGCCCAGATTTGAGCTCTCAAGTATTTAACACAAATAAAAATGAGTTATCTTCAATGATCATGTCAAGCATAGCATTTACTTATAACATCTTTTCATTTTAGTGATATTTACTCTTCCTTTTTAAAATAGAATACTGTAAATGACACAAATGCACATGAGATTCAACATTCGCTCTATAGGAGTTTCATTTTTCATTTTAAATTCTTAAAAAGAAAAGAAAAGAAAAGACTGGAAACAATCATATCTTGTCACGAGGATTAGTAAAATCAACCAGCTGTTCAATCAAAGCATCTACAATTATTAATTCCTTTTACTCGAGTAGTACAATAAATCTTTAATATAAAAACTTAGAACATCATAAATTCTAGATAATATCATTTTATTATTTAGGGATTTTTATGAAAAAAACTATGCTTAAGCTCTGATTAAATAGATATGAAAAAAAATAAAACAACATAAAAATGATGGATTAGGGTGCTCTATATTTTTTTTGGACATAATTACCCTTCTAGGATAATGTTACCCCTCTAACAATATCATCACCCATTTCACCATTTTTGTCAAAACCCTAGACTCAACTATCTTACTCTCCTCGTATGGATCGTTTGGAGAGGCTGTGGAGAGATGGAGAGAGGGACGACTTTGGTGAGGGTGATGAGAGGGGTTTGGTGGATCAGATTAATGAGGAGGAAGAAGAAGAAAAGGAAGAGCGTGTGATGGTGATAGTGGCTGAAACTTGAGACTATGGATTGTGAGTTGTAGGTGTTTGGTTGGAGAAATCGAACATTGGAATGAAGCCAAATGAGATCTAAAACCTTAAAAGTAGAATAAGCAAATAGGAAAAAAGAAAAACAATTCGAAAGTGAAAAAAGATAGAATGGAACAAACAACAAAATCACAATCAACAACCCATTCAAACCCACCAAACTCAACCTACATATTCGTGCGCATCATCATCCTTCATCAACCAACCCACACAGCATCTGCCGCACAACACCAACCCTATCTCCATCATCACATCATATCATCACCCTCCTACACACTACTCTTCTAATTTGCCAACCTTCTCTCACAATCCACACTCTCATCAAATGAACTAGGTTGAGGAGAGATTGTGCGGAGAGTTGCAGGTCTTGACAAAAATGATGAATAGGTGATGACATCGTCGTAGGGTTTACGATATAGTTAGAGGGGTAATTGTGTCCAAAATATGCATGGCACCCTAACCCATCATTTTCATATTCTTTTACTCTTACCCATTTAATCAGGGTTTAAGTATAATTTTTTTCGTAAAAGTCCCTAGATTTTTATAGAAAAATTAGTCCTAAACCATGATTACACAAATTGATTAAGAAAGACAAAAAGGCATCAAACTAGGGTGTCCTTGATGGACCCGATTCTTCCCTCTCTCCCGCTGCCTCTGCCCCGAGTCTTTCGGGGTACGGCGGAGGGGAGGAGAAGAAAAGTAAAGGGTAACAACATCTTTCTTTCTTTTTGTACGGGTATGCCAATTTCACTTTTCTACTTGGAATTTAGAAACGGTGATCCGAAGATCCACCTTCACAAGTAGAAAGGGGAAATGAAACTTTTTCTAGTTTCTATTGCACACATATTTTAAGAAAATAGACAAAAGGGTTTTTTTATATGCAGTGAAAGGCGATTTCATTTGTTGCCGTGTAAGGCGATTTTTGCCGTAAAAGGCGATTTACAAGTCTTATCCATTATGAAAGACAAAAGTTGTGATTTTTGTCTCTAAAAGAAAAATAAAGTACAATAGAAATCAAGAAAAGGAATCTGACTTTTCATTCGATTGTGGGGACACGTTCAGATCGACGGACGCGAGTCATGTATGGGCTCCTCCATCGTCCATGCAGATGAGAACACGATGCTTGGATTCTTGGCTTGGCTTTTTAACCTCAGATTTTTAAAAGACAAAGACCAAGAGAAGGTCTTATATCCGATAAAAAGCTAAGTAAACGGGCTGAAAAGCCACGTTTTAGCCATGTTGGTAGAAGAAGGGAGGTCCTTGGGGGGATGGCCCCCCAAGGGTGCTTCAATCACCTTTTGGTGGTCTTTGCAGCAGAGTTGCAGGAGTTCTGGATTTTCCGGGCAATTCTCTGGATTCCTTTTCCGTTCTTCGTCTCCTTTTTTCTGATCCCTTTTCCCTTTGGAATGCCCTCCTATTTATAGGCCTTTGGTAGCCATTTAGGAGGGTTTATGAGCATTGAATGCATTAATGCTCATAATGGGAGGAGTTACAAGTTTTAAAGTATTTGTTTTGTAACTCCTTTTCCCTTGAATCTGATTGGCCGATGGAGAATAATGAGCTTTTAATTGCCTTTAATTTCCATCATGGGAGGAGTTTCATGGCTTTAATGCCATAAATCCTTTGACTTGTAACTCCCATTTGCTTGCTTTTGATTGTAATGAGTTAATGACCGCATTAACTTGTCATAAAACGGATCATTTAACCTCATTAATTGGTCGCCAAGTCGCTTGAAGAGTCGCGGGCCGCGCCGCGTCTTTTGGAATTCTTCTTGCGATGACCGCCGGTGGATCCACATGTTGTTTGATGTCGGATGGCGATGCAATTTCAGACATTGATTAATATCAACATGCCGGCAACATCTGTCCTGTCGATTTCACGATCGGGCGGGCGGAAAGTGTGCTTTCTTTGTCGGCCGGTTAGCGATTTCGAGGCATCTAATGATCATCCAATGATTTCGGCGGTGAATCCGCGATGTTGACGAAGATCGATGGATTTCATGCACGAAAAATCAGATTTTGGAAAAATCACAGGGGCCAATCAACTCGAAACGCGAAAAGGACCCGAAAAAAGGGGTTTCCGGCGACTTTTGGGTCGCCGGAATTCCATGGTCGCCGGCGACCATGGGCCGGCGACCCTGGGCCATGGTCGCCGGGGACCATGGGCCAAGGTCGCCGGCGACCATGGGCTTTGGGCCCATTTCTCGGCCGCCGTTCGGTCGCCTTTTCTTCACCGTTTTTCGATCTTTTTTCATTCTTTTTTCTTCTGTATTTTTTCCTGACATTTCCCCTCATTTATTGGCCTGATTCCCTTGAAGAAAACCCGACGAGAAGCCACGCAAATCGGAGCACAAAGTTTCCTATTTTTCTGGAAAGCCGAGGACTTTGTTGTGCGGTTTTGCCGATTTTTGTCAAGCATTGAAACTAGGCCAAACGATGTCGGAATGACCTGAAATTTGACGTGGAGCTTCTTGAGCAGTAGATAGGACCAACCATAGGCTTTGGTTTGAGTTTTGAAGCCGTTCGGGGTCTCGCAAATGCTTGCCTTAATTTCGCCATGAGAGAAATGTCGAGCTTTGACTTGTGGTCAACCGATGTCCGATTGACCTGAAATTTGACAGAGAGCCTCCTGAGTAGTAAGTAAGACCAACCATGGGCTTTGGTTTGAGTTTTGAAGCCTTTTTGGGTCCCGCAAACGCTCGCCTTGATTTCACCTCGAGGAAAATGTCGAGCTTTGAAACTAGGCCAAACGATGTCCGTTTGACCTAAAACTTGACAGGGGACCTATTGGAGTCATTTTGAGATGATCCATTAGCTCCAATTTGGATGCCAGGATTCCGGGGTGCTCTGCCGCTGGTAGGCCTGTTTTTGCTTCCCGAGAGTTGATGAAGGGTCAAACGTCGTCCGTTTGACTTGAAATTTGGCAGGGGGCCTTTTGGAGGTATTTTGAGACCATCCGTAGGCTCTAATCAAAATTTTGAAGTCTTCGACACTGTCGCTGCCGGGAGCTCTTGTCTGGCTGTCGGAGGAGTGAAGTTAGGCTAACTGATGTTGAAATGGCCTGAAACTTCATGTGTACCCCTCTTTTGGCTGCTTTGAAGGATCTTGCAGTTTTTGTTTGATTCTGACAAGATCTGGTGCTTGAAGGGGCGCCTTCCTATTTATGGCAGGATGTGGCTCCATGTAGCTTTTGGTGTTGAAGGGACATAGCGACATTTTTGGTGTCAACAAATGCCCCCTCGAGGTACAGCGACAAGGTGCTTAGCTCTATCAGTCGGTGTGCCTCGAAGAGAATTTGAAGGAGATCTTCTTGCTTGACCAAGAGTCTTGAGCGTTTTTTCTTTGATGGAGTTGCTTTTTTTTGGCACATTAGGCGGTTAAGAAGGTTTTTTGGTTTTTGACCCTGTGACCTAACAGGCTGTATGTGGCGAGTTAGGGGGTCGGGATTTTGGTTTTTAGTTTTGGCCTTGTGACCTAATCAAGCTGTATGTGGCAAATTAGGGGACCGTGGTTTGGTTTTTGGCCACTCTTTGGGACAATTTTGGGTCCATTGGAGTGGTTTGGTTTTTTGTGGAATGTCAATTTCAAGATTGTGGCTTGATTTGGTGCATGGGGTTGGATGGTTTGGGTTTCTTTTGGAAGCCCATGAAGCTTGGAATTTTTTGTATGGTCCAATCAACTCAAGAGAGGCATGGAATCATTTTTGTATGCTCTTGGTAAGAGGAATTTTGACTAAAAGCCACTTTTTGTGCCTAGGTGGTCAAACCTGGCTCATATGGGCTAACCCATGGGACCTTAAGCTTTTTTAAAAATGGCTTAGATCTCATGTGGTGTCATTTTGTAAAGAATATCTAAAAATATCCCTTTTGTGTAGAGAATATCTAAAAATATCCTTACTTGGAGAGAATCTCTCAAGTTTCCTTGATTTTGGGAGAGATTTTCTCAAAGTTTCTCAAATCCCCTTTCTTTTTGGAGAGAATTTCTCAAGAATCTCCTCTTTATGAGAGAATATCTCAAATCTTCTTTTCTTTTAGGAAGTTTGCTAATTTTTAGCACTTACCTCCTTGCTTTTCTTCTTCTTTCCTCTTTTGGTTTGCCTTTTCTATAAAAGCAATGGAGATGGGTTTTCTTTCTCTTGTTGCTTTCTTTTTGCAAAAACCTTCAAGAGTGCTCCAAGAATTTCTCAAGGATCTTCAAGTTTCTTCTTCTTCTTCTCCATGGCTTCAAGTAGGTCTTCTTTTTCCAAGAAAAACCCCATGTAGATGTAGAAAAGTTTCCTTTTCTTTCTTTTTTTTTTCTCTTCTTTTCTTTTCTTTTCTTTTCTTTCTCTTTTTTTTTCACGTGTTTTCTTTTCCTCTTTTTTTTTTTGCACACGTTCTTTTTTTTTTTCTCTTTTTTTTTATTTCTTTCCCCTTTTTTTTTTCGCTCTTTTTTTTGTGTGTGTTGTACGGACAGGTCCGTACGGACCTGGCCGTACAGCCACGTGGCCTATGGGCCACGTCCCATGGGCCAACCCCTCATTTTTTTTCTTCTCTATTTTTTTTCTTCTCTCTTTTTTTTTGAAGAGGTTTTTTTTTTCTTCTTTTCTCTTTTTTTTTGCTCACCATGATATGAGGTTTATGCAATTCAAGATGATCATGCATTCTTTCTCCTCTTTTTTTTTTTTAATGCATCAAGATAAAAGGCTAGAATTTCTAGGTCAAGTCAACATGGATTTTGACTTAGACAAAGTTTGATTGGTTTTGACCAAGTTGGGTTGGAATTGGTCAAACTTTCGTCAAAGTTTTCCTAGCATCTAATGCATGATGATTTTATGCATGATTTTTGGTAAATGGAATTGGGAGCATGATGATGCATACCTCGAATTTTCTTGCAAGTCTTGGGATTTTTGGAGCTTGCAGCAATGTTGAGCCCACTTCTCCAGTCTCGCAGAATTTCGAGGAGCTTTGCAAGTTTTGGGATTTTGAGCTCGCATCAATGTTGAGCTCTTTTCTGATCTTGCGGAGATTTGAGAAGAAAGGCTTGATCTCACAGCAATGTTTGAATTCAAGTCTTCTTCGAGAACCCTTCACTGATTATGAGCTCGCAGAAATGTTGAGCTCATCTTCAAGCTTCCTTTCTTTTTCGGGGTGCCTCCCTTTTCTTCGAAATTGCCCCGGAACCATGCCAAAATTTTGCTAGGATCGTTTTTTATAGCAAAATTCTGTCATTTGGTGTTTGATTTCTTCCTTTCTGACTTTTGCAGGTGGTTCCTCCAGAACGAATAAGGGTAAGGGCCTTGTTACTGATGCACCTCGCCGGTCTGCCAGATCTTCCAATGCGGCCGTTCAACAGGTTTGGGAAGAAGTCCGTTATGTGGAGACGAACTTGGAAGAATGCGACTCGCTCAACCGAGATGAGATGAGACAGCGATTGATCGCTCTCAAGGATGAGGAGTTTTATAAAATTATGGCAAGCAATCGTCCTTGGATCATGGACGATCAGAGCGTTGTGCCCAAGCCTACCTTTTTCGTTGGTGACGCCGTCCCTGATGACTCGTCATTCCAAAGGAGATGCTTTCAGTTCTCTTACACAGCTGATGGTGAGGAGAGAACTATTTCTACCCGATCGACTTTTGATCGCACTATCTCGATCATGAGTCTTTCTCCCACATGCTCTAAAAGAGAAGATCCTCCAAGCTGGGTGAAGAGGACCAATGCGGTCAAGATCGGGATTTTTGTTGGCGGTCCTCTCTGTTATGCAGAGAAATCGCCTGTCCGTATGGACATGTTGATGCCAGCCAGCGGCTACCAGGGTTCTGATCATCCATCAGTCGATTTGAGACCGGTGGGCCTTGGCATTTTTAGCGGTGACGGCAGTAATTGGGTGAACCCCTTTCGGCTTCGCGGCCGCTTCAGCGCTGACTCGGGCTGGGAGTCATGGACTGATCACATCCTGCAGATTGGTGGCGCCATTCTGAAGGAGGCTGAAGTTTTTGACGCGGTTCGCGCTTTTCGGCAAACCGTCGTTTTCTCCGATGAGGCCTTCATGGCCATGTTGGAGTCTTTCCTTCCACAGACCAACACCTTCGTTGTCGCGAACGGTGAAATTGGTTTTTCTTTGAAGGAATTGAGCGCTACCACCGGGCTGCCTATCCTCGACAAACTCTATGAGGAGTTTATGCCTATTGACAGTGTCCTTGAGGAGCAGTCGGAGGAGTTTAGGCTCCTGTACTTTCAGCTCGTCGCCTTCTACGATTTTTTGAAGGAGAAGGAGGGCTCGAAAGTCCGATGCAGTAGTTGGAGGAGTCTCAGCTCTTTGTCTTCCAACTTCTTTGACGGTGGGGATGCTTCTGAGAGTATGTCCCAGGAAGCCAGGGTTAAGAACCCGAAGAAGATCTCCGTTATGCGAGAAAATTTGAGGGATTTTCTTACAAGCACAGACGCCATTTGTCCTGACATTGCGCTGCGGAGAGATCTTGCTGTTTACCTCACTTACTGGCTGGGTGAGGCAGTTTTTGCTGGAGGAGACGGAACGCACATCAGGCCGCACTGTATTTTTCCGGCTTGTCAGATGGCGTTCGGAGAGCAGCTTGCTTTGGTGCCTGCTCTTTACTCCTATTTGTGTACCGAACTGCAGGCTGCTGCTTTCTTGGTTCGGCTTGGGCTCCCTATGAATAGGGTATTTTCAGCCCATATCTTCTATTCGTGGTTTGTGTACCACTGTCCGGGCTTCCACTGTTTAGGCGCTGCACAGGATGATGACCCGTTTATGATTCGGTTGGCTAGAGGGAAAGCCGTTTCCGAATCTCTTTTGTCTGCCCGTTTGAGGATCCGACGGTTCAGGGACGTCGAGATGGGGCAGTCTTCAGTCAAGCTTTCTCCCGGTCTGCGGAAGAAGGCTTTTGATTTTGGTGTCTTCCGTGATTCCACCAGAGCAGGGTCGGGAAGACACTATTCTTTGACAAACGCAGAGAAGGGATGGCTTTTTAACATACGTGTTGGTACGATGGTGTACCGTCGACATCTTTTTGTTGACATCCAGCCGTATGTTCCTTCTCGTTTTGCGTTGCAGTTGGGCTTCTCCCAAGGCGTTGTAGGGGCGCCTTCGAGCATGGTGAAGCGTTTTGGGGGTCTTCAGGATGGGAGGAATGCATGGGCTTTTTACAGTGCGGAGGACACTACCGCCATGATTTCCTATCCTGAGCTGCCCACTTTCCGGACCGCTGGCTTCACGAAATGGTTTGCGGAGAGCTTTTCAGCGTACCGGGGGCTTTCCAAGAAGGAGCTCAATGTCAAGCAATCTTCCGGGAAGGGTCTTGGTAGATCAGACGGCGTCCGGCGAGAGGAGGTTTTGGCCTTCCTTTCTGGAGAGAAGCATAGGATAGGCTTTCTCAAGGGCCGGGATGTCGTCAGATCTGGAGCTGTGCAAGAGGTACTAGGTGAGGTCCTGAGACAGCTGGAGGAGGAGGAAGTTGAGATCGACGCTTGGAGGCAAGCGGAACGAAGGAGAACTTCCATGGGGTCCACTGGCAGGAGCGGACCATCCAGTGAGGACTCTGGTGATAAGCCTGACTTTGATAGCGGGGCAGGTTCTTCAGGTAAACCGACCCGCAGGAGCAAGAGGAAGAGAGGACAGTACCGTCATAAGAAGCAGTGCGAAGATTTTCCTGACGTGGAAGTCCCTCTTACCATTGATGAGGAGGTCTCGGGGGATGCTGAAGAGCCACTAGAGAAGAGGAGTCGAGAGGAAAAAGCCGACGATGGTATGATCCTTTCCCTTTCTTTTTCTGGTTCTCTCTTTTTTTGTTCTTTGAGAGATTTTTGTTTAGATCCACTGTTTTCTTTTCTTTTTACAGAGGATGATGACTTGGTGATGCCTGAGGCCCCGGCCGATGAGGCGACGACGGATCCGACTACGGCATCTAAGGAAGAGCCAAGGGACTCTGGAGTAGACCCAGAATCTTCTCCTGGTACTACTTCTTTACTTTCCCCCTTTTTTTGGCATTTTCTTTTCCTTGCTAAATTTTGCTGACGTTTCTCCCCCCCTTTTTTGTCAGCTGATTTGCCAGAGGACTCTGACGACTTCGAGCCATCCATGGATGCAGCTTTCTGCGACACTTCGGACGAGCTTATGGAGACAGAAAGCACTCCACCGGTCGTCGGAGAAGGTATTACACAGCAATAGTCTTGATAACAAGAAATTTTTTTTTTGACAAGATCATATTCATACCTTTCCTCTTCTGGCAGGTTGTGAGGCGACAGGAGAGGTTCCATTGTCTTCCTCGGAGCCGGAACAGGAAATACCAGCGGCTGGTCCAGAAGTAGAGGCTTCTTCTACTAGTTTTGATGCGGCAGAAGTGCAAACACATGATGATATTCCATCTTCTGACGCTCCTGATGGACCCGATTCTTCCCTCTCTCCCCCGCTGCCTCCGCCCCGGGTCTTTCGGGGTACGGTGGAGGGGAGGAGAAGAAAAGATAAAGGGTATCAACATCTTTCTTTTTTTTTTTTTGTACGGGTATGCCAATTTCACTTTTCTACTTGGAATTTAGAAACGGTGATCCGAAGATCCACCTTCACAAGTAGAAAGGGGAAATGAAACTTTTTCTAGTTTCCCATTGCACACATATTTTAAGAAAAGAGACAAAAGGGTGTTTTTTTTTGAATGCCGTGAAAGGCGATTTCATTTGTTGCCGTGAAAGGCGATTTTGCCATAAAAGGCGATTTACAAGTCTTATCCATTATGAAAGACAAGAATTGCGATTTTTGTCTCTAAAAGAAAAATAAAGTACAATAGAAATCAAGAAAAGGAATCTAACTTCTCATTCGATTGTGGGGACACGTTCAGATCGACGGTCGCGAGTCATGTATGGGCTCCTCCATCGTCCATGCAGATGAGAACACGATGCTTGGATTCTTGGCTTGGCTTTCTAACCTCAGATTTTTAAAGGACAAAGACCAAGAGAAGGTCTTATATCCGATAAAAAGCTAAGTAAACGGGCTGAAAAGCCACATTTTAGCCATGTTGGTAGAAGAAGGGAGGTCCTTGGGGGGTGGCCCCCCAAGGGTGCTTCAATCACCTTTTGGTGGTCTTTGCAGCAGAGTTGCAGGGCCTCTGGATTTTTTTTTGTCTTCGTCGGGGGGAGAGCGAGAGCTAGATCCAGGATCCTTTCCCTTTGGAATGCCCTCCTATTTATAGGCCTTTGGTAGCCATTTAGGAGGGTTTATGAGCATTGAATGCATTAATGCTCATAATGTGAGGAGTTACAAGTTTTTAAATTACTTGTTTTGTAACTCCTTTTTCCTTGAATTTGATTGGCCGATGGAGAATAATGAGCCTTTAATTGCCTTCAATCCCCATCATGGGAGGAGTTTCATGGCTTAATGTCATAAATCCTCTGACTTGTAACTCCCATTTGCTTGCTTTTGATTGGGCCGTCCAAAATAATGAGTTAATGACCGCATTAACTTGTCATAAAACGGGTCATTTAACCTCATTAATTGGTCGCCAAGTCGCTTGAAGAGTCGCGGGCCGCGCCGCGTCTTTTGGAATTCTTCTTGCGATGACCGCCGGTGGATCCACATGTTGTTTGATGTCGGATGGCGATGCAATTTCAGACATTGATTAATGTCAATGTGCCGGCAACATCTGTCCTGTCGATTTCACGATCGGGCGGGCAGAAAGTGTGCTTTCTTTGTCTGCCGGTTGGCGATTTTGAGGCATCTAATGATCATCCAATGATTTCGGCGGCGAATCCGTGATGTTGACGAAGATCAACGGATTTCATGCACGAAAAATCAAATTTTGGAAAAATCACAGGGGCCAATCAACTCGAAACGCGAAAAGTACCCGAAAAAAGGGGTTTCCGGCGATTTTTGGGTCGCCGGAAATTCCATGGTCGCCGGCGACCCTGGGCCATGGTCGCCCGGGGACCATGGGCCAAGGTCGCCGGCGACCATGGGCCTTGGGCCCATTTTTTGGCCGCCTTTCGGTCGCCGTTTCTTCGCCGTTTTTCGATCTTTTTTCATTCTTTTTTCTTCTGTATTTTTCCTGACATTTCCCCTCATTTATTGGCCTGATTCTCTTGAAGAAAACCCGACGAGAAGCCACGCAAATCGGAGCACAAAGTTTCCTATTTTTCTGGAAAGCCGAAGACTTTGTTGTGCGGTTTTGCCAATTTTTTGTCAAGCATTGAAACTAGGCCAAACGATGTCGGAATGACCTGAAATTTGACGTGGAGCTTCTTGAGCAGTAGATGGGACCAACCGTAGGCTTTGGTTTGAGTTTTGAAGCCTTTTGGGGTCCCGCAAACGCTTGCCTTAATTTCGTCATGAGAGAAATTCCGAGCTTTGACGTGTGGTCAACCGATGTCCGATTGACCTGAAATTTGACAGGGAGCCTCCTGAGTAGTAAGTAAGACCAACCATGGGCTTTGGTTTGAGTTTTGAAGCCTTTTGGGGTCCCACAAATGCTCGCCTTGATTTCACCTCGAGGAAAATGCCGAGCTTTGAAACTAGGCCAAACGATGTCCGTTTGACCTAAAACTTGACAGGGGACCTATTGGAGTCATTTTGAGATGATCCATTAGCTCCAATTTGAATGCAATGATTCCGGAGTGCTCCGCTGCCGGTAGGCCTGTTTTTGCTTCCTAAGAGTTGATGAAGGGTCAAACGTCGTCCGTTTGACTTGAAATTTGGCAGGGGGCCTTTTAGAGGTATTTTGAGACCATCCGTAGGCTCTGATCGAAGTTTTGAAGTCTTCGACACTGTCGCTGCCGGGAGCTCCTGCCTGGCTGTCGGAGGAGTGAAGTTAGGCCAAATGATGTCGAAATGGCCCGAAACTTCATGTGTACCCTTCTTTTGGCTGCTTTGAAGGATCTTGTAGTTTTTATTTGATTCTGACAAGATCTGGTGCTTGAAGTGGCGCCTTCCTATTTATGGCAGGATGTGGCTCCATGTAGCTTTTGGTGTTGAAGGGACATAGTGACATTTTTGGTGTCAACAAATGCCCCCTCGAGGTACAGCGACGAGGTGCGCAGCTCTAGCAGTCGATGTGCCTCGAAGAGAATTTGAAGGAGATCTTCTTGCTTGACCAAGAGTCTTGAGCGTTTTCCTTTTGATGGAGTTGCTTTTTGAGCTTCCAAGGGATTTCGCGGTAATGAGAGGGGTCATGTACCGTCTCAAGGCAAGGATTTTGAAATGACATGGGTTTTTGGTTTTGGGTTTTCCCTTTTAACCTTGTGAACCTAAAGGCTTTATGTGGCACATTAGGCGGTTAAGAAGGTTTTTGGTTTTTTGACCTTGTGACCTAACAGGCTGTATGTGGCGAGTTAGGGGGTCAGGATTTTGGTTTTTTGGTTTCGGCCTTGTGACCTAACAAGCTGTATGTGGCAAGTTAGGGGATCATGGTTTGGTTTTTTGGTCACTCTTTGGGACAATTTTGGGTCCATTGGAGTGGTTTGTTTTTTTGTGGAATGTCAATTTCAAGATTGTGGCTTGATTTGGTGCATGGGGTTGGATGGTTGGGTTTCTTTTGGAAGCTTATGAAGCTCGGAATTTTTTGTATGGTCCAATCAACTCAAGAGAGGCATGGAACCATTTTTGTATGCTCTTGGTAAGAGAAATTTTGACTAAAAGCCACTTTTAGTGCCTAGGTGGTCAAACCTGGCTCATATGGGCTAACCCATGGGACCTTAAGCTTTTAAGAATGGCTTAGATCTCATGTGGTGTCGTTTTGTAAAGAATATCTAAAAATATCCCTTTTGTGTAGAGAATATCTAAAAATATCCTTACTTGGAGAGAATCTCTCAAGTTTCCTTGATTTTGGGAGAGATTTTCTCAAAGTATCTCTTTTTGGGAGAAAGTTTCTCAAATCCCCTTTCTTTTAGGAAGTTTGCTAATTTTTAGCACTTGCCTCCTTACTTTTCTCCTCCCTTCCTCTTTTGGTTTGCTTTTTCTATAAAAGCAATGGAGATGGGTTTTCTTTCTCTTGTTGCTTTCTTTTTGCAAAAAACCTTCAAGAGTGCTCCAAGAATTTCTCAAGGATCTTCAAGTTTCTTCTTCTTCTTCTCCATGGCTTCAAGTAGGTCTTCTTTTTCCAAGAAAAAAAAAACCCATGTAGATGTAGGAAAGTTTCCTTTTCTTCTTTTTTTTTTCTTCTTTTTTTTTTTCACGTGTTTCCTTTTTCTTTTTTTTTTTTTTTGTTTTTTTTTCCACGTGCTTTCTTTTTTTTTTTTTTTTTTTTTTTTTGTGCACGTTCTGCCCCCTTTTTTTTCTTTTTTTTTTTTTGCCTTTTTTTTTTTTTTGGTGCTGTATGGACAGGTCCGTACGGACCTAGCCGTACAGCCACGTGGCCTGTGGGCCACGTCCCATGGGCCAGCCCCTTTTTCTCTTTTTTTTTTTTTTTTGAAGAGGTTTTTTTTTTTTGCTCACCATGATATGAGGTTTATGCAATTCAAGATGATCATGCATTCTTTCTTCTCTCTTTTTTTTTTGTTTGAAATGCATCAAGATGAAAGGCTAGAATTTCTAGGTCAAGTCAACATGGATTTTGACTTAGACAAAGTTTGATTGGTTTTGACCAAGTTGGGTTGGAATTGGTCAAACTTTCGTCAAAGTTTTCCTAGCATCTAATGCATGGTGGTTTCATGCATGATTTTTGGTAAAATGGAATTGGGAGCATGATGATGCATACCTCGAATTTTCTTGCAAGTCTTGGGATTTTTGGAGCTTGCAGCAATGTTGAGCCCACTTCTCCAGTCTCGCAGAATTTCGAGGAGCTTTGCAAGTTTTGGGATTTTGAGCTCGCAGCAATGTTGAGCTCTTTTCTGATCTTGCGGAAATTTGAGAAGAAAGGCTTGATCTCGCAGCAATGTTTGAATTCAAGTCTTCTTCGAGAACCCTTCACTGATTATGAGCTCGCAGCAATGTTGAGCTCGTCTTCAAGCTTCCTTTCTTTTCGAGGTGCCTCCCTTTTCTTCGAAATTGCCCCGGAACCATGCCAAAATTTTGCTAGGATCGTTTTTTATAGCAAAATTCTGTCATTTGGTGTTTGATTTCTTCCTTTCTGACTTTTGCAGGTGGTTCCTCCAGAACGAATAAGGGTAAGGGCCTTGTTACTGATGCACCTCGCCGGTCTGCCAGATCTTCCAATGCGGCCGTTCAACAGGTTTGGGAAGAAGTCCGTTATGTGGAGACGAACTTGGAAGAATGCGACTCGCTCAACCGAGATGAGATGAGACAGCGATTGATCGCTCTCAAGGATGAGGAGTTTTATAAAATTATGGCAAGCAATCGTCCTTGGATCATGGACGATCAGAGCGTTGTGCCCAAGCCTACCTTTTTCGTTGGTGACGCCGTCCCTGATGACTCGTCATTCCAAAGGAGATGCTTTCAGTTCTCTTACACAGCTGATGGTGAGGAGAGAACTATTTTTCTACCCGATCGACTTTTGATCGCACTATCTCGATCATGAGTCTTTCTCCCACATGCTCTAAAAGAGAAGATCCTCCAAGCTGGGTGAAGAGGACCAATGCGGTCAAGATCGGGATTTTTGTTGGCGGTCCTCCCTGTTATGCAGAGAAATCGCCTGTCCGTATGGACATGTTGATGCCAGCCAGCGGCTACCAGGGTTCTGATCATCCATCAGTCGATTTGAGACCGGTGGGCCTTGGCATTTTTAGCGGTGACGGCAGTAATTGGGTGAACCCCTTTCGGCTTCGCGGCCGCTTCAGCGCTGACTCGGGCTGGGAGTCATGGACTGATCACATCCTGCAGATTGGTGGCGCCATTCTGAAGGAGGCTGAAGTTTTTGATGCGGTTCGCGCTTTTCGGCAAACCGTCGTTTTCTCCGATGAGGCCTTCATGGCCATGTTGGAGTCTTTCCTTCCACAGACCAACACCTTCGTTGTCGCGCGAACGGGTGAAATTGGTTTTTCTTTGAAGGAATTGAGCGCTACCACCGGGCTGCCTATCCTCGGCAAACTCTATGAGGAGTTTATGCCTATTGACAGCGTCCTTGAGGAGCAGTCGGAGGAGTTTAGGCTCCTGTACTTTCAGCTCGTCGCCTTCTACGATTTTTTGAAGGAGAAGGAGGGCTCGAAAGTCCGATGCAGTAGTTGGAGGAGTCTCAGCTCTTTGTCTTCCAACTTCTTTGACGGTGGGGATGCTTCTGAGAGTATGTCCCAGGAAGCCAGGGTTAAGAATCCGAAGAAGATCTCCGTTATGCGAGAAAATTTGAGGGATTTTCTTACAAGCACAGACGCCATTTGTCCTGACATTGCGCTGCGGAGAGATCTTGCTGTTTACCTCACTTACTGGCTGGGTGAGGCAGTTTTTGCTGGAGGAGACGGAACGCACATCAGGCCGCACTGTATTTTTCCGGCTTGTCAGATGGCGTTCGGAGAGCAGCTTGCTTTGGTGCCTGCTCTTTACTCCTATTTGTGTACCGAACTGCAGGCTGCTGCTTTCTTGGTTCGGCTTGGGCTCCCTATGAATAGGGTATTTTCAGCCCATATCTTCTATTCGTGGTTTGTGTACCACTGTCCGGGCTTCCACTGTTTAGGCGCTGCACAGGATGATGACCCGTTTATGATTCGATTGGCTAGAGGGAAAGCCGTTTCCGAATCTCTTTTGTCTGCCCGTTTGAGGATCCGACGGTTCAGGGACGTCGAGATGGGGCAGTCTTCAGTCAAGCTTTCTCCCGGTCTGCGGAAGAAGGCTTTTGATTTTGGTGTCTCCCGTGATTCCACCAGAGCAGGGTCGGGAAGACACTATTCTTTGACAAACGCAGAGAAGGGATGGCTTTTTAACATACGTGTTGGTACGATGGTGTACCGTCGACATCTTTTTGTTGACATCCAGCCGTATGTTCCTTCTCGTTTTGCGTTGCAGTTGGGCTTCTCCCAAGGCGTTGTAGGGGCGCCTTCGAGCATGGTGAAGCGTTTTGGGGGTCTTCAGGATGGGAGGAATGCATGGGCTTTTTACAGTGCGGAGGACACTACCGCCATGATTTCCTATCCTGAGCTGCCCACTTTCCGGACCGCTGGCTTCACGAAATGGTTTGCGGAGAGCTTTTCAGCGTACCGGGGGCTTTCCAAGAAAGAGCTCAATGTCAAGCAATCTTCCGGGAAGGGTCTTGGTAGATCAGACGGCGTCCGGCGAGAGGAGGTTTTGGCCTTCCTTTCTGGAGAGAAGCATAGGATAGGCTTTCTCAAGGACCGGGATGTCGTCAGATCTGGAGCTGTGCAAGAGGTACCTGGTGAGGTCCTGAGACAGCTGGAGGAGGAGGAAGCTGAAATCGACGCTTGGAGGCAAGCGGAACGAAGAAGAACTTCCATGGGGTCCACTGGCAGGAGCGGACCATCCAGTGAGGACTCTGGTGAGAAGCCTGACTTTGATAGCGGGGCAGGTTCTTCAGGTAAACCGACCCGCAGGAGCAAGAGGAAGAGAGGACAGTACCGTCATAAGAAGCAGTGCGAAGATTCTCCTGACGTGGAAGTCCCCCTTACCATTGATGAGGAGGTCTCGGGGGATGCTGAAGAGCCTCCAGAGAAGAGGAGTCGAGAGGAAAAAGCCGATGATGGTATGATCTTTTCCCTTTCTTTTTCTGCTTCTCTCTTTTTTGTTCTTTGAGAGATTTTTGTTTAGATCCACTGCCTTCTTTTCTTTTTGCAGAGGATGATGACTTGGTGATGCGTGAGGCTCCGGCCGATGAGGCAGTGACGGATCCGACTACGGCATCTGAGGAAGAGCCAAGGGACTCTAGAGTAGACCCAGAATCTTCTCCTGGTACGAGTTCTTTACTTCCCCCTTTTTTTTGGCATTGTCTTTTCTTTGCTAAATTTTGCTGACGTTTCTCCCCCCCTTTCTATCAGCTAATTTGCCAGAGGATTCTGACGACTTCGAGCCATCCATGGATGTAGCTTTCTGTGACACTTCAGACAAGTTTATGGAGACAGAAAGCGCTCCACCGGTCGTCGGAGAAGGTATTTCACAACAATAGTCTTGACAAATTTCTTTTTTTTTTTTTTTTTTGACAAGATCATGTTCATACCTTTTATCTTCTGGCAGGTTGTGAGGCGACAGGAGAGGTTCCATTGTCTTCCTCGGAGCCGGAACAGGAAATACCGGCAGCCGGTCCAGAAGTAGAGGCTTCTTCTACCAGTTTTGATGCGGCAGAAGTGCAAACACATGGTGATATCCCATCTTCTGACGATCTGACTGGGAAGATTCTTTCGATTTATCGCCCACTACGGCCTGACATGGGCAGTCAGTCAGCGAAGCATGGCGAGTCTTCATCTGGGCCCTCTCTTCAATTTGCAAAGAAGGTCTTGAAGAGTGTACTGAGCTCCTGGGTTGAGACTCTTTCTTCTGGTCACTTGGAAGCTGGCTTTGGCATGGTCAAGCACGTGCGAGGCATCCTTGCTGACAGCGCAGAGGTTGGTCTGGATATCACAAATGCCAAGGCTTTCGTTGATGGAGTCATTGCACTGGGCGATAAGTGGAGCAAGACTAAGAACTCCCCAAGTGATGACTTTTTCAACGAAATGTTTCTGAAGCCTTCCAGCGAGGTCAAATCAGAAGTGAATGAGATTTTGAAGGCTCGGAAGCAGCTCGTTCGGGAGAGGAACGTCACCGAACTGGCTATTATTGAGCTATCAAAAGACCTGAGCCACCTCGATAAGGAGATCAACGAGACTAGGCAGTGTCTCGAGTTGTTGGAAGAACAGACTGCTGCTAAATGGGCTGCTGTTCTTGAAGCTCGTGCCAGAGAAAACACTCTGACACTGCTAAATGGGTTGACGGGAATCTCCGAAGGAAGACTCAGGAGCATGAGCGATGGCAACTTCTTTGGGAGGAATTCCCTCGTGCTGAAGATGGATCGCGGTTTTCTGCAGCATTTTATGGCGTCATCTTGAAGAAGCGTGGCCTGGAAGCTTTGGAGGCTAAGGCCAAGAGTCTGCTCGAGGACCTTAGTCTTTGGTTGAAGACTATGATGGACTGAGCTTTTGACAAACTTTCTTCTTTCATTTTTTTTGGTACCTCCACGTATAAACATTTTGGCGCACTATTTTTTTGTATCCCCTTGTTCTACTTAAATTCTTTTTGTTGAAAATAAGCAAAAGTTGAATGTGAATGTTTGTTTGAAAATCTTGATCAAAAGGTTATCATTTTGTGAAAATCTTTTGTCAAAAGTGTTGTTTTGGCATGAAAGCCAGATTTTGTGGCACAAAGCCAGTTTTTGATGGCTTGAAAGCTGAAAATTTTGAGGTGGCATGAGAGCCGATTTTGGTGGCGTGAAAGCCAAATTTTGGTGGCGCGAAAGCCGATGTGGCATGGAAGCCGATTTTTAGCGTGAGAGCCGATTTTTTGTTTTTGGCGTAAAAGCCGGATTTTGGCATGAGAGCCGATTTTTTGTTTTTGGCGTAAAAGCCGGATTTTGGCATGAGAGCCGATTTTTTTGGCGTAAAAGCCGGATTTTTTGAAAACCAAGTTTTGTTTTGTTGGCATGAGAGCCAGATTTTGTTTTGATTTTTGGCATGAAAGCCGATTTTTGGCGTGGAAGCCGAGTTTTTTGGCGTAAAAGTCGAGTTTTTGGCGTAAAAGCCAAATTTTTGGCGTAAAAGCCAGGTTTTTGGTTTTCAAAAATGCAAGTATCGACTAAGAGTCGCCTCCCTGCTGAATGGTATTGCAAGTATCGATGGAATGTCGCCTCCTTGCTCATTCGGTTGCAAGTATCGATGGAATGTCGCCTCCTTGCTCATTCGGTTGCGAGTATCGATGGAATGTCGCTTCCTCGCGAAGTTGGGTGGAAGTATCGACTAAGCGTCGCTTCCCTGCTTTTTCTTCAAAAATTTTGTTTTGCGGGTATCGATGGAATGTCGCCTCCCCACGATTTTTGAAATTTGAGGTTTTTTCGAACCTTTGTTTTTCTTTTGAAATTTGGGTTGTGGATATCAACTGGAATGTTGCGTCTCCACAATTTTTGAAATTTTGCAAGTATCAACGAGGTATTGCTTCCTTGCGATTTTGAGGTTTTGGAAGTATCGAATGGGGTTCGCATCCTTCCAATGGGTTTTTGCGAGTATCGACTTGACACCGCTTTCCCGATTTTTGTTTTTAGACACGAGGGTCGTAAATTTTGACCTAAAACCATTTTTGGCGGTAAAAGGGAAGGCGGACTAGGGTGGAAATTCCTAAGTCCTGATTTTTGTTTCAAACCAAGAATTTTGGGTTCAAGGATCGAAAATTTTGGTTAAGTTTGGGAAGAGGCTCCTAAACTTAGATTTTTGGATTTTGATTTTCTTTTGAACAATGAAACGATGAAAGTAAGCATTGTTTTGAAAGTTTCAAAAGGAGTGGGTTTGAGAAGCAAGTACCTGGAAATAGGCTTTGGCCTTGCAGGCGTCGCTCTGACCCAGTGGAGGAAGTCTTCAAGGGTAGTACCGCTTCAAGAACTTGCCATTGATGGGCAGCATACATCTATCACCTTCCATGTTTAGAAGTGCGTATGCACCATTGGAGAAGACTTGGTCGATGACGAAGGGTCCCTCCCATTTTGGTTCAAATTTGCCTTTGGATTTGTGAGCGAAAACCATCGGCCTTTTCACCGCAAGAACCAAGTCAACCTTTTTGTGGGCGCATTGCCTGACCTTTTTGTCGAAAGATCCAGCCATGCGTGCTTGGTAGAGCTCAATGCTTTGGAGTGCCTCGAGCCGTCTCTCATCGAGATTGTCCAGCTCTTGGAGTCTTAATTTGACATTGCTTTCTTGCGTCATGTCATTTTGTAGAGATACCCTTAAGGAAGGAATTTGTGCTTCTAAAGGGACAACAGCTTCGCATCCATAGACCAAGGAGAATGGCGTGCTATGGGTCGGTCCTCGAACGGTGGTTCGGTAGGCCCACAAAGCTTCGGATAGTTTGTCGCCCCAGTCCCTTTTGTGGCTAGAGACCATTTTCTTGAGAATTTTGCAGAGTGTCTTGTTGAAGGCCTCTGCCAGTCCATTCGCCGCCGGATTGTACGGAGTTGAAGGACAACTTTGGATTTTGTATTTGTCGCAGAACCTGTAGAATCTGTGATCACGGAATTGTGGTCCGTTATCATGGACTAATCTTTTAGGTATGCCGAAGCGACAAATGATGTTGGTGCGCAAGAACTGAAGGACTGATGAGGTCTTCATTTCATTGAGCGCAAAAGCTTCTGACCACTTGGAGAAATAATCCGTAGCGGCGAAGATGAAGCGATGACCTTTGCTTGACGGAGGGAGACAGGACCTACGATGTCCATACCCCAGGCTTCGAAAGGCCATGAAATTGCTGTAGGATGTAGCCATTCTGGAGGCATGTGGACATAGTCTCCATGAACTTGGCATTGTCGGCAGCGTTTAGCAAATTGCATTGCGTCAGCTACCATGGTAGGCCAATAATAACCTAACCTTTTTATCTGATCGTACAGCTTTGGACCAGCCTGATGAGCTCCACAAAGACCAGCATGCACCTCTTTGAGAGTTTCTTTAGCTTCTTGTTGTGATAAGCAGCGTAGAAGTACTCCATTGTAGGATTTTCTGTAGAGCATCTTTGAAGGAATGTCCAGATGAAAGTTTGGGGTTCGTCTTTGAACACTTACCCGTTCTTTTGGATCTTCAGGCAGGATTTCGAACATAATATAATCAATGAACGGATCCCTCCAGTCGCCGATCGGAGGTCTGAGGATGGAGATCCGACTTCCAACCAGTTGGTGGCACTCAGCAACTACTTGGTGTGTATTGAGGGGAGGGAGAATCCTTCTCTCACATACTGTAACTTGCATGTGTTCTCCTTCTTGGACCGCCATAGAGGCGGCGAGTCCAGCCAGGGCATCTGCACGGATGTTTTCGCCTCTACGAATGTGGGTGATATGACAGATGTCAAATTTTTGCCGAAGTGATTGCGCCTTGTTATAGTAAGGCAACAGATCAGGCTTCCTGATTTCAAATTTCTGATTCATCTGGTTGACGATCAGTTGAGAATCCTCGAAGGCTTCTAGCACTGTGATGCCGGATTCGAGGGCGAGTTCCAATCTTACAATCAGGGCTTGGTACTCAGCTGCATTGTTTGAACATGGTTCCAGTAGCGAGAAGGCGTGTGGAATCATGTATTTGTCGGGACTAACAAAGAGGGATGCCAATCCCTGAATTTGATTTCCTTTTTCACTTGTGCCTGGTTGCACCGTCAAAGTACATATAACCCAGGAAACATTTGATAAGGAAGCCTCCACGTTGTAGACTGACTCGTCTGGGAGATCATCCCTGAGTGGAGAATCTTCAGGCAACGGATGCTCTGCAAGAAAGTCTGCCAGAGCTTGACCTTTGATTGCTTTTGTGGTACATACCTAATATCAAATTGTGACAGGAGGATAGACCATTTTGCCAGTCGGGCATTGAGGGAACCTGCTTTTGTGACAAGGACCTTCAGGAGATTGATCCTCGAGATCAGGTATACTGTGTTGGACAGCAGATAGTGACGTAGCTTTTGTACAGCAAACATCACTGCAAGACATTCTTTTTCGACTGGAGAGTAGCGATGCTCTGCACCTACCAGCATGCGGCTGAGATAGTATAGAGCAGCTTCTTTTCCCTCATGATTTCCTTGTGCAAGTAGAGCTCCCAAAGAGTGGTCGAGGGCTCTTGTGTACAAGATAAATGGTTTTCCAGTTGTGGGGGCAGCCAGTACTGGAGGTTTGGTCAGGTATGACTTGATGTCTTGGAACGCAGTTTCGCATTCAGCATCCCAGACAAAGTCCACGCCCTTTTTCATTAGGCGGGAGAATGGACGGCATTTCCCTGACAGGTTGGAGATGAACCGTCGAATGTATGCCAATCTTCCTTGAAGCCCTTTTAACTGTCTCAGGGTTTTTGGGGATGGCATTTCTAGGATAGCCTTGACTTTGATAGGGTCAAGCTCTATTCCCGCTTTCCGAACTACGAATCCGAGGAACTTACCCGATGATACACCGAAGAAGCATTTTAGGGGATTCATTCGCAGTTTGTGCCTGCGTAGTCGGAGGAAGACTTCTCGAAGATCTTTGAGATGGTCTTCTTTCTTTTTGCTTTTGACGGCGAGGTCATCAACGTAGCACTCGACCGTCTTATGCTGCATATCTTGGAATATCTTCATCATAGCCCTCTGATATGTCGCACCAGCATTTTTCAGACCAAATGGCATTACAGTGTAACAATACACGCCAAATGGGGTCCGAAATGATGTGTGTCTTTCATCTTTAGGATGCATTTTTATCTGATTGTACCCAGAGAAACCATCCATGAATGTCAT
>QPKB01000012.1:26332774-26401517 GCA_003546025.1 Camphora micrantha | reverse complement strand
ATGACATTCATGGATGGTTTCTCTGGGTACAATCAGATAAAAATGCATCCTAAAGATGAAAGACACACATCATTTCGGACCCCATTTGGCGTGTATTGTTACACTGTAATGCCATTTGGTCTGAAAAATGCTGGTGCGACATATCAGAGGGCTATGATGAAGATATTCCAAGATATGCAGCATAAGACGGTCGAGTGCTACGTTGATGACCTCGCCGTCAAAAGCAAAAAGAAAGAAGACCATCTCAAAGATCTTCGAGAAGTCTTCCTCCGACTACGCAGGCACAAACTGCGAATGAATCCCCTAAAATGCTTCTTCGGTGTATCATCGGGTAAGTTCCTCGGATTCGTAGTTCGGAAAGCAGGAATAGAGCTTGACCCTCTCAAAGTCAAGGCTATCCTAGAAATGCCATCCCCAAAAACCCTGAGACAGTTAAAAAGGGCTTCAAGGAAGATTGGCATACATTCGACGGTTCATCTCCAACCTGTCAGGGAAATGCCGTCCATTCTCCCGCCTAATGAAAAAGGGCGTGGACTTTGTCTGGGATGATGAATGCGAAACTGCGTTCCAAGACATCAAGTCATACCTGACCAAACCTCCGGTACTGGCTGCCCCCACAACTGGAAAACCATTTATCTTGTACACAAGAGCCCTCGACCACTCTTTGGGAGCTCTACTTGCACAAGGAAATCATGAGGGAAAAGAAGCTGCTCTATACTATCTCAGCCGCACGCTGGTAGGTGCAGAGCATCGCTACTCTCCAGTTGAAAAAGAATGTCTTGCAGTGATGTTTGCTGTGCAAAAGCTACGTCACTATCTGCTGTCCAACACAGTATACCTGATTTCGAGGATCAATCTCCTGAAGGTCCTTGTCACAAAAGCAGGTTCCCTCAATGCCCGACTGGCAAAATGGTCTATCCTCCTGTCACAATTTGATATTAGGTATGTACCACAAAAGGCAATCAAAGGTCAAGCTCTGGCAGACTTTCTTGCAGAGCATCCGTTGCCTGAAGATTCTCCACTCAGGGATGATCTCCCAGACGAGTCAGTCTACAACGTGGAGGCTTCCTTATCAAATGCTTCCTGGGATATGTACTTCGACGGTGCAACCAGGACAAGTGAAAAAGGAAATCAAATATCAGGGATTGGCATCCTCTTTGTTAGTCCCGACAAAAATATGATTCCACACGCCTTCTCGCTACTGGAACCATGTTCAAACAATGCAGCTGAGTACCAAGCCCTGATTGTAGGATTGGAACTCGCCCTCGAATCCGGCATCACAGTGCTAGAAGCCTTCGGGGATTCTCAACTGATCGTCAATCAGATGAATCAGAAATTTGAAATCAGGAAGCCCGATCTGTTGCCTTACTACAACAAGGCACAATCACTTCGGCAAAAATTTGACATCTGTCATATCACCCACATTCGTAGAGGCGAAAACATTCGTGCAGATGCTCTGGCTGGACTCGCCGCCTCTATGGCGGTTCAAGAAGGAGAACACATTCAAGTTACAGTGTGTGAGAGAAGGATTCTCCCTCCCCTCAATACACACCAAGCAGTTGCCGAGTGCCACCAACTGGTTGGAAGTCGGATCTCCATCCTCAGACCTCCAGTCGGCGACTGGAGGGATCCGTTCATTGATTATATTATGTTCGGAATCCTGCCTGAAGATCCTAAAGAACGGATAAGTGTTCAAAGACGAGCCCCAAACTTTCATCTGGACATTCCTTCAAAGATGCTCTACAGAAAATCCTACAATGGAGTACTTCTACGCTGCTTATCACAACAAGAAGCTGAAGAAACCCTCAAAGAGGTGCATGCTGGTCTTTGTGGAGCTCATCAGGCTGGTCCAAAGCTCTACGATCAGATAAAAAGGTTAGGTTATTATTGGCCTACCATGGTAGCTGACGCAATGCAATTTGCTAAACGCTGCCAAAAAATGCCAAGTTCACGGAGACTATGTCCACATGCCTCCAGAATGGCTACATCCTACAGCAATTTCATGGCCTTTCGAAGCCTGGGGTATGGACATCATAGGTCCTGTTTCCCCTCCGTCAAGCAAAGGTCATCGCTTCATCTTCGCCGCTACGGATTATTTCTCCAAGTGGTCAGAAGCTTTTGCGCTCAATGAAATGAAGACCTCATCAGTCCTTCAGTTCTTGCGCACCAACATTATTTGTCGCTTCGGCATACCCAAAAGATTCGTCCATGATAACGGACCACAATTCCGTGATCACAGATTCTATAGGTTCTGCGACAAATACAAAATCCAAAGTTGTCCTTCAACTCCGTACAATCCGGCGGCGAATGGACTGGCAGAGGCCTTCAACAAGACACTCTGCAAAATTCTCAAGAAAATGGTCTCTCCAGCCACAAAAGGGACTGGGGCGACAAACTATCTGAAGCTTTGTGGGCCTACCGAACCACCGTTCGAGGACCGACCCATAGCACGCCATTCTCCTTGGTCTATGGATGCGAAGCTGTTGTCCCTTTAGAGGTACAAATTCCTTCCTTAAGGGTATCTCTACAAAATGACATGACGCAAGAAAGCAATGTCAAATTAAGACTCCAAGAGCTGGACAATCTCGATGAGAGACGGCTCGAGGCACTCCAAAGCATTGAGCTCTACCAAGCACGCATGGCTGGATCTTTCGACAAAAAGGTCAGGCAACGCGCCCACAAAAAGGGCGACTTGGTTCTTGCGGTGAAAAGGCCGATGGTTTTCGCTCACAAATCCAAAGGCAAATTTGAACCAAAATGGGAGGGACCCTTCGTCATCGACCAAGTCTTCTCCAATGGCGCATACGCACTTCTAAACATGGAAGGTGATAGATGTATGCTGCCCATCAACGGCAAGTTCTTGAAGCGGTACTACCCTTGAAGACTTCCTCCACTGGGTCAGAGCAACTCCTACAAGGCCAAAGCCTATTTCTAGGTACTTGCTCGTCAAACCCACTCCTTTTGGAATTTTCATCTTTATGTTGAACTTTCAAAACAATGTTTACTTTCATCGTTTCATTGTTCAAAAGAAAATCAAAGTCCAAAAATCTAAGTTTAGGAGCCTCTTCCCAAACTTAACCAAAATTTTCGATCCTTGAACCCAAAATTCTTGGTTTGAAACAAAAATCAGGACTTAGGAATTTCCACCCTAGTCCGCCTTGCCTTTTACCGCCAAAAATGGTTTTAGGTCAAAATTTACGACCCTCGTGTCTAAAAACAAAAATCGGGAAAGCGATGTCAAGTCGATACTCGCAAAAACCCATTGGAAGGATGCGAACCCCATTCGATACTTCCAAAACCTCAAAATCGCAAGGAAGCAACACCCCGTTGATACTTGCAAAATTTCAAAAATCGTGGAGACGCAACATTCGAGTTGATATCCACAACCCAAATTTCAAAAGAAAAACAAAGGTTCGAGAAAACCTCAAATTTCAAAAATCGTGGGGAGGCGACATTCCATCGATACCCGCAAAACAAAATTTTTGAAGAAAAGCAGGGAAGCGACGCTTAGTCGATACTTGCACCCAACTTCGCGAGGAAGCGACATTCCATCGATACTCGCAACCGAATGAGCAAGGAGGCGACATTCCATCGATACTTGCAATACCATTCAGCAGGGAGGCGACTCTTAGTCGATACTTGCATTTTTGAAAACCAAAAAACTCGGCTTCCATGCCAAAAATCGGCTCTCATGCCAAAAAACAAAAATCGGCTCTCATGCCAAAAACCTGGCTTTTACGCCAAAAAATCGGCTCTCATGCCAAAAAACTCGGCTTCCATGCCAAAAATCGGCTTTCACGCCAAAAATCAAAACAAAATCTGGCTCTCATGCCAACAAAACAAAACTTGGTTTTCAAAAAATCCGGCTTTTACGCCAAAAACAAAAATTGGCTTTCACGCCATCAAAAATCGGCTCTCATGCCAAAAATCCGGCTTTTACGCCAAAAAACAAAAATCGGCTCTCATGCCAAAATCCGGCTTTTACGCCAAAAACAAAAAATCGGCTCTCATGCCAAAATCCGGCTTTTACGCCAAAAACAAAAAATCGGCTTCCATGCCACATCGGCTTTCACGCCACCAAAATTTGGCTTTCACGCCACCAAAATCGGCTTTTATGCCACCTCAAAATTTGGCTTTCACGCCACCAAAATTTGGCTTTCACGCCACAAAAATCTGGCTTTCATGCCAAAACAACACTTTTGACAAAAGATTTTCACAAAATGATAACCTTTTGATCAAGATTTTCAAACAAACATTCCCATTCAACTTTTGCTTATTTTTCAACAAAAATGAATTTAAGTAGAACAAGGGGATACAAAAAATAGAGTGCCAAAATGTTTATACATGGAGGTACCAAAAAAAAAAGAAAGAAGAAAGTTTGTTAGCTCAGTCCATCATAGTCTTCAACCAAAGACTAAGGTCCTCGAGCAGACTCTTGGCCTCAGCCTCCAAAGCTTCCAGGCCACGCTTCTTCAAGATGCCGCCATAAAATGCGGCAGAAAACCGCGATCCATCTTCAGCACGAGGGAATTCCTCCCAAAGAAGTTGCCATCGCTCATGCTCCTGAGTCTTTCTTCGGAGATTCCCGTCAACCTCTTCCCACGCCTGTTGAACGGCCGCATTGGAAGATCTGGCAGATCGGCGAGGTGCATCAGTAACAAGGCCCTTACCCTTGTTCGTTCTGGAGGAACCACCTGCAAAAGTCAGAAAGGAAGAAATCAAACACCAAATGACAG
Source organism: Camphora micrantha (assembly GCA_003546025.1). Classification (NCBI taxonomy): domain Eukaryota; kingdom Viridiplantae; phylum Streptophyta; class Magnoliopsida; order Laurales; family Lauraceae; genus Camphora; species Camphora micrantha. Next base: position 26,396,781 of record QPKB01000012.1, on the reverse strand, counting down.
AATTTTGCTATAAAAAAAAAAATCCTAGCGAAATTTTGGCATGGTTCCGGGGCAATTTCGAAGAAAAGGGAGGCACCCCGAAAAAAAGAAAGGAAGCTTGAAGATGAGCTCAACATTGCTGCGAGCTCATAATCAATGAAGGGTTCTCGAAGAAGACTTGAATTCAAACATTGCTGCGAGATCAAGCCTTTCTTCTCAAATCTTCGCAAGATCAGAAAAGAGCTCAACATTGCTGCGAGCTCAAAATTCCAAAACTTGCAAAGTTCCTCGAAATTCTGCGAGACTGGAGAAGTGGGCTCAACATTGCTGCAAGCTCCAAAAATCCCAAGACTTGCAAGAAAATTCGAGGTATGCATCATCATGCTCCCAATTCCATTTACTAAAAATCATGCATAAAAAATCATCATGCATTAGATGCTAGGAAAACTTTGACAAAAGTTTGACCAATTCCAACCCAATTTGGTCAAAACCAATCAAACTTTGTCTAAGTCAAAATCCATGTTGACTTGACCTAGAAATTCTAGCCTTTTATCTTGATGCATTTTAAATAAAAAAAAAGAAGAAAAAAAAAAATGCATGATCATCTTGAATTGCATAAACCTCATATCATGGTGAGCAAAAAAAAAAAGAGGACCTCTTCAAAAAAAAAAAAAAAAACCTCTTCAAAAAAAAAAAGAGAAAAAAAAACAGGGCCACGTGCTGTAAAAAAAGGTCCGTAAGAAAGCACGTGCACAAAAAAAAAAAAAAAAAAAAAGAAAAAAAAAAACACGTGAAAAAAAAAAAAGAAAAAAAAAAAAAAGAAAGAAAACACGTGAAAAAAAAAAAAAGAGAAAGAAAAGAAAAAAAAAAGAAGAAAAAAAAAAAAAAGAAGAAAAGGAACTTTTCTACATCTACATGGGGTTTTTCTTGGAAAAGAAGACCTACTTGAAGCCATGGAGAAGAAGGAGAAGAAAACTTGAAGATCCTTGAGAAACTCTTGGAGCACTCTTGAAGGTTTTTGCAAAAAGAAAGCAACAAGAGAAAGAAAACCCATCTCCATTGCTTTTATAGAAAAAGCAAACCAAAAGAGGAAAGGAGGAGAAAAGCAAGGAGGTAAGTGCTAAAATTTAGCAAACTTCCTAAAAGAAAGGGAGATTTGAGATATTCTCTCCTAAAGAGAAGATTCTTGAGAAATTCTCTCCAAAAAGAAAGGGGATTTGAGAAACTTTCTCCCAAAGAAAGATACTTTGAGAAAATCTCTCCCAAAATCAAGGAAACTTGAGAGATTCTCTCCAAGTAAGGATATTTTTAGATATTCTCTACACAAAAGGGATATTTTTAGATATTCTTTACAAAATGACACCACATGAGATCTAAGCCATTTCTAAAAAGCTTAAGGTCCCATGGGTTAGCCCATATGAGCCAGGTTTGACTACCTAGGCACTAAAAGTGGCTTTTAGTCAAAATTTCTCTTACCAAGAGCATACAAAAATGGTTCCATGCCTCTCTTGAGTTGATTGGACCATACAAAAAATTCCAAGCTTCATGAGCTTCCAAGAAAAATCCAAACCATCCAACCCCATGCACCAAATCAAGCCACAATCTTGAAATTGACATTCCACAAAAAACCAAACCACTCCCATGGACTTCCAAATTGTCCACAAAGAGTGACCAAAAACCAAACCATGGTCCCCTAACTTGCCACATACAGCTTGTTAGGTCACAAGGCCGAAACCAAAAACCAAAATCCCGACCCCCTAACTCGCCACATACAGCCTGTTAGGTCACAAGGTCAAAAACCAAAAAACCTTCTTAACCGCCTAATGTGCCACATAAAGCCTTTAGGTTCACAAGGTTAAAAGGGAAAACCCAAAACCCAAAAACCCACATCCAAATGTCATTTCAAAATCCTTGCCTTGAGACGGTACATGACCTATCTCATTACCGCAAAATCCCTTGGAAACTCAAAAAAGCAACTCCATCAAAAGAAAAAGGCTCAAGACTCTTGGTCAAGCAAGAAGATCTCCTTCAAATTCTCTTCGAGGCACACCGACTGCTACAGCTGCGCACCTCGTCGCTGTACCTCGAGGGGGCATTTGTTGACACCAAAAATGTCACTATGTCCCTTCAACACCAAAAGCTACATGGAGCCACATCCTGCCATAAATAGGAAGGCGCCACTTCAAGCACCAGATCTTGTCAGAATCAAACAAAAACTGCAAGATCCTTCAAAGCAGCCAAAAGAGGGGTACACATGAAGTTTCAGGCCACTTCGACATCATTTGGCCTAACTTCACTCCTCCGACAGCCAGACAAGAGCTCCCGGCAGCGACAATGTCGAAGACTTCAAAACTTCGATCAGAGCCTACGGATGGTCTCAAAATACCTCCAAAAGGCCCCCTGCCAAATTTCAAGTCAAACGGACGACGTTTGACCCTTCATCAACTCTCGGGAAGCAAAAAACAAGCCCATCGGCAGCGGAGCACCCCGGAATCATGGCATTCAAATTGGAGCTAATGGATCGTCTCAAAATGACTCCAATAGGTCCCCTGTCAAATTTTAGGTCAAACGGACATCGTTTGACCTAGTTTCGAAGCTCGGCACTTTCCTCGAGATGAAATCAAGGCGAGCGTTTGCGGGACCCCAAAAGGCTTCAAAACCCAAACTAAAGCCCATGGTTGGTCCTACTTACTACTCAGGAGGCTCCCTGTCAAATTTCAGGTCAATCGGACATCGGTTGACCACAAGTCAAAGCTCGGCATTTCTCTCATGGCGAAATTAAGGCAAGCGTTTGCGGGGCCCCAAAAGACTTCAAAACTCAAACCAAAGCCTATGGTTGGTCCTATCTAATGCTCAAGAAGCTCTACGTCGAATTTCAGGTCATTCTGACATCGTTTGGCCTAGTTTCAACGCTTGACAAAAAATCGGCAAAACCGCACAACAAAGTCTTCGGCTTTCCAGAAAAATAGGAAACTTTGTGCTCCGATTTCCGTGGCTTCTCGACGGGATTTCTCCAAGGAAAACAGGCCAATAAATGAGGGGAAATGTCAAGAAGAATACAGGAAGAAAAAGCATCAAAAAAGAGCGAAAAACGGCGAAGATACGGCGACCGAAGGCGGCCAAAAAATGGGCCTAAAGCCCATGGTCGCCGGCGACCTTGGCCCATGGTCGCCGGCGACCTTGGCCCATGGTCGCCGGCCCATGGTCGCCGGCGACCATGGGTGCATGGTCGCCGGCGACCATTTTCCGGCGACCCAAAAGTCGCCGGAAACCCACTTTTTCGGGTCCTTTTCGCGTTTCGAGTTGATTGGCCCCTGTGATTTTTCCAAAATCTGATTTTTCGTGCATGAAATCCGTCGATCTTCGTCAACATCACGGATTCGCCGCCGAAATCATTGGATGATCATTAGATGCCTCGAAATCGCTAACCGGCCGACAAAGAAAGCACACTTTCTGCCCGCCCGATCGTGAAATCGACAGGACAGATGTTGCCGGCGCGTTGACATTAACCAATGTCTGAAATTGCATCGCCATCCGACATCAAACAACATGTGGATCCACCGGCGATCATCGCAAGAAGAATTCCAAAAGGCGCGGCGCGGCCCGCGACTCTTCAAGCGACTTGGCGGCCAATTAATGAGAATAAATGACCCATTTTATGACAAGTTAATGCGGTCATTAACTCATTATTTTGAACGGCCCAATCAAAAGCAAGCAAATGGGAGTTACAAATCCAATGATTTATGGCATTAAAGCCACGAAACTCCTCCCATGATGGAGATTAAATGCAATCAAAGGCTCATTAATCTCCATCGACCAATCAAATTCAAGGAAAAAGGAGTTACAAAACAAATCATTTAAAACTTGTAACTCCTCCCATTATGAGCATTAATGTATTAAATGCTCATAAACCCTCCTAATGGCCACCAAAAGCCTATAAATAGGAGGGCTTTTCCAAGGAGAAGGGCCAGAGAAAAATTGCTCGGAAAATCCCGAAAGGTCCAGGAAAAATTGCTCGGAAAATCCCGGAAAATCCAGAGAAATCAGAAGAACCTCTGCCAATTTGAAGAAAAGAAACTCTGCTGCAAGAGCAACTACAAGGTGATTGAAGCACCCTTGGGGGGCCACCCCCCCAAGGACATCCCTTCTTCTACCAACATGGCTAAAACGTGGCTTTTCAGCCCGTTTACTTAGCTTTTTATCGGACATAAGACCTTCTCTTAGTCTTTGTCCTTTAAAAATCTGAGGTTAGAAAGCCGAGCCAAGAATCCAAGCATCGTGTTCTCATCTGCATGGACGATGGAGGAGCCCATACATGACTCGCGACCGTCGATCTGAACGTGTCCCCACAATCGAATGAGGAGTCAGATTCCTTTTCTTGATTTTTATTGTACTTTATTTTTCTTTTAGAGACAAAAATCACAATTCTTGTCTTTCATAATGGATGAGACTTGTAAATCGCCTTTTACGGCAAAATCGCCTTTCACGGCAACAAATGAAATCGCCTTTCACGGCATTCAAAAAAACCCTTTGTCTCTTTTCTTAAAATATGTGTGCAATGGAAAACTAGAAAAAGTTTCATTTCCCCTTTCTACTTGTGAAGGTGGATCTTCGGATCACCATTCCTAAATTCCAAGTAGAAAAGTGAAATTGGCATACCCGTACAAAAAAAAAAGAGAAAGATGTTGAAACCCTTTATCTTTTCTTCTCCACCCCTCCGCCGCACCCCGAAAAGACCCGGGGCGGAGGCAGCGGGAGAGAGGGAAGGAATCGGGTCCATCAACAGGCCACTCTGCATTGGACTGTTATCATCGCATGGACTTCACATATCAAGGGCGTCATCCTCCCAACAAGCTTGCTGCTATGGCTGCTTCAAACCAATTTTCGGTAGAACAGAATTGGTACACCGATACTGGTGCTACTGATCATATTACATCTGATATTGGCAACCTCTCTCTCCGCTCTGACTATCATGGACCTGACAAAGTTTCAGTTGGCAATGGTGCAGGTTTGCGTATTTCTCATATTGGGTCGAATTCTATTTCAACTCCTTCTGCAAATTTTCGCCTTAATAATATGTTGTGTGTACCTCATATTTCTACCAATCTTATTTCTGTGCATCGCTTTGCAAATGATAACAACTGCTTCTTTATTTTTTATTCCTCTGGTTTTTGCATAAAGGATGAAGCTTCGGGGAAGACGTATTTCCGCGGGCAGAGTGAAAATGGTCTTTATCATTTTTCGATTCGTAGGCTACCCACTCATTCTAATAACGATGGCCACGCTGCCTTTGTTGGTGAACGTGTAACTGCATCTATATGGCATTCTTGGCTAGGACATCCAGCTTCCGCTGTTTTTCAACATCTTGCATCGGCATTTCAGTTACCTGTTGATGGTTCTTCAAAACTTTCCTCCATCTGCACTCCTTGTCAGATGGGTAAAAGTAAAAAGTTGCCTTTTTCAATTTCTTCTTCCATTTCATCCAATCCATTAGATTTAATACATTGTGATCTTTGGGGTTCTTCCCCTGAATTGTCAATAAGTGGGTATAGCTATTATGTTTCTTTCATTGATGATTGCACTAAATATGTCTGGTTTTATCCTTTATTGACAAAGTCACAAACCTTTGTCACTTTTCTCAAATTTAAAGCTTATGTTGAAAATATGATGTCCACTAAAATAAAGGCTTTTCAATCTGATGGGGGTGGTGAATTTATGAGCGATCGTTTTCAAAACTTTTTGACATCTCATGGGATTGCTCATCGCGTCTCCTGTCCGCATACTCCTGAACAAAATGGAGCAGCAGAGCGGAAACACCGCCATATTGTAGAAATGGGTCTTACATTACTGGCAACATCTCATATGCCTCTTAAATATTGGGTAGAGGCGTTCAATACTGCTGTGTTTTTTATAAATAGATTGCCAACTAAAGTGCTAAATAATAAATCACCTTGGGAATGTCTCTCTAATTGTTCTCCTAATTATTGTTTCCTGCGTACCTTTGGATGTCTGTGTTTTCCTTGGTTAAGACCATATAATAAAAATAAGTTGGAGTTCCGCTCTAGACCCTGTGTGTTTCTTGGTTACAGCCTTAATCATCTTGGCTATCAGTGTCTTGATATTGACACTGGTCGCGTCTTTCTTTCCCGGCATATGGTATTCAATGAGAGAATTTTTCTTTTTCAAAGATTGTCTCTGGCTCGCACCTCTGTCTCAGAAAGGAATAACCCGATGCTGCTCCTGCACCAAAACCCAGTGGAGTCTTCCTTGTTACCCAATGCTCCCTTGCCAAATACATTACCAAAAGTTACTAACCACAACTCTACATCCCAACCTATTTCTCCCGGACCATATCCAAACCCATTACCCACCATTGACCCATCCCCCACACTAGCTACTGCCACATTATAGAAGCAACAATTAGATCCTAAAGAACCTGCACCTATGAATGCTGTGTCACCCTCTGGACTGCCGTCGCATTGCACACAACTACCTACACAACCTGCTATGGTCCATATGCAAGCAACTATTCCACAGTCAGAAGCACTACAAATTCAGCCACTATAGTCTGAACTACTACAGACAGTCTCAGCCCCACTTCAGACCGACATCTTGGCCCCACTGCAGCCCATCCAACTACCTGCATATTCGGTCCCTTTACAAATAGCTGGACCAGAATCATTGCGAATTACTGGCCCAGTCCCAGTAAGAGTTGCTGGCTCTGACTCTACCTCTACAAGCACTATACCTACACCTGAGGTAATTTCTATTGAATCACAAGGACCTACTGCAGCAACGTCTGTGCATCCCATGGTAACACGTATTAAGGATGGCACACGAAAGCCAAAATTATTTTATGCAATTCATCATCCAATCCTTGCAATGAGTGCAATTTCATCCGCAACTGAACCCACTTGTTTTAGTACTGCAGTCAAGAGTCCGGAATGGCGGGCTGCCATGGCCCTTGAATTTGATGCTCTACAACACAATGGGACTTGGTCCTTAGTTCCAACTCGCCCAAACATGAATATTGTGGGTTGTAAATGGGTATATAAATTAAAATACAAGGCGGATGGATCTATTCAGCGTTATAAAGCACGCTTAGTAGCAAAAGGCTTTCATCAACAGCCAGGTGTTGACTTTATGGAAACATTTAGCCCTGTAGCAAAGCCCACTACAATTCGCATCGTTCTCTCTCTTGTAGTTGTTTTTGATTGGCCCATTAGACAGCTTGATGTGAACAATGCTTTTCTCAATGGAGAAGTTAAAGAAGAAGTTTACATGAATCAACCCTAGGGGTTTGTAGACAACCAATATCCAAGTCATGTCTGTAGACTGCATAAGTCAGTATATGGGCTCAAACAAGCTCCACGTGCCTGGTTCGAAAAATTCACTACCCATTTGAGCACTATTGGATTTCATGCATCGTCCACAGACCCGTCATTATTTGTTTGGCATTATTCTAATACCTTCATCATTTTACTACTCTATGTGGATGATATTCTCATCACAGGCAATAACTTTGTCAGTCTCCATTCGCTAATTCAACAATTAGCCTCGGCCTTTGCCAAGAAGGATCTTGGTCCGTTACATTACTTTTTGGGCCTTGAGGTGTGTCGATCCAATGGCTCTTTGTTTCTTTCTCAAACAAAGTACGGCATTGACTTATTACGTAAATATAAAATGGATGGAGCTAAGCCATGTTCGTCTCCAGTGGCTCACGGAAGCAAATTAAGTGTACTTGATGGAGACCCCCTCCCTGATGCATCTGAATATCGCAGTGCGGTTGGTGCTCTTCAATATCTTACTTGGACTAGACCGGATATAGCCTTTGCAGTTAATCAAGTGTGTCAGTTTATGCATTATCCAACTACAAATCATTGGACGGCAGTAAAAAGGATTCTGCGATATATTAAAGGGACCATCAACCATAGGCTAAGTTTCACCAAATCTTCAAGGCTCACTTTGACTTGCTTCTCCGATGCCGATTGGGCTGGCAATCCAGATGATCGACGATCTATTTCAGGTCAATGTGTTTTCCTTGGCAACAACCTAATTTCATGGAGTGCCAAGAAGCAACATACTGTCGCCAAGTCCAGCACGGAATCTGAGTATCGTTCCTTAGCACATTCTGCAGCTGAGCTATCATGGATATTGTATGTTTTGCAAGATCTTCATATCCCTATGGTACACACTCCCATTATCTGGTGTGATAATGTTGGTGCCATTTCATTAGCTTCTAACCCAATTTTTCATGCTCGCACAAAGCACATTGAGGTTGACTATCACTATATACAAGAGAAGGTACTTCGCAAAGAACTTATTGTGCGATTCATTTCTACAATTGATTAGTTGGCAGATATATTCACCAAAGGGTTAACCTCAGCCTGGTTCTCCTTACTAAGAGACAAGCTAATGGTTTGTACACGTCCCATCAGCTTGAGGGGCCATATTGGCAATACAGAAGATAAAGACTACACGTCATGTGATAAACAAGTTACAAATTCAAACACCTAATATTGAGGACACGTTCAAACACTTTGAACATTTGAAATCATTACTGTTATACAAATCTAAAACTTAGTTGGGCTTACCCCTTTTCTTGTAAGATCTATATATAATACAATCATACTCTCCAAAGTCAAGACAGTGAAAAAGGAGAATTTTTTACATTGATTTTATTAATTTCATTGTAGGATATAAGTGGGTCTTGTAAATTGTAATTCTTGATGAATTTCAGATGATTCAGATTGTAATCTTTTGAAAAGTATTAAGTATGTTTCTCGTTTCAAATGTATTCAAATGGAGCATTATTTAATCAATAAGAAATTTCTACATTTCGCTCAAAAGTTCTTCAAATATGTCATATCTTTCAAAAGATATAGATTAATACACAACATTTTTACATAATTGTATTATACATGCACCCTCTGAAATAAGGGCCTGGCTATTTGCATTATAGCACATGAGAATTTATGGTCAGATGAGCTCACCATAGGATAATTAAAGATGTGAGGTGTGAATGAAATGAGGTGATGAGTGAAGGATATAAGATAGTAATGTCAAGGACCTTGACTTTTCTAGAATTTGAATTACTAGGGTGATGGCTGGGTATTCATTTCACATTTTCCCTTGATTCACTTTCCATTAAAGGGAAGTAGTTAGTGATCATTTTTATATAATCACCTTGGATCTTAATTTTTAAACACTAATTATGGCATGAATTTATATTTATTCATATCCTATGTATCCTATGCAAACAAACAGGCCCTTAAGCACTTATCTCGATTTGATATGGATTCCATCATTATCCACTATTACATTTTGTTGGAAGAATTTTGTACTATATAGAGCAATGAACTAGGAAATTTAGTCCAGTGGAATAAAAATGAGAAGAGAATAGATTTGAACGGTTTGGATTAAAAAATGAGAAGAGAATAACTTGAGAAATCGTCTGAAGACATCCTCCAGTTCTTCTTTGGGAATAAGTGATTTGAAGGGATCTTTATATCTATCCCATATCCCATTTATAAAAGCAGCAGTTTGGTCGACTCCATACCCCCATACACGTGCCAAAGTCCAAATGGACATCCTTATGTAGGCAGCAACACGTGACAAAATGGAGATCCTTATCCCCTGTCCCCATTTCTTCTCTTCCATCTATATATATATACCCATAATAAAAAAACAGTAGTTTTCCCTCCTGCTTCCTCCTACCTGCTCGATCCCATGCTTGCACTTCCAGAACATAGTCTCTCGATGTTTCCCTCTCTTTGCTTGATTCCCTCCCGCACCCCACCAAGACGCCCAAACCAACTCCCCCGCTCTCTGCCCTCTACCGCCCAGGAGGACCCAATCACCTCTCCCTCTTTCTCAATTTCTATCTTTCACTCATTTGCCCTCAGTTTAGCACCGACTTAAATCGCAGCTGAAAACAGACGCTCCTAGAAGCACCGAAATTTTTCAGAGCTCTCTCGCAGTGTTCTACTATAAGCCGAGCCGTATCGCCGAGGAGATCCAAGGCCTGGTGTGCCTCTCTCATCTTGTTCTCCTTATTTTCATCCAATTTATCTTCCTTTTTTTTCCCTTTCTTATCCATTTGATTGTGAAGAACTACTTGTGTTTGAAATTTGAATGATTTTGTGTCCATTATTGGCATTTAGATGGAGTTACAGATTCAAGTAAATCAATTTAGGTGGTGATAAAAAGATTCTGTTTTCTTTTTCCCCTGATGTCCTATCCTCACCTGCTCTGCTACATCATTCAACCTATTTGAATGAATGCCCCAAAGAACTGTCCAAAATTAATTATTTTCCTTTTTCAAATCGTCAATAATTTTAAACAATCTCTAGCTGAACACACCATGAGAAAGCATCGAACAATATATATATATATATATTTAGGAAGGATAACTTTCATTAAAACCAGATCAAATAGTTCAAACAAAAAAAAAGCTTACATTTGCATGGACAGTTCCACCAACCAGTCCGGGAAGACCTAAGAGAAAACATCAAAATATATATTCTCATGTTATATGTCTATATCTTCTCCTAATTTTTCAAATTATCAACCTTTGACATGAACTTGAGGATGCACACCAAACCTTATCTTTGATTTTATCATCAACTGAATTAGGGTGACAAGGACAATCATGTCACCTACACGGTAGCATTCTTCTTGGAAAAAGAATGAAAGATTTCATTTGCTGTAGGTTGGGGTTTTATAGCATGTGCATCATTCATATATTGCAAATAGTCAAGCACTCATTGAACATGCTATTGACCACACAATATCCAATAAATTCTTGGGGTATGTACAGTTCTCATTCATGTTATATAAAACCCAAGTGAGGAGTTACAAAATCATTGTGCATGTCTTTTTAATTTCAAGTAATTTTCATAATCCGTTGCTAAGAAAGGGTATATTATAGGAAGTGAACTCCCCTCCAAAGATTCGTCAAAAAAATATGATGGTATAGAATGCCTTTTTATTTTTTAAGGAATTTTGGGTTTTTCATTGTTTCATGCAAGAAAGGGTATATTGCAGGAAGGGGATCCTGCTACAAATATTACTCAAAATATGATGGTATAGAATGCATTTTTTATAAGGAATTTCAGGTTTTCATCATAAAAATACAAATATATATATATGTATATATATATATTCTATTCTAAAATTTACATCAATTATCTCAAAGTCTGTTTATCCTGTCTCGCCATAAAAAAAAACCCAAATCAGTCCATTGGACGGCAGAGTGACATGGTGTAAGCCTTGTTTTCTCCTGCTGGAAACTATTGCAAAGACTCTTTAGTTTGTTTAACATTTTAGAAGAATGTTTTCTAATCCTTTTTTGCTCTATAGTGCAGTGGTGTTCTTGCTCAACTTCTCTATGTATTAGTTTTCTTTACATTTGGTATTGTAATTTATTTTCAGTGGCTAGGATTAGGAGATTATAGCACATCCATACTACAAAGAAAAGCACTTAAGTTTGTCAAACCATTGATAGCTTAGCGGCAATACACCTCAGTTTCACCAATATTGATTAGAGACCAATCCTTGGTCTTCATCTAGGTAATACCACTCCTTAATCAATGATCCACTCTAGCAAAAAAAAAAGTATCACTTGTGTTTTGCTACAGCAGCAATAAGAGGTGGGTGAGGAAAGATGCAATAAAGAATATTATAGGCTTGTTTGCACAAAGGCTTCTCAATGTCGCTAATACTTGCTTGGAGGGGCTTCTTGCTTTGACCATAAAAGGTGTGCGCTTGATCTCCTTGTTCAAACAAATTCTAAATCAGTTTTGGAACTTTTGCTATTGAATTAACATCTCAAATGGAAAAATCTTCTATAGGTAGTTTGCGCTCCACCATTCGGGCAGAAGGTGTTTTGACGCAAGTAGTCATGTCCATCAAAGCAATTATAAAGCAAAACCTAGCCAATCATGAAAAGGTGATAACCACTTTGCTCTAAAATCTATCTTTTTTTGGTTCTCTTTCTTTATATCACTTTCATTTTCTAACATTTATGAGTTCCAGATCTTTAGGGTGTGTTTGGATACACAAGAAAGTGCAAGATTTTTTTATTTTTAAGAAAGTTTTCTTGTCTTTAAAAATGGGTTGTTTGGATAACTTTAGAATTTAAACTATTATCTCATAACCTTCTAAAATATTGAAAGATTTTTTCCTTCAGCCTATGGTGTAGGAAAGAATCTTGAAAGATTGTATTATATGATTTCACGAACTCACTCCCGCGCACATCCTCTTCCTAGCCTTTTTTTTTCCTCTCCTTCTCTTTCCCTCTCTCACATCGTCTACTCTTTCCTCTCCTCTCATCTCCTCTTTGGGTCTCTTTGGATATCATTTCCTCTTCCTCTCCTCTCCTCTCATCCCCTCTTTGGATCTCTTTGGATCATTTCTCATGGAAGAAAAAGGTATGTAATTTCTATTTTTTTCCCTTGTCACTCTCTTCCATTTTTCCATATCTCTTTACAAAAATTTCATAAATCTATGAGTTATGTTTTGATCTTCCCATATTTGATGTGTTCTGGGTGCTCATCTCAAATGGGGCCTTCGTTTTCTCTTTATTTTCTTTGACGTGATGCCTTTTGGGTGCCTTTTTCATTCAAGCAGCTCTCTGCTCTACAGGTTATGGAAGTAGGGAACGTTTTTAGTAGTAAGATTTGGGGTTTATTGTAAAACACGATCTCAAATCATCCGGAGATGTTTGGGATTATGCAATGTTCCCACCACATTTCTTATCTATTAAAAGGGAACTGAACCTGATTGAAACCAGATTTTTCTTTTATTACAAAAAAGAAAAAATCCATAGAAACAAGATTGGGAACAGAGTATCAACATCCAAAATACATAACCCAGGAACGAAAAGAAAAGATAATACATATATAGTATTAAACAGATAAATATGTATTCATAGAATAAAAGAGAAGTTATAAATCCATAGCCTTCTTCTCTTCTGGTGTTCTTATTTGTGATGGAGTGGGTCATCCCTCTCACTATAAGATGGATCCTCAGCCTCCATTCTTGAGCAGAGACATTCTTTGTAAAACTTCTTAGGCAGAGACATCCTGTGGTTCTAAGGCTAGTATTTAGCATAGAAGCACAAGTAGCTCACCATGGCCAAAAAGCAGCTGACACCACAATTGCTACTTTGCTTAGTTACAATGCTTGCAGTAGCCTTGAAGGCTCATGCAGGGGAATTGCCATCTACTGGGTCAGAATGGAAACGAAGAACCCACCATATTTCCAAGGATCTTCTCTGGGTTTGTAGGGGATTTGGATCAAAGAGACAGGAACTAGCAATCACTCAATTGGGTTAGGGGATAGGGAGAGATATGTTGGCAAGAAGGTTATGGGATGTTGACTTTTATTCTGCTAACAACCAGAACAGGTGTCCCATGTACACCTTGGCTCCGGACTAACACAACCAAGTGTCCTATGTACACCTTGACTCTAGAATTAATACAACCTACTACCAAACACTTATACACAACGTAGATTGACTTCTTCAAAGGACCCATTTAACAAATGACTTATTAAAACACAATACATTTGACAAAACAGCATGACATTTGAATTAATTTAATATTTTAACAAGAGAGGGTTAAAAGTCAGGTTTGGTTTCAGCTTATGTTGTGAATTGTGATTACGTATGGTTGGATCAAGCTCATTTGGACTTAACCCAACCAATCCCAACTTATATTGCAGTTTTGTTAGGACAAAAACTCTTTTCAACATTTCAACCTCTGAACTTTAACCTTGAAAGTAAACTCTGGTGAAAATACCCTGCTAACTATATTTGCCAAATATATATATATATATATATTCCTTTCAACACTTCAGCTTGTGTTGTAAATTGTGATTATGCATGGTTAGATCCTTTTACTAAAAAAAAAAAGAACTATATTTAGATCAAGGAGAAGCTAGTAAGATGTTTTGGTTAATTAAAGTTATTCTAAATGTCAAACACTACATTTGCAACAGTAATGCCAAACTAGACTATTAGAAATATATTAGATTTGGCTTAAAAACAATGGTTTGATTGTCGGTTAAGGTGATTGACTGATATTGTCAGTAGCATATGAATGGTTGTAAATAGACAAAAAAATGGAGGTTCATTAATTGTAATTTTAGAAAAGGTGGGCGATTACATATGGATTCTCCTTTAAATTTTGTTTTGCTTTACAGGGGTCTTGAATGCATGCCATGAATGTTGCACATGCCCATTAGCCAGCTGAGCAACACCAAGTAGTATGACAGTTGTTTATATGAAGAATTATAGTTGGATGTAGAGTTTTTATATGAAAATGTAATAGAAAAGAATTTTTGATATGCAGACTACTTACTCACATATATTCGAAGAGTCATGATCTGGTCAAACCTTCAGAGTTCACACCCTACACTCTATTATAAATTCCTTATGTTATTATTATGATAATTTCTCATTTTTGTGATTAATATTGTCAATGAATTGAGTTAGGTCAACCCAATAATCCATCGTTGTGGCCCATCTGTGAATCCAAGCCAGCCAAAATCACTATCCTAGTTTCAATTGATGGTGGACCAAATTCTCTCCAGTTGATTAGGTACCACTTGAAACAACTTTTAGGAGATGAAAAATCCTCATATATAATGGAAGCACATCATGCAAAAATCAATGGAATTAGACATTCAAGAAAGATGGTCAAACCATATGTATGTAAATGCATTGTGTTTACTATGTGAATTGCTTTACTTTAGGTATTAAAAATCAAAACTTTAATTGATCAGGTGTCACTTGAAAGATGTCTTCATTGCCTTCCGACTCCAAAGGTGGAAACAGAACTTCATGGACACCTGCACAAGATGCGTTTGTAGTCGATTTTTTAGCAGAACAATGCAATTTAGGGCGCTTCTCTGACAATGGATTTAAGAAAGAAATATGGAGAAAAGGAACAGAAGAACTTAATAAGAAATTTAATGTTTCGATAACCATACAACAATTAAAAAGTCATATGGCGGATTTGAAAGCCCGATGTCGGATTGTGAAGGCGTTGAGAGAGCAAAGTGGATTTGGATGGGATGACCTTATGTAGATTTGCATTGCAGAAGATGTGTGGAATCGTTATATTCAGGTATATTTGCATGGAAACATAAATTTCATTAATAAAAAACTTTCCATTTGAACTAACTTTATTAATAATTAATACTGTTTTTTTTTTCACAGGCACACCCAGAAGTAAAAGCTTATAGAAGGACTTCTTTTCCGCTATATGATAATCTTAGCATCATATATGACGGTATAATATTTAATTTATTAATTAATAAAATCATATATATTATGATGATGAGAAATAATTTTGACTTATTGTTATAGGTTGTACAGCAGAGGGCAAGCGACAAAAGTCAAGTCGCATCCCAATTACACAACCATGTGTGGAAGAGCAAATTCTCGTTCAGAATTGCGCTACTCCTGCTATATCTCAACCCCTATCTAATGAGCGAGTGGAAGAGTCTCGTTCAAGCTCAGAGAATGTAGTGATAATGACACGAAAAGATAATCGAAGCAAACGTTGTTCTTCAGTACCAAGATCACTAAATCGTCAAAAAAGAGGTCGAACAAGTGTTGGTGAGAGAATAGCTGATGAAATCTCAAGAATGGTGACATCCTATGATGCCCGGATACGGACACGGGTACGGATACGGGACACGGGAACGAGCGTCTGATACGTAAACTTCAAAATTTTAAGATACGGATACGGGTACGACATTCCTAGAAATATATAAATATAAATATTTGTTTAGGGATTTATTTTAGGTGGAATGCTTATTTTATCTCAATTTAGAGCTCAAATATTACAAGGCCAACTGTTTGTTTCAAATTTTCAGTGAGGTGGGCCTCACAACACAATATCTCAGCATAGAAAAAGAGAAAATGAGAAAAGTGGGCCTAGTGGCTAATTGGATAAGTAGCCCAACATTAAAAAGAGAAGAAAAGAAAAATGGGCTGAGTGGCTGACGGGCTCAGTAGCCCAACATAAAAAAAAGAAAAGAAACAAAACAGGCCCAACGGGCCCATACTCGTTTATAAGAGCGATGTATTCTTTTCTCCCCTTTCGTTGGCATCTCTAGGGCACGAACGAATGAGAAAAAAAAATGAAGAAAGAAGAAGAAGAAGAAAGAAGAAAGAAAGAAAGAAAAAAGAACAAAGGAAGAAGAAGAGGAGGAATACCTAGCACCTGGAGGTCGAAGTAACAGCAGCAGCAGCAGTCGAAGTATGAATGGAAAGTAGTCGAAGCAGGAGCCCTAGTCGAAGCAGGTGGGTCTCCTCCTCCTCTCCTCCTCCTCCTCTTCTTCTCTTTTGTTTTCCTTTTGATCAAACTAAGAGAGAGACAGAAATTGGCCAAAATGAAAAATCTGTTGAAATATTGGGTGAAAAATAATGCAAGCCATATCCTAAAATTGGCCCCCCGTATCCGAGCTGTATCTTGCCGTATCCCGTACCGGTATCCGTATCGGACCGTATCAGTACGGGTACCACAAGTAATTTGCAGTATTCGGGTATCATAGGTGACATCATCCGATCGCTTATGTGTTGTAACTCCACCTACATCAACGAAAGATTCGTATGAAATATGCCTAGAAGAACTTCAAAAAATAGAAGAACTAGAGGAAGACACTATCATAGAAGCAGTAAAATTTCTTCGAGATACAAAATGCAATCGCATTTATGACCCTTAAAGGACCATCGCGATTACGATGGCTTCGTCAAAACTGTGGGGGGCGGCCTGATGCATAAATCGCTATAATTTTATAATGGTTTTAATAAACTTTTTTGGATGGCTTATTATGAGTTTGATGATGTTAAGAACTTTGTTCGTTACTCTTTTAATAATGCTTCATTGCGTCGTTTAAGTTGGGTTTGAGGATGTTTAAAACATTATTCATTACTCTTTTAATAATAATTCATTGTGTGATTTCAAATGAAATTTTATCAATGCTTGAATTATTTTTAGTGGTTCTTAATAGAATGTCTTTAATATTGTATTTCTTTTTTTTTTTTGCAGATATATATTTGATTTTACTATGATGGATTTTATTTCTTGAAACTAAATATTTATTTTTTTGCAGAAATTATAAAGAAAAATATAATGTCTAATGATGACATTAATGCTCGTCGAAGGGAGTAGGTTAAACTTAATATGCTTACTGTAGCAGTTGTTGCTGGTTGGTACATAAACACTTATTTGGACAAAAAACCATGTCATGATTCAGCACTTTCTGGTGCTACTTATGTAAATGAATTATTAATTGGTCATTTGGAGTGTTTTCGACAAGTTTGTCGTATGGAAAGGCCCATATTTATGAAGTTGTGCAATATTCGTAGCAAAAATCTTTTATGTGATACACCAGATATAACTCTCGAAGAACAACTTATAATGTTCCTATTCACGATCGGTCATAATGCTGTCAATCGTCAAGTTCAAGAACGTTTTCAATGTTCAGGTGAAACAATCAGTCGTCATTTCAATGGAGTTCTTCAAGCTATACTTTCTCTTTCAACAAAATACATACGTGATCCATCAATCAATGTTCTTATAGAAATTGCAAATGATACGTGTTTTTACCCTTTTTTCAAGGTAAATAATATCCTTTTAATTTAGACATTGTACTTATGATTAGTTTAATGACTCATTTTACATAATATAGGATTGTATTGGAGCAATTGATGGCACACATATTCCTGTGTTCGTCGAGTCTCATAAGCAAGCACCGTATCGAAATTGACACGGATTATTATCACAAAATGTTATGGCCACTTGTAGTTTTGATTTGAAGTTCATTTATATTCAAGCAAGATGGAAGGGTTCAGCATCAGATGCTATTGTTTTAAGGGCCGCAGAAAAAGATGGCTTTAAAGTACCACGAGGTATGTAATTTTATTTTGCTTTGATCAAATAATCCCATTTATTTATTAATCACAATGTTACTTGTATTTTATTAGGTAAATATTATCTAGTTGATGCGGGATATGGAAACACTCCTAATTACATTGCCTCATACCGAGGAGTGCGATATCATTTAAGAGAGTTTGCTCGTGGAAGTATAGGCTCACAAGATGCCAAAGAACTATTCAACCTTCGCCATTCTTCCTTACGGAATGCAATTGAGCGTGTTTTTGGTGTAATAAAAAATCGCTTTGCAATATTGAAGAACACTTCTTCTCATTCATTTGACAAAGTTACAGATGTAATAATTGCATGTTGCACCTCACACAACTTCATCCACAACCACTCTAATGGTGAAGATTGGATATATGAAGAGTATGACCTTCAATATGAGAATCAGTCTTCTGAACTGGAGGATATCAATGAACTAGATAATGATTATAGCACGGATGGGCGACGTCGAGAGGGCAATAGAATGCGGGAAGCAATTGCAAATGCTATGTGGGATGAATACAGCATTCACACTAGAAGGCTAAGAGATCGGCATGAGCATTAATAAAAAGCTTATCATGGATTGTAGTTATCGTCTTGATTTCTTTTGTTATGAATTTTGACGGCAAACTATAAATTTGCATATGATTATTTTTTTGACTCTAAAATCCGTGATGTCTTTGTTTTAGCATATATTATAATCTTTAGCAATTGCCAAACAACTCAAATTAAAATCTGTTGCATTCTTGAAAAAATGCCAAACAGCGACAATATTGCAATATTATAATATTGCACTATTATATTCTACAACATTTGTTTCTGCTACTATTTAAATCTAAAAATATTATATTCTGCATGTATCCAAACGGGCCCTTAGTCTTCACTTTCTAGACATGCATCTAAAAGTTGATTGAAACCTGTTTCATTAGTTCAACAGTGAGCAGTGTCGATTTAATTTATGTCAACTCCTTTTTTTTTTCTTTTCTTTCTTTAAGAACAGAAACATGTTATGTTATATAAAAAAAAAGAACATAATCATGTTATGCTATGGCTGTTGTTTCACCAATACTTCTATGGAAACTGTTTTAAATTTTATTAATTGATTTTCTGTTCTTGTTATGCTTTCAAAAGTGGTTGTTCAACTAACTCGTATATTGGATACAATCATGATGCCTGCAGCTCACGCAGTGTCGATTTAATTTAAGTCAACTTCTTTCTTTTTTTTCCTTTTCTTTTCTTACTTTAAGAACAAAAACATGTTACGCCATGGTTGTTGTTTCACCAATACTTCAACGGAAACTTTTTTTATTTTTTTGTTGTAGTAGTATGTTTAAATTTTATTAACTGATTTTCTACTTTTTTTTTTTTTTTTCAAAATGGTTGTTCAACTAACTCATACATTGGATACAATCATGGTGCCTGCAGCTCGTGCAGCAATTATTTGAATACTGGGAGAGTATAATTCCTTGGGTTAGACTATTCCCAGGATGGTACCCGCGGTACTTCAGTACCTTGCTAGGTGCTTTATTTCTGAAGAGCTGGATACAAAGTATTAGATTCTTAATTCTACTACTAAGGTATTTTCTTGGTTGATGAGTGATAATTATAAACATTTTTTTTCTTGTTTAGGAAGCAAATTATGTTGTGCTCTACCATGAAAAAAAATTCTGTTGTGCTATGGTATCATGTATTTTTAAATCACTTCTGTTCTAATGGTATTAGGTTGGGTCAATCATAGTGAAAACATTCTAAAAATTGGATTTCTATTATTCTGTTGGATATAAGTGATATAACTATGCATTTTTAGTTTTTCACTATTTTTTCAATTTTAACCATTCTTTTATATATTTTTTCATTTTTAAAGCGTGTCTTTTCTACAATGGAACACCGAAATTGACCGGAATCCAGAGATGTTTCACAATTGGGTCAAAACGAAATGGGATTAACAACTATGGATAAGACACTATGAAACCCCTAAGCTCTAATATCATTTCAAATTGAGAAAATATGCAATTCCCGGAAAATTCAAATCATGATCATGGTGATCAACCCTCCTCTTTTATCCTCTGTTCTTTCTCATTATAGAATTACAGATGTATAACCTGTTGATTTAAGGGATTATCTTTAAGATTAAGTTGACACCAGATTACAATGGATATACTGGCGTGGTAGCTATTATTTTGTGAGTCCTAGTTTACAAATGTTTGATAGGACTGTCGGTTTTGTTGACATGTAATTCTTTACGGTGCCATTGATGACAAAAACTATCAGGGTTCAAAGTTCCCACTCGTGTAAAAAAACTATAATAAACAAACTGTTTTTCCTTCTTTTTAAGGGTTTTTTGTCATTTCCTACAGTTTACATAGGAATTGGAATTTACCTAAGGAGATAAGAGTGAAGGGTAGTATGGGGAAAGAAGGGTAGTACTGGAGAAAAAATAAGAGTGAAGGATAGAAAAATATTTGTAACAATTTTTCCATCTTTGATGGTACATAGTTTCTTTTCCTCTCCATTCTGAGTATAATTTCCATATATATGAGAAAATTGATGGTTTCACTTTGCCTGTACTCCTTTGGCCATTTTCTTTTAATTTTCACCCCTTTCCAACCTCTTCATTTCCCTATGTAAATGATATGAAACTGTCAACTGTCCCCTTAAGACCCCAAATTTCTTTTGATTGGTGCTCTTTTATCATATCGATGATTATCCATTTAAAATTTTTCCAAGTTTGTGCATAGATTCTATCTTTTGGATCTATTATTTTGGTGTAACATCCTAGAGAGGGAGAGAGACTATTGCACCTGCTCACTAAACTTTTAACTTCTTTCCTTCTTTCTTTTTTGTTGTTGTTGTCTCCTTTTATTGTGATATTAATTTTGTGAAACAATCTTTGCATGGATTGGCATTCCAATGAACTGTCCTTCTCTCTCTCTCTCTCACACACACACAGAGAGAAAGAGAGAGAGAGAGAGAGAGTTACACCTGCTCATTGTTTTAATCCGTGTTAATTTTCAATTCATTACATTTTTTTTCATAATCTTCTTCTGCCATGAAGAGTATTCAATTTCTCTAGGAACGCTGTGTTTCCACAATTCTCTATCTGGTTTCATTGCAAGACCTCACAAACTGTCCATTTCGAGTGGTTGATGAGATAAATCAAAGTAGATTACCATAAGACACCTAATTGAAAGCATGTTGTTTTGAATTGCATATTGACACTTGGTATGGGGAAGTTCTAATCAACCTTTCTAAATCAAGAATGAAGCCTATAAATGAAACAAAGATGTTCCAACAACTTGTCAGAGCAGCCAGCCAACCCAACATACCACAGTAAGAGGATCTTTTTTTGAAAGGTTACTGTAAGAGCAAACTTATATTGGATTCATGGACTGCTTACGTGACCTTACTGAGTTTGCCAGCCACTTGATTGACATTAGTTTGACTCCAATTGGCGAGTTCCACTGATTGATTGGCTGAGTAAACACCATTTTTCTTGTTGGAGAAGATAAAATTTATAGTGGCTTATTGGGTGTCGATCAAGCGTTCCTTTCATGGAATTTTGATGGACCAAATTATATTGAGTTGGATGGAGGTTGGCTACTCATGAATCATGATGGATTTGTGGTTTTCTTGTGTTCTTGGGTGGCTTGTTGGCTTTCTTACTCTTTGGTGTTTGAGGCTTTCTTTGCTCTGTTCAGCACCATTTTTCTCACTTTCTTGTTGGTTTTCTTGTAATAATTTAATTTTAAGTTACGGTCGTATGGAAGTTGACAACAGATATATCTAATAGTTGACAACAGATATATCTAATGCTACACAGGTGTTTCCTGCTAACGCCAAAGTTGTTGCCTGATCTGGAATATAGCGACGCCTGTAGCATACTGAACATTATGAATGGGCCGTGGATTGAGAAACCCGCCAAAGGTACCAACTTCCTTATTCTTTTAGCAACTGTTTATGTCCTTTTGTGTGTGGAATGGTTTTCTACCCCAGTTTATTATGATATTATTTTGAATTAGATCTTAAAAATGTAAGTGTATTTGGGTAAGAGAATGATGAGACGACAAGCTGTGGTGTGCAATTTACAAATCTGGACAGTAAATGTAGTGAGAAAAAAAGTTATGTTGCAAAGAATAGTGTTAAATTTACTGCATCATTTTTTCAGAAATTCAGAACTGCACTCATAATAGAGAATAATTACATTATGAAGGTCGGATATCTGTTGATGAGGATGAGTTTGTTATAGATTGGGATTAGGAGTTTGCTTTAGATTAGAATTATATTAGATTAGATTTATGATGTGATTAAGATTAAATTAGAGTTAGAATGTGATTAGGTTTTCTTCATTATACTCTTTATATGAAACAATTAGATTAGATTTATGATGTGATTAAGATTTATTCTATGGACCCCTTTCTTGGCTAATGAGTCTGCTAATTAATTAGCCAACTTGGTAACATATTAGAAAGTGACTTGTGTGTTAACATTTTGTGGCAATGCCTTGTTATGGAAGGGAGTAAAACTAATGATTGAATGTATCTACAAGGAGCTACCGAACACATCGTCAATAACCCATCACCCAGCGGATTAAATCTCACATATTCATTGTCCTATCTACATCATCATGTTAGACACGTAACTTTTCTCCTATTTCAAAAGCATTTCATAAAACCCAATTTATTATGAGTTCTTAGGAATTCAATTATCAAGAAGGCGCATGGGTCAAATATGGAAGAATATTATCATGGAATGACTGTTTCCCAATAAAAATAAAACCATCCACATCTATACAAAATGGTTGTTCAACATATGATGCATGGACCACGTCGGAATTTAAATCCGAATAATGTTTGTATGAGAAATGGACAGTGCAAAAATCACTATCCTTGTGAATTTTGTTCTGTTACAACACAAACAAATAATTCTTATATGTTATATAAGAGACAAAAAAATGGAGAAGAGGCCAAAGTTCTTGGTTGTTTCTTGGATAACCGATGGGTAGTCCCATCTAACCCATATCTACTAGCAAAATTCAATTGCCACATGAGTGCTTAGTTTTGTCAACAGTAAAAGTAGTTAAATAACTGTACAAGTACATTTATAAAGGACATGATAGAGTCATGTGCAATTCAAATCTATTGATGTACTCTTATGTTCATTAATATACCAAGCTTATTTGTCTCAATACGATGGTCGTTGTGTTTGGATTAATCATTAGGCCTATTTTTAGATTGGATAAAATGAATTGCCCCTTATTTTTAGTTTTTGAAACCAGCCATATTTGAAGAAGTTTAATTACTCTCTAATTTAAATATTGGATTGTTGATTATGTTATAATTGTAGTTATTGAATATGTTTGGAATGAATTTTTTTTCTTCAATCATTTACTTGTATCACAAGGAGCTGTAGATTAGAGATGATTCAACCCACGTGGGATGCTTGTATTGAGAGCCACAATTGGGTTGTATGTAGTTTTAAAGTTAAAAGGGATGGTCCAAGCCAATTAGATGTGGGTGAATGGTTATGAAATTCTGAAATTGGTATAATGATTAGTGTATCAGCTGGAGGGGAGTCTTGAAAATGGTTAGCGAGAAATGGTCACTGAGAATTTCTATTGTTGATCATGTTCTTCATTTTATTGTTAGATAGGTACAATGATGGTTCTTTGATGAAGAATTCATTACTACGATGTATTATTTCATCTTCAATCAAATGTAGTAATTTATTTCAATCAAATGGAACTTCATCAATGTCCATGTTGGTTTTGCATTCCAATTCTTTTCAATAAAATACCAAAAAACAACCTCGAACAAAATGCCTTCATTGTTTACGATTTCTTGAACAATAAGTCTATATGGACAAACCGTATGGACCGATCTTGGGACCGATCCGACGTGGCCATCTACGTGGCGCTGACGTGGGTGAACAATGCTTTTAACTTTTGAGAGAGCGGGAGGAAGGGAACGAAAAGGGGAAATCGATTGAAAATGCCCAAATCATTTCGGCGCTTCTTATCCTCTCCCTGTTCCCAGCGTGCTTCTTCTCCTCTCCCTTTTCCAAGCGTTTCTCCACCGATAGTGGTCCTCGTCGCCGGCGATCTGGATCTACCCCCTTCCGACGACAACCTCCATCTCCGTCGATCCAGACCACTAGATCAATCTCCACCCCATTCCTCCTCCCTCCCAAACGGTCTCTGCTTCTTCTCCCTCTTCTCTCGCTCGGAGGCGAACGCGCATCTCCCTCTCTCTATATCTCGGTGAGGGAAGAGGAGGAAGAGGAGCAGCGCCACGTGAAGGAAGACCAACATCGCGCTGGTCCTTGACGCCACGCCCAGGTATGTTGTTGTTGTTTTTTTTTTTATTATTATTATTAAATCGGCAACTGCTGGTCTTTTACTAAATTACTCTCTCTCTCTCTCTATGCAACCGCTTTAAGCACCAGAGAGAGAAGAGGCCTTTGTCTAGGGTCAGGGTTTTTAGGAAGGGCTGGGAAGGGTGTCAGAAAGGTGGGTCTGGGGGTAGATTCAAGAACCCAGTTGCCCCAAAAGAAAAACCCAGAAAGGGATCCTCCAATCTTCCACCTTTTTTCTTGGGTTCCGGAGAATGAGGTTAGCTTGGGGCTGGTCTTTTACTGTGTCTGGAGGTGCTCTGTATGCATTTTTCTTGTCTTCTCTCTCTCCCCTGTTTTTTTGACTACTTATGCCAGCTGATGCTTTGATGGAATTCTAATGTGTTATTCTTCAGTTATTATATAATACTTAACTTCTCTTCATTTGAATTTTCCTTTCTTCTATTCTCTCTATCTTCTCACTTTTTCTCTTTATTTTCTTTATATTGTTGTTGTGTTGTGTTTTATATGAGGCTTTTGGTTTTGAATGTGGAAGATACCATTTGTTATCTTTATGCTAGTAAAAGTGCCACATTGTTTCTTACAGAGGATGGCATTGAAGGTTACAAATCGGATCTAGTAAAAAAAATTCGTGGTTCACTTTTGAAATGTAAAATCTTTTGCTGATTACTGCATAGCATGTTTCTTTGCTGAAACCTTTTGTTAGGGCATTTCAGTAGACACTGACTGTTCACCCACGTCAGTGCACAAGAACAATATACATAAAAGAATACCCCCAAAAAATAAAAAGGCCTAAAGTATGCTATTTAAGAAAACCCAGATGTAGCTCTTCCACTCATAAATGCCTAGATGATTATTAAACGTACTCAAAGCTCCCTAATCTAGTGTCTAATCATAGGTTATAATTTAAGTCCAAGGTAGATTCAAAGTAGGGAGAATGATGAAGATTTATAGTTAGCAGCAGCAATAGTCGTTGAAGATTCAAAGTAGAAGACAGGATTAGCTCCCCACCAATAGTTAGCAGCAGCAGTAGTCGTTGAAGATTCAAAGTAGAAGATAGGATTACCCCCCCCCCCCCCCCCCCTGAAGAAAAAAAAAAAAAAAAAAAAACAAAAAGGATTACCTAATGGAGTGAACAATCCTCAAGTTATGTTGCTAATGAAAAAGAATAAAAAGTTAATGCTATAGCTTTTATTTACCAAATGATGCTTCATTTTTCTCAATAGCATGCATTTCTTTTATCGAGTTATTCTAAACATTTGAATGCTTTATTTGTTTTTTAGAAGCATGGAAGAAGAAGGATTATCACGTGAATTTGAAGGAGATGACAATGAAATTGAAATGGGTACGGTTGGGCAGGAATTAAACAGCATTGAGATGGAGAAGCCCTTGGAGGAAGGTGAAAACTTAAAAGAGGTAGTAATGGAACCTCAGAGGGGAATGGTATTTGGTTCAATTGAACAAGTACATGAATATTATGCAAGATATGCCAGGCGAATCGAGTTTGTTGTCGTCCTAAGAACCTCAAAAAAAGGATCGGATGGAAAGAAGAGGTTTATTATGATTGCTTGCACTAAGGGTAAAAAGCCAAACCCAAGTGCAAGCAATCCAGTTAAACCCCTCCACAATCAAGAACAAATTGCAAAGCAGCGTTGAATCTTTCTTTGCAATTAGATGGGAAGTGGCTTCTAAACTCATTTGTGCTTGAGCATAACCATGATATGAGTCCGAACAAAGCTCGATATTACAAGAGTAATCGGAAAATCCCACCACATGTGAAGAGGCAGCTTGAGGTGAATGACAAAGCGGGTATTAGATTGAACAAGACTGTTAGCTCATGTGTGGTAGAGGCAGGGGAGCATGGGAATCTAACATGGTTATCAAAGGATGCACGAAATTACATGGATAAACTCAGACGCTTAGAACTCAAGGAAGGGGATGCCGAGGCAATGCTAAGCTATTTTAGAAAAATGCAGCAAGACAACGGATCCTTTTTTTACATCATGGATCTTGATATAGAGCATCGAGTAAGGAACATCTTTTGGGCTGACACGAGAAGTAGAGCAGCATTCGCCGAATTTGGTGATGTGGTCACGTTTGACACCACTTACTTGGTTAACAAATATGACATGCCTTTTGCTCCTTTTGTGGGTGTGAATCACCATGGACAGTCAGTACTCTTAGGTTGTGGATTGATATCAGTACGAGAGGACACAGATACATTTGTATGGTTGTTTTAGTCGTGGCTTGATTGCATGTTCGGGTGTCCTCCTAATGACATAATCACCGACCAAGATAAGGCTATGCAAAATGCGATATGAATAGTATTTCCTAACGCACGACATCGGTGGTGTTTGTGGCATATCTTTAAAAAGGTGCCTGAAAAATTGAGAGGGTATAATGACTATGATTCAATTAAATTTCATCTTCTAAATGTTGTCTACGATTTGATGAAAAAAGAGGAGTTTGAAGATAATTGGGAAAAGTTTGTTAGGGCATATCATCTAGAGGACAATGAGTGGCTAGCGGGATTGTATGATGAGAGGTACCGATGGGTGCCAGCTTTTGTGAAGGATATTTTTTGGGCAGGGATGTCAACAACCCAGCATAGTGAGAGCATGCATGCCTTTTTTGATGGCTACATCAATTCTAAGACCACATTGAAGCAGTTTGTTGAACAATATGATAATGCTTTGTCTAAGAAGGTGCAATTAGAAGCTGAGGAAGACGCTCGTTGTTTCAACGTATACATTCCACGTGTGACCCCTTATGAGTTTGAGAGGCAATTTCAAGAAGCATATACTCTTACTAAATTTAAGGAGTTTCAGAATGAAATAGCCGGTAAGATCCGTTGCAATATTTCCTCAGTTAAGGTAGGAGCTGAGTTTTCTGAATTTGATGTGAAGGAAGATGTGATAGTAGGAGAAGACAATATCAGACCTTTTACTTTTTATGTTCATTTTGATGAGATATCAAGAGAAGCTAATTGTAGTTGCTGGTTGTTTGAGTTTAGAGGTATTCTCTGCAAGCATATCATCGTTGTTTATTTGAAGAAGAAAGTTTAACAAATACCGGGAAAATACATTTTAGAAAGGTGGAGTAAAAATGTGAGAAGAAGCCACACAAAAATCAAGATCAAGTATGACAATTGGGAAAGGAAGCCTGAAGGACGTTGTTACGACAAAATGTTGACTATTTTTAATCGGGTCAGCGATAAGGCCATGGATTCCAATGAAAAGAGTCAAATGGTAGTGTCCTCGTTGCTAGAAGTAGAAGCTGAATTGGATGTTTCTAAAGAGGTTGATGTATGCAATAGACCTATGTCTATAGGTGTACATAAAGTTTCAACGTCATGTCATGATGATAGTCTTTCTTGGCAAGCGAGCAATAACCGCGTGTGTGATCCAATCAAACGCCGCCAGAAGGGCCGACCGCCACAAAAAAGAAGACAGTCTAAGATTGAGACAGTTATTAGGAAGTGTCGGAAAACAAGCAAAAAGATGACAAAGAAGGTTAGTCTAAGAGTCTTATTTTTGAAATCAAATAAACACAACATTCAATTACTCACAATCTAATTTATATCAACTTCGTGCATGTGCAGGGTACGACGGTGGTCAATCAGGGAGATGAGATCATCATGCAAGATTCTGTGAATTTAACAGTAAGAATGCCCCCTATTTACTATACGTTGTGTTTAACTTTATTGCATATGGCCTCATATACTTTTGTTACATATGCAGGTTTCGGCGGTAGATCTTAATTTGAATCTTTAAGAAGATCTGTAGGAATGAAACACGGATTTTGAATGTTAATCATGGTATTCGAATGTGGATATTAATGTGTTGGCAGATGTTGGGATGTTAATCGTGAAAATTGTTTCCTATCTATGCATGGTGTGTGTTGTGTGCTTGTTAATAAGAGCTGGTCCAATCGAGCAAACTTGCTGATAATGAAGGCATTTCTGACTACTATCCTGAGAGTGACCCCATCTTCAGTTATCATGGGATGCTCTATAATTGCCTTATATTAGGAGAGACATGGTGGTGATTGAAAACCAAGTTCCTTTTGCTGGTTCTTGAGAGGTTGCTAAAGGTCTCAACAGGGGGAAAGAAGGTAGCTATTTTTCTTCTTTTGTGAAACTTATATGCATGTGAGTTTTATTAAATAGAACAATTTTTTCTGATTAATATCTACATTAGAATTAGAACAAATTTTGAACTATTTGAAAACTAGAACAGATGATTGGCAGCATCTATAGATGACCATGGGTGTTACTATTAAGTTTTATTCTATTTTAGTTATTATTTTTAATTAGTAGGATCATCGACTATTAAAGCAGCAACAAGACCATGGCTTCTTTAATTTTATTATCATACTAATCAGTCCAAGTTTTGGTGGCAAGATTAATTGATGCTCATGTTGGATCCTCTTATTTCTAAAGGTGTTTCAGGCTATCAAGTTATATTTTTTGGTGCAATTGGTTCATCTTAGTTGTATTATTTGGTGGGAGGAAGAAATATGTATTTTGTTTGGAATGGAACATTCTTTCGTGTTAAACTTTCATTGTAAATTGGTATGTGTAATTCTCATTTTGAGGCATAAAAGGTGTTGGATGTTGAATTCATGTGAGTGCAAATGTATCATGTGGAGTTTACACTTTTGAAAATGAATGAATGAATTGAATTTGGGTGTCTTTGACGTTTACAGGTCATTATTGAAAATGAATGAATGGATGAGTGGATATTGATGTTGAATGGATGATAGTACAGGTTTAAGTGAAAAAATGCAACTTAGTTCTTACTTCAGAATGTGAAAAAATGGTTTTGGTTTTACCAACAGGTATGCAGGCTTATGTTTTTTGTACAGACTGAATGAATGGATGCTAATCAAGGGCTTTGTGTTTATACTTTATTCAAGGCTAGACTAAGTTCTATCCTACAGACTGATGCAACGAAAGATGATTGTCTCCTTTGATAAAACTATTATTTTGTTCCTAACAAAGAAAAACATTTTGATGGGATGGCAGGTGGCTTATGTCTCCTTTGACGAGACTTATGTTTTGTTCATATGTAGAAACACCATGGCTTCCTCGCTCATGTTACTGCATTTTCTGAGACTCCCTCCCCCCACACTGCACTGAAATAGCTGGGTTCTCTTTGGAGCTGACGTCCACTTTCATGTTTAAACCACCCACCCACAGGAAAGGGTAAGCACTTTGCTGGCCTGTGAACAACTTTCCATGGTGTGTCTACAATTATTTATTTTCTTTACATTATATATTAATTTCATTATAAGTGGAAAAAATAGATACACCATTTCTATTGGTTGCCATTAATTTACAAAAAAAAAAAAAAAAAAAAACTTGCATATATCAAAATATCTAAGCTTAACCTAACAGTCCATCTAGAGGAAATAGATAGATAAAACAAAATGCAGCAGTTAATCTGGTAGACAATAGGGTGGGTGTGCCATGCTCTTGTTGGATGGCTAGATTCGAGTCCGCTTGACATCAGTCTTTGGGACACTCACATCACTCACATTGCCCTTGGTTGGATCAACCGACTGCCGTTTGACCTATAATGATATCATCCAATGCACTAATTCAACATCTGCACTTCTACATCAAGGTCTACAGTGAATGTCACCATGATAAGGTGGAAACTACAATGAAATCTACTTTTATTCTGACCCTATCTTTCTAGCTTTTCTTAAACTATAAAGATCAAAATACAACATCAAGACACTATCATTAAGATCACCCCAAAAACACATTCATTCCGTTTCAAAATATACATCACACATTTTTCATCATGCAGATCACAATTACAAGACAACTAACAAACACCACTACAGAAAGAAATTTGTTTGATTTTTTCCTTTCTTCGGCAGCATGTCTCATCTCTTCAACTGCAACACATAAGTTTTCGTTCCGTTTTTCCACTGTCTTCTTCATATCCTCAATAAGTGCTGCTAAATTCTTCTCATAGTCAACATCATCTTTCCACATGAATCTACCACAACCATTTTCATTTTTCCAATTGGGACATTTCCAAAACTTCCTATTTGGATTAGTCTTTGTACGAGAGGTGAGACAAATCATCTCTCCACATGAGCATTTTGGTACGTAATCACTAGAAATAGAATACGACGATGACATGCTCTCAACCTACAAAAAGGAGCAATTTATAAGACTACAAAAGAAAATAAAAATTGTGTGCACATGAGTGGCTAAACAAAAGAGAGGATGAATGAACTAAAAAAAAATGTACAATCTTGCTTGTCAATTTTGATGTCAGGTATAAAGAAGTTTCCTTATCAATTGGAATGGAGGAAGAAAGGAAAATTCAAATGAAGAGAAGTTAGGTATTATATAATAACTGAAGAATAACACATTAGAATTCCATGGAAGCATCAGCTGGCATAAGTAGTCAAAAAAATAGGGGAGAGAGAGAAGACAAGAAAAATGCATACAGAGCACATCCAGACACAGTAAAAGACCAGCCTCAAGCCAACCCCATTCTCCGGAACACAAGAAAAAAGGTGGAAGATTGGACGATCCCTTTCTGGGTTTTTCTTTTGGGGCAACTAGGTTCTTGAATCTACGCCCAGACCCACCTTTCTGACACCCTTCCCAGCCCTTCCTAAGAACCCTGACCTTAGACAGAGGCCTCTTCTCTCTCTGGTGCTTAAAGCGGTTGCAGATAGAGAGAGAGAGAGAGAGAGAGAGTAATTTAGTAAAAGACCAGCAGTTGCAGATTTAATAATAAAAAAAAAACAACAACATACCTGGGCGTGGCGTCAAGGACCAGCGCGCTGTTGGTCTTCCTTCACGTGGCGCTGCTCCTCTTCCTCCTCTTCCGTCACCGAGATATATAGAGAGAGAGATGCGCGTTCGCCTCCGAGTGAGAGAAGAGGGAGAAGAAGCAGAGACCGTTTGGGAGGGAGGAGTGGGGCAGAGATCGATCTGGTGGTCTAGATCGGCGGAGATGGAGGTTGTCATCGGAAGGGGGTAGATCCAGATCACCGGCGATGATGACCACTATCGGTGGAGAAACGCTTGGAAGAGGGAGAGGAAAAGAAGCACGCTGGGAACAGGGAGAGGATAAGAAGCGCCGAAATGATTTGGGCATTTTCAATCGATTTCCCATTTTCGTTCCCTTTCTTCCGCTCTCTCAAAAGTTAAAAGCACTGTTCACCCACGTCAGCGCCACGTAGATGGCCACGTCGGATCGGTCCCAAGATCGGTCCATACGGTTTGTCCATATAGACGTATTGTTTCTTGAAACACATGACAATGTGTTAAGCTGGAAGACCCAATCACTATGTACTATGTGTCACTTTTGTAACAACCACGTGCAACGCACATGCCCTCCACTAGTAATAAGGAAAAGCATGGGCTTTGCTCTTTTTTGGTAAAAAGGAAAGCTTGGGGTAAAATATGACAATAACGGTTGGGAAAAGGGCACGTTTCTTGAATCGCTGATATATATAATAATGTATAGAATATTCACCAAAACTGAGGATCCTTACTGATTGGCTCAGAATACGGCCATAAAACTGAATGTTTGGTCATTGAAGAACAAGAGAACATAACCATTGCCGATTAGAGATGGTTTTGCAATCAAGTAATGAGTCAAGTTTCGAATCACTATAGTTAATGATGAATAGGTGGTCATTATCTTCTTTTTATATTAATAATGAAGGCCCACCCTACTTTTTCCTTTTTTTATTATCTTCTTTTTATATTAATAATATATTTTATAATATCTAGCTGTGATGAAAAAGTGTTGATAACCTATTCAAATAGGAAGTTTTGATACACAAACACAGTCAAATATACAAAAAATGGATAGTAATAACAAACCTATGTTTGCCTATCATAACCTTGTATTAAGAAATTATACATAATCTTCATGTATGAAATCTATACCCATTTTCTTCTTTTTTCTTTGGTAAAATCTGTGTTATCATTTATAACTTAAAAAGCTTTTCTTTTTTTAGAAAAACTTTAGAAGTTATTTTTGGCAAATCCCACAGTTGTAGTTCAGGTTAGGGCTCACATAGAATGATATTAATTATATGTAGCCATTTTATTTACCTGCTATTTGTAATTATTTTTTTACTATAAAAGTAATATATTATTTTTTAATAAACTTTTTTATTTTTTACTATTAAAAGTTTTAATATATTATTTTTAGTAAAATTATAATATATTATTTTTTAATTATACATTAAAGTCTCTTTTCTTATATATGCTAACCAAACAACTTAGGTTCCTTTTCGGTTAAAAAGCATGGACTAAGTAACACTAACCAAATTATTTGAATAAGTAGCTTATCAAAACTACTTTTGAAAAATCACTTTTAAGTTTTTAAATTTTAAATACTTCTGGTTGCTGGTGCTTTTCTTCGAAAGGAGATTATGTTGTAGAATGTTAGAACTTTTATTGTCCAAGACAGAATAAAGATAAATAAAGATTTTCAAATCAATGCATGTCATTTAGTTTGTATCAATGTTTTTGGAGTTTTTGGTATATACGCCCAAAAGTTAATAGAATTTGTAAATATGACCTTGTGGTCTCAATTTTTGTATGTATCACCCTCACACACACCCCCCCCCCCCCCCCCCCCCCCCCCCCCCCCCTTTTTTTTTTTTTTTCATTTTAATACTTTCCATGTCCTTAAAATTAGTGGTTACAACAAGAATAGGCAACCACCAGCAAGAATAGGATCATGCATGTATGGATTGGGTCAATTACAAGTAATTGTAAGTATATGTATTGATTGTCATTATGATGATTTGGACTCAGTAAAATGAACTTGATATTGATAAAAATGGATTTACGTAAGTTTACTCTCTCCCACTAAATGTAGTATGATAGCTATTGATTTGATAATTAGCTTTAGGAAAAAATAAATCAAAGCTTTTGAAATTACACATATAAGTATAAAGAGATGGGCAAAAGCTTCTCTTTACTCTAAAATCTTATGGTGGTTGTAAGGCTACTAATTTAGAGACATGAAAGGTATTATAAAAAAAAAAATGGAAGGGATATATACAAATACCGAAACCACATGGGCTTATTTACAAATTCTGGAAACCTCAACAAACTCATATTTTTAACTCAAAAATCAAAATTTTCCTTTGGCATTAGATATTTTTCAATATTTGCAAGGAGATGCAACAAAAGATAAAGAATTGGGCCTATCAAGTTTCAGATTCTTAAACTCAAGTGGCTATATGTCATGCAAAGTTATTATGATAAAATCCAAGGGTTATTGACGTCTAGATGAGTACTAAATTAAGATCGATGTCATTTCAAGGGGTGTAAATGTGTGTTAACAAATCGGATTGATCATAGGTAGCTCCCTTATATGATAAAGGGCCACTGGAAAAGGGATGTACCTAGAATGTTGGAAAAGAGAAGGTATGGACTTCATACCAAGTGCACCACAAGTACAATATCCCCTAGGTATCTCTATTTGTTGGGCCTGCTTTTCTCAAACTCAACATTTGGATCAATTCTTTCCCCATTGATTGGAAATGTCCAAATATCTTATTGAAATATGTGAATGAGTAAAAAAGATTAGTGTGCTAATCAAGTCATATGCATTATTTCAATCCAATGATGAATATGACTCAAACCAAAGTGAAAATCAAGCTCACTCTTGGTACTGGCTATTGGATGGAGCTGTCTCATAGATAGCATGGTGATTTACGATCATGGGACATAGGAGCTCATTGATGGCACTCACAATTGAAATTCAAGAATCGAAACCCTAGAGGGGGAGGGGGGCTACGGTAAGCTAAAATCTAGTCCAATTATGAACAATTTTAATTATTTTTACAAATTATGCACAAGTGATGTTTATGAATTAACAAGGGCGCAAGCATATATGATAAGCACATACCACAAACCGACCACTCACTACAGCATAATAATATATAGTGGTTCGACCAAAATTCCTACATCCACTCCCGACTTGTGTTCCTACACCCCAGCGGTATTCCACTAACAACAAATACTTTTAAGGCTTTGCAATAACCTTTACAACATATTTTTTCAAGGCTCAGTGATAACCTTTACAATATATACTTTTCTTAGGCTAAGTAATAACCTTAATACCACTAGAGTATGTCTCTTTAAGACGTGTCTTCAAATACAGTAGAAGAGATAAATTTAAGTACATGAATGTGCTTCTAAAATAGGCTGATATGAAAGTGAATAACCAACACATACACAATGATGATGTAAAGATTAAAAGCTCAATCTGTATGCACGATACCTTCAATCAGTTTTAAAATGAAAAGCTAAAGAAAATGGTATTCGAAATTGTAAATCACAATATGATTTGATTGAGGTAAACCATAAATCACATGTAGTAAAATGACAACTTGATAATGATATGAAACTCAATGCATAGCAAGTTGTTTAAAAAAAACTCAAATAAAACATGTGATGAATGAGCATAGTAGTATGAAACTCACAAGTAGTTTGAATATGATTTTCATGTGATGGAAAACAACAACCTAAAAAGCAAACATTCTGGCAATCATGTTATGAAAGAAAATCAAAGATTTAGACAAGCATGAGAATCATATGAAATGGAAATCAAGGCTTAGTAGAAATGACTCAAATGCTAAATCCAAGCTTTTGCATTTGCATCTACTTTCTAGCCTTCCTCGGCTCATTCTCCTTCTTTAGCCCTCAAAAGCTCTTGAAGATCATTCACCTTGGCTTTGGAATGAGCTGAAACATATATAATAAAAAATTCCAACGGCAAGTTTTCGGTTGACCGTGGGCTCCACTTGTCAACTAACGGCTAGTTCTTGGTCAACCGTGGCCCAGTCCTCGGTCGACCACGAACATTGCACAATCAACTGAAATTCTCAGATTTATGATTTTTAAAGTGATTTTCAAGTGGGGATTTTTGGCCATGGAAAAACATGCTTAGATTCATGCACAAGGAGATTCAAAAGTGTATTTCAAAATATGAACCTAGTATGTCTAAGTTGTTTTGAAAATAAAATCACAAGTGTCGCGACCTCGGACCGGGTCCCACGCAAGCGCACAAGCCTGGTTCGGGATCGGGACGCTAATGAATAGAATGTAAAAGTGGATAAGATGAATGAATGATACAATCCATATCAACACTATGAATTAATTTAAATCAAAACGTATACGAGTCCATCAGAGATACCACTCGTACACGCGATTTCCCACAGGTGTCCGCGGTGAGGATATCACATCAACATGAATATTTCTTTTAATGTGCGGAAGCGTGTAGCAAATCTAATTCATACATTCATGTCCAAAATAACATGATTAACACATATTTAATACCAGTATTAAAATGAGCAATGATCAATGGCTAATTCCCAAAAGTAAGTTAAGGTTTATAACAAAAATCATTTAGTTACATTTCCCCAAAATTTAGAAGCCAACAAAGGCCAATATAACAAAGTATCTATACCCCAAAAGAATGGTTAATTTCTATCCCAAAATGTTACGTAGCTCGAGCACCCGAATGTCTAAACGACATCATCGGCGTGCCACTCGACTAAACGTTGCGGTTCTCCGACCGCCTCCTCAAACTCCTCCTCGGGAAAGCCGACAACGGGACCTGAGTACCAAAACAAGGGTCAAACACGATGATTTGGCAAATGGTGAAAAGATAAAACAACAATTGAATTTACCTTGGAAAACATTCAAATCTGTTAAAACAATAAATCTCATGAAACAGGATGATCATTTATTTGAACATAAATGCAATAGAAAACATGTAAGGTATCCAAGGAATACGGGAAACAGCAAGATGGCAATCACACGGAGCTAAGTCTTCTATCACCGAAGTGACATGATGTCACGACCCGGGCCCGAGGACCCGGCTAACCCGAGCCGTGAACCCCATACTTTCTCCCGTAAACCCCGAATTAACCGAAGTTAAAACGAGATCCACAAGGGATATCATACTCAAGTACCTGTCAAATATAAAACTTTTGCGGAAACAATATATTTGACAATAACAATTTATCAATTACATGTATACAAAAGAAAGTCCTTATACATGTATTGTTTCAATATACATTTAACAAATGCTGCATATACAAAATACTATGCAGATGACCGTTAGTTACATTACCAAAATGTTAATTACATTCTCAAAATGAATTTATAAACAGTCCTCAAAATGTTGTCAAAAGTTCCAAACGCACTCGGATACCAAATCAGATGGTATCCCGCCGGTTTCACTCTATTAGACCTCCTGGAGGAACCGGAGCGGTCTCCTCCGCTGGCGCTGGGGGCGCTGCAATGCCGGCAGGGGCAATCGGGCCTGTTATGCCATCAATAACACTAATGAACATGACGGTTCAACAATGTATAAACAATTCTTTCCTTTCATAACAAAGGAAAGGAATGACAATAATATCAATCTCGTTAGATTGATCACAATGACACAATGAGAGTAATGCTAACCACATAGGGTTTTACTCAATCCTATCCCAATCCTATCTCAATCCTAAACAACCATTCGGGTGTAACTGTTGGTTTCCAAATGCACGTGTTATTCACGATGGACATCACATTTTATTTTTAGTATGTGCATTTCAAGTCCCCTTAATTAACACCCATGGAGTTTAGGCAATTGTCAATTATAGTTCACTCAAGGAACCTTCTTAAAATATCATTAATTCTCAATAATTTAGTCTAACCGCGATTAGTCTTCAAAACTAATTGGGAATGCATTTATCTTTAAGAGTCGTACTCCAAATTCACTAAATAATGTCACTGGGCCAGAAACAGGTTCGCTCAAGCGGACCCACTGTTCGCTCGAGCGGACCCAAGACAGAACAATGGTCGCTCGAGCGAACTCACTGTTCGCTCGAGCGAACTCCCACAGAACCATGTTCGCTCGAGCGAACTAACTGTTCGCTTGAGCGAACTGCGCAGGTTTTCATTTCGTCCAGATAGAGCCTTGTTCGCTCGAGCGACCCCCAGTTCGCTCGAGCGAACCGTGCAGAATTCCAACCCGAATTCTGTTCAGTTCTTTCTTCTTCTACATTCTTTTCTCCATTACACTTCTACACATTTCTACAACCTGCAAGGAAAAAATGGAACCTCCTGTTCCCCCTCATACATCATCCCATCACATTCATTACTACTAATCATTCATTAGCCACCTTAATCACTTCATTAAGCATTCATAATAACCTCAAAATCCATGTAAAAATGCATATAAGCCATGGCAAATCTATAACCAATTACAATGATCAATATTAATTACAAACAAGGTTTATACTTGCCTCTTTGGAAGCTATTAATTTAAGTCCTCTTTTCCCTAGCTTGGTTTGAGATTAAACCCCCAAACTTCAAACCCTAATTCATAAAAACAAACAAATGGACTCCCATGAGTCATTTGTGCTAGAAACCATGCCTAACCATTCATTAGCAACTTGGAAATCATAAGGGAATGCCATTACTTACTTGTAACTCAAAGGGGAAAGGTTCTTGAGGTTTCTCTCAAGCTCCACACTTCAACAATGGTGGATTTGCTTGGGGAAGAAGATGAAGTTGATGCTTCCTTCTTCAAGGACCACTCAATCACTCTCAAGCTCACTCTCAAACAAGAGGAATGGAAGAGGAAAAGAGAGAAAATGGAGAGCCAAGGGTTTGCTCTTGAGATGGAATGAAGAATGAAGCCCTCTCTCTCATTTCATTCTAATATAAGCAACTTCACACTAAAACCCCCTCACATTTAGCATATTTTCATTTTGAGTCAAATGACTCCTCACTTGGCCCATTTGATGTCAAATGGAATCGCGTTTATTACGAAAGTTGACGTACTCTTCGAGATACACACGTTGGTATCAAGAATTTCCGTATTTGACGAAATACGTGAAAATCCGTATTTATGAAAAAGTCCTTGGCTTACCTTGTTTGAGTCTAAACTCATTTTAATCCATTCAATTTCATTCAAATCCATTTCATTAGGCTTAATGTGTCATTTGAGACTGGTTTCTCTCTCTTTGGTCATTAACATTAGTTAATCCAATTATTCATGCTTAATTAGCATTAATCACGATTAATTAGCCTTAATCGCGATTACTTCGGGTCGGGGTGTAACACATGAACATATCGAGATGTTGATCTCAGTCACCGAAGTGAGGAGATGCAACATAAGTAACATATACATATATATAATAAATACGGGACATGACCACGATAGCGAACCGGGCATTGGGAACCACAGTAGCAATCTGCGGCATCGGGACAATACCAAGGTAATAACCGGGTAGCGGGATCCAAACTGCAACTGGCAGGACGAGAAGGGGATTTCCAAGTCGGTGGATCAGACCAGCAAGGTTATCCAAGCTTAGTGGTACCGACTCATAGGTCAAACATCATTAATCAAGACATGTACAAAAATCCATGTGACGCACTTATATAAACGGGCGAGACGGGATGCCCAAAGGCATAAATATCATTTACAACGGAAAGTGCATATCGGGATTAGCAAAATTGCTACAATTGCAAATTCAGTATTTTCGAGGATAGTAAATCATAATTCAAGAGGTTCGGGACAAATATCGGGATTAGAAATTCAAACAAAGTGAATAAAGGTCCCGTATGTCATATACAATAAAAATTGGTACTCCTTGAGTTTGGAGACATCTCGGGCTTTTTATACACCTTAGGATTTTCAAGACTTAAATGAAGACTTGTGATTTGATTTCTCTTTTCAAATGGGTGTTACACAATGGTTACTAGTTTTCCCATCACAATGGATTCCCAACAAACGCCCCTTAATCGGATAAAGACTTCATTTTTGCTCACAGATTAGTCCCAGGGGAACAGTGCTGATCGCTCGAGCGGACAGGGAGTTCTCTCGAGCGATGAGCTCTCTGGAATGACTTTCTGGGAGGTTCGTTCGAGCGGATAACGGGTTCACTCTAGCGAACATGTTGGCTCAAGTGAATAAATAGTTCGCTCGAACTAACAAGGTTCTGTGACACTTTGATAAACCTTCTGGGGGAGTTCGCTCGAGCAATGAAAGGGTTCGCTCGAGCGAACCTGCTGGCTCAAGCGAACAATTAGTTCGTTCGAACTAACGAGGTTCTGTAACGAGCCTGATACAGTTCTGGGAGGGTTCGCTCGAGCAAATAAGGGGTTCGCTCGAGCGAACTGTCTACTGGAATGGTTCGGAACCTGTTCTAGACACTTCGCTCGAGCGACCACCAGGTTCGCTCGAGCGAACTGCCCAGAACTGGGTTTCGGGACAATTTTGCTCCCATTTCATTTGCACTTCTTACAACTCCCTTAGCCACAATTTCACTCTACATGGGAGGACCTAATACTCCTTTCCAACATCATTCAAGCTTCACATCAATACTCCCATCATCCTCAATCAAACCCTTCTCCTCCTCCATCACATTCAACCATAAGGAGCAAGAGAAAACCATATCATGAGAGTTCATTTAAACTATCATTAAGCAATAAATGCAAACCACCAACCATATTTCCAAAATCATTTAATGAACTAATAATAGTCATTAATGCACATTTAATTCAATCAATACAAATCAATAGTAATATGAAATCATCAATACATTTTATCAAAATCATTAAAAGCTCAAAATAACCATTCATCCACTTGCCTCAAGTCCAAAGCTAAGCAAATCAAGCTCCTAATCTCTTCTCCAAGCTCAAACCACAATCTCTACAAAAAAAACCCCAAAAACAAACCCTAAAATGGGTCACCCAAAGAAATAGGAAGAGAGAGCTTCCAATAATGAAAATGGAGCTCCACAAGGATCATAAGAACACAAATCTAAGAGATTAGTGAGAAAGCTTACTTGGAAGGTCCTCTAATGGCAAGTCTTAATTCAAAACAAGTCTTGGAGATGGTGGATTTCTTCTCAAATTGTATCAATGGAAAGCCTTGAAGGAGAGAAAGAGAGTGGCAATCTCCATTATGATGTTCGTGCAAGCTTGATGAGGGATTGAAATGAAGAGAGCAAGAGGAAGAAGAAGAATGAGGAGCAAACCCTAGACATGGGAAAAGTTGCTGGAAAAAGGAGAAGGAAAAGAGATGGGTTCCTTATATAGAAGTGGAGAGTGGGCTCCACCCCTTAGGAAATTTGGAATGCTGAAATAGTAGTTTTCGGGACCTCGGATGAAATCGACGAAGAAGGAAGAAATGATCGTCGAAATTTCTAGTTTCCAAAAAGTATATGTTTCGCGGGTTTCGTGAATATCAAATATTTGGTCCAGATTTTGTGTAAAAGACTGTTTTGCCCTCAATGCAATGGAAATCGGGTTTCAGGATTCGGGACGGGAACGGGGTCAACATGAAAGTTGTAGAGATTGACAAGATTAATAAAACGGGATAAAACACAAATCCAAAGAATCTCAATTAATCCCCCAAATATCGCAAGTCATAAAAAGGAACCTCCAAAGGGCCCCACTAATAACAAAGGCACTCAAAATTCCCCAAAGCTATATCAAAGTTATTCTAAACCCAATCTAAACCCACTTAGCACTAACACGCAACTTAATCAACACTAATCAAGGTCACTCAGGTCGAGGTCTTACATCCTCCACCCCTTGGGATATTTGGTCCACCAAATAAAAATACAAAACTCACCTCGTGGAGAAGATGTTGATGTTAGAGATTTTGTATATTGCAATTTGATGGATGCATTATCATTTTAATCATCATTTGAATTTTCACACATGCATTGATTTAGAAAATGTTGAAATCTTGATTTACACATGCATTGTTTTTTAGACTTGTAGAACTATTGATTTATGCATGTTTTGTTTTCAATCTTGGATGCATTTAATTTAAAAAAGAAGTTTTATGAATCAAGCTAGCCTATGTTTTAAATCTTTCAAATCATTTTAGGCTTTTATGTTTCATGATTTTAAAAGCACTTAGATTGAATTAAAATCATGTTTCCAAGCTTGATTTAATGGCCCAAAAGTCCCCTCAAAGAAATACTTTGAAATATGCTATTTTGGGAATTTTGGTCCGTGGGCCCAAGTCGACCTGCAGTGTGCTCGGTCGACCGAGCCCATGGACCCGGTCGACCGTGCACACTGCGGGTCGACCGGGAAAAGAGCCGTTGGGCCACTTATTCAAACGGTCAGATTTTTGACCGTTAAGGCTAGGTCGACCGGGGTATAGTGGGGTTCGACCGGGGACATGCCAGAACTCATTTTTTGAGTATAAAATGAGTTCATTCCCATGAGAAAAGGTAAGAACATTTTAGTCTTCCTTGAGGTGTTTGGAGACAAAAGAAAGGGGATGAACTAAGAGAGACCAAGGGGTCTAATGGAAAGCTAAAGCTTGGATTAATGAAGTTAAATCTCTAATTAAGTTTTACTTTTCATTATCATATATTTCATGCCTTGTTTAAATTATTGGTAAATTAATTTTAGCATGTTAACTATGATGTGTTGAATCCATCACTTCTCTTAATCTTTGATTTAAGTTGGATTGGATTCTTCACCCTTGATTTCAAACCAAGTTTGTTTTAAAACTTTATAAAACGTGTTTTGTCAAATCCTTTGATTTCTTTTATAACATGTTTCATTTACTTGGTTGAATCATATTGTTGTTTTCATTCATTCATTTGAACCTTAGTTAAACTCTTGTTTTTGAAAACAACATTGCACATGCATCACATGTTTAGACATAATTAATTTCATACAACTTGTGAGCTTTTGATTTTCATATCATCAACAAATTAGTATTTTGTACATGTGATTTGCATTTCACTTCAATCAAATCTTTGTGTGCTTTAAACTTTAAAATGCATTAAGCATACATTAGTTGAGCCTTCGTTTTAAACTTGATTGAAGTTTTCACACACACACTTCATGAGCATTCATCTTAGCATTTCATAGAGTGTTGTGTGAGTTGAATTTAACTTTCTTATCCGCCTATTTTAGAGGCAATTAAATTGAGCTTTAATTGTAATCTCTTAAAGTGTTTGTGTAGACACCTATTTGAGAAATCATCTCTTGTAAATATTATTGCTTAGCCTAAGAAAAGCATAGTATAGAGGTTATTGCTTAGCCTAGAAAAGCACATTGATAAGTTGTTGTTTAGCCTAGAAAAACAACATTATTAGGTTATTGCTTAGCCTTGAAAAGCATATTGTAAAGGTTATTGCTTAGCCTTTTGAAAAGCATAAATAGTGGAAATCCGGTGGGGTGTTGGATCATAAGCCGGTAGTGGATGTAGGCATTGAGGCCAAACCACTATAAATCATTGTGTTATGGTGAATGCTTCGTGGTGATTGTTTTGTTTAAGCTTCCGCATATTATTTGTTAATCATCACATGTGACTAGTTGATTGTTAAGAAATTAAAATTGGTCACTAATTAGAAACTCACCCTATTCACCCCCCCTCTAGGGTTAGGATCCCGGACTGTCAGTGGATACTTCTTCTGCACTTGGTCTTGCAATTCCCATGTCGCCTCTTCCGGTCCATGATTCTCCCAAAGCACTTTCACCCACTGAGTAGTACGCGTTCTCAATTCTTGCTCCTTCGTATCAATGATCTGAATAGGCTTCTCGACATAGGTAGCATCCTCTCTGATTTCTAACGGTTCATGCCGAAGCACATGTGAAGGATCGGGAACATACTTCTTTAACATAGACACATGAAAAACGTTGTGTACGCCAGATAGCTCGTGTGGTAAGGCTAATCTATAAGCCACATCACCAATCTTGCTCACAATGTCGTATGGTCCTATGTATCTCCGGGACAACTTACCTTTCTGACCGAATCTCAATGTTCCCCTGGTAGGTGACACCTTCAAGAAAACCTTATCTCCTTTTTTGAACTATAAATCTCTTCTGTGAGAATCTGCATAACTCTTCTGTCTACTCCGGGCTACTTTCAGACATTCTTGAATCTGCCTAACCTTGTCACTGGTTTCACTCACCATGGCTGGTCCATGAAAACTGCGGGTACCAACTTCTTCCCAACAAACAGTTGTCCTACACCTTCTGCCATACAATGCCTCGAAAGGCGCCATCCCAATGCTTGAGTGGTAGCTGTTGTTGTACGCAAACTCACATAAAGGTAGAGTCTCGTCCCATTTAGTCTTGAAGTCTAACACACAAGCACTGAGTATATCCTCTAGAGTCTGAATCGTTCTCTCTGATTGGCCATTTGTCTGAGGATGGTAAGCTGTGCTGAACTGTAGCCTTGTACCCATAGACTCATGCAGAGTCTTCCAGAATCTCGAGACGAATTTGCTGTCTCTATCAGACGTGATGGAAATTGGCTGACCATTTCTGCTGACAATCTCACTGACAAACACCTCTGCTAAAGGTAGCATGTGCATCTTCTTCCCCGTCTTCATCGGGATGAAGTGAGCTAACTTGGTGAGACGGTCCACGATGACCCAGATAGTATCATTACCTTTGCTGGTCCTCGGAATCCCGAGATGAAATCCATGGTAATGTGCTCTCATTTCCATTCCGGAATCTCTAACGGTTGCAACAACCCTGGAGGCTTCTGGTGCTCTGCCTTGATCAACTGACATGTCATACAACAGGAGACAAACGCTGCTATCTCTCTCTTCATGTTGTTCCACCAAAATCTGCCCTTGCTGACGGGCTTGGTGCGGCCGCTGTGGTTTGTACTGCTGCTGTGGTGCTTGTTGCTGAAGGGGTCTAGCTTGGTTTTGCACAACCATTGCATTCTGAGGTGGTGCTGGACGCTGTGCCCCTTGTTGCTGCTGATTCTGCCTGTTTTGCCTTGGGCAGTCTCTCATCTGATGGGTCATGGAACCACATCTGAAACATGCCCCTGTGATGGTACGGCGCTGGGCACTCTCATGGTTCTTCCCACAATGTGTACACACTAAGGGATTCTGCACATTCTGCTCTTGCCTCTACCTCTTGTGCTGGTGGTTTCTCTGCTGGTTGTTCTGTTGCTGTTGTTGTCCTTTGCCTTGAAGTCAAAGGATCTTGTGGCGGAAATTCTCAAACTTGTAAGCCCTCTTGACTGCATCTTCGAAGGTCGTAGGTGGTAGAACCCTGGTAGCATCCCTCTCAATGATGGGATTCAATCCTTCAAGGAACTTAGCTATCTTCTTCTCAACCGTATCCACTAGTTCAGGAGCATATCTTGACAATCTCTCGAATTTAGTGAGATATTCGAGGACTGACATATTGCCTTGAACAAGCTGCTGAAACTCCACTGCCTTCTGTCTCTTGATGTGTGTGGGCACAGACTTGTCTCCAAATTGCCTCTTGAAACTAGCCCATGCCACTGCATCTGCCATGTGTCTGTCCTCCTCTCTAACTGTCCTCCACCAAATGTCTATTGAACCGGTGAAAAGAGATGTTGCTAGCTTGACCCGTTCTCCTCCGGTACACTGGAAGATCTCGAAA
Source organism: Camphora micrantha (assembly GCA_003546025.1). NCBI lineage: Eukaryota > Viridiplantae > Streptophyta > Magnoliopsida > Laurales > Lauraceae > Camphora > Camphora micrantha. The sequence continues at coordinate 26,352,102 of QPKB01000012.1, read as the reverse complement.
ATGTTCCCCGTGTGCTCTAACCAATCATCTGTAGCTAGTGGGTCCTCTGATCCAAGAAATTCGTTTGGACCTCTCTTCCTGAACTTCTCAAACAATGCATTAGGGTCATGCTCCCTCTGATTGATAACAATGGCTGGCTGGGCTTGCACTGGCTCAGGCCTCCTTTGTAAGACTTCCAACAACTGTCTCTGCATGTCTGCCAATTCCCTAGCATGGTCTTCATCCTTTTTCAACATTTGCTCTTGCAATCTAGCTTGATTCTCATTAGCCTGACGCTGTTGATCTAGCATAGCTTGCATCATCTGTTGGAATTAATTCTGCATGATGTTATTAGGGATGTCCTCTTGGATTGGCCCTGTGAACTCATTGTTACTAGCTGTGGGATTGCCGTTTACCGGTCGTTTACGAGGTGGCATAATGCTGCAAAACAATTTGTTAGCATAGATAATATATAAAGGTTCACACATTGCTCACACGATACTATCTAACGAATCCTCGCCACGTCCTTAGGATTTCTAGTTTCTTTTAATTGCCTGAAACAGGTCTCGCTCTGATACCAGTTTGTCGCGACCCCGGACTGGGTCCCATGCAAGCGCACAAGCCTGGTCCGGGATCGGGACGCTAATGAATAGAATGTAGAAGTGGATAAGATGAATGAATGATACAATCCATATCAACACTATGAATTAATTTAAATCAAAACGTATACGACTCCATCAGAGATGCCACTCGTACACGCGATTTCCCACAGGTGTCCGCGGTGAGGATATCACATCAACATGAATATTTCTTTTAATGTGCGGAAGCGTGAAGCAAATCTAATTCATACATTCATGTCCAAAATAACAAGATTAACACATATTTAATACCAGTATCAAAATGAGCAATGATCAATGGCTAATTCCCAAAAGTAAGTTAAGGTTTATAACAAAAATCAATTTAGTTACATTTCCCCAAAATTTAGAGGCCAACAAAGGCCAATATAACAAAGTATCTATACCCCAAAAGAATGGTTAATTTCTATCCCAAAATGTTACGTAGCTCGAGCACCCGAATGTCTAAACGACATCATTGGCGTGCCACTCGACTAAACGTTGCGGTTCTCCGACTGCCTCCTCAAGCTCCTCCTCGGGAAAGCCGACAACTGGACCTGAGTACCAAAACAAGGGTCAAACACAATGGTTTGGCAAATGGTGAAAAGACAAAACGACAATTGAATTTACCTTGGAAAACATTCAAATCTGTTAAAACAATAAATCTCATGAAACAGGATGATCATTTATTTGAACATAAATGCAATAGAAAACATGTAAGGTATCCAAGGAATATGGGAAACAGCAAGATGGCAATCACACGGAGCTAAGTCTTCTATCACCGAAGTGACATGAACATATTGAGATGTTGATCTCAGTCACCGAAGTGAGGAGATGCAACATAAGTAACATATACATATATATAATAAATACGAGACATGACCACAGTAGCGAACCGGGCATTGGAAACCACAGTAGCAATCTGCGGCATCGGTACAATACCAAGGTAATAACCGGGTAGCGGAATCCAAACTGCAACTGGCGGGACGGGAAGGGGATTTCCAAGTCGGTGGATCAGACCGGCAAGGTTATCCAAGCTTAGTGGTACCAACTCATAGGTCAAACATCATTAATCAAGACATGTACAAAAATCCATGTGATGCACTTATATAAACGGGCGAGACGGGATACCCAAAGGCATAAATATCATTTACAACGGAAAGTGCATATTGGGATTAGCAAAATTACTACAATTGCAAATTCAGTATTTTCGAGGATAGTAAATCATAATTCAAGAGGTTCGGGGCAAATATCGGGATTAGAAATTCAAACAAAGTGAATAAAGGTCCCGTATGTCATATACAATAAAAATTGATACTCCTTGAGTTTGGAGACATCTCGGGCTCTTTATACACCTTAGGATTTTCAAGACTTAAATGAAGACTTGTGATTTGATTTCTCTTTTCAAATGGGTGTTACACAATGGTTACTAGTTTTCCCGTCACAATGGGATTCCCAACAAACGCCCCTTAATCGGATAAAGACTTCATTTTTGCTCACAGAATAGTCCCAGGGGAACAGTGCTGATCGCTCGAGCGGACAGGGAGTTCTCTCGAGCGATGAGCTCTCTGGAATGACTTTTTGGGAGGTTCGCTCGAGCGGATAACGGGTTCGCTCGAGCGAATATGTTGGCTCAAGTGAATAAATAGTTCGCTCGAACTAACAAGGTTCTGTGACACTTTGATAAACCTTCTGGGGGAGTTCGCTTGAGCAATGAAAGGGTTCGCTCTGTTGGCTCAAGCGAACAATTAGTTCGTTCGAACTAACGAGGTTCTGTGACGAGCCTAATACAGTTCTGGGAGGGTTCGCTCGAGCAAATAAGGGGTTCGCTCGAGCGAACTGTCTACTGGAATGGTTCGGAACCTGTTCTAGACACTTCGCTCGAGCGACCACCAGGTTCGCTAGAGCGAACTGCCCAGAACTGGGTTTCAGGACAGTTCTGCTCCCATTTCATTTGCACTTCTTACAACTCCCTTAGCCACAATTTCACTCTACATGGGAGGACCTAATACTCCTTTCCAACATCATTCAAGCTTCACATCAATACTCCCATCATCCTCAATCAAACCCTTTTCCTCCTCCATCATATTCAACCATAAGGAGCAAGAGAAAACCATATCATGAGAGTTCATTTAAACTATCATTAAGCAATAAATGCAAACCACCAACCATATTTCCAAAATAATTTAATGAACTAATAATAGTCATTAATGCACATTTAATTCAATCAATACAAATCAATAGTAATATGAAATCATCAATACATTTTATCAAAATCATTAAAGGCTCAAAATAACCATTCATCCACTTGCCTCAAGTCCAAAGCTAAGCAAATCAAGCTCCTAATCTCTTCTCCAAGTTCAAACCACAATCTCTACAAAAAAACCCCGAAAACAAACCCTAAAATGGGTCACCCAAAGAAATAGGAAGAGAGAGCTTCCAATAATGAAAATGGAGCTCCACAAGGATCATAAGAACACAAATCTAAGAGATTAGTGAGAAAGCTTACTTGGAAGGTCCTCTAATGGCAAGTCTTAGCTTAAAACAAGTCTTGGAGATGGTGGATTTCTTCTCAAATTGTATCAATGGAAAGCCTTGAAGGAGAGAAAGAGAGTGGTGATCTCCATTATGATGTTGGTGCAAGCTTGGTGAGGGATTGAGGTGAAGAGAGCAAGAGGAAGAAGAAGAATGAAGAGCAAACCCTAGACATGGGAAAAGTTGCTGGAAAAAGGAGAAGGAAAAGAGATGGGTTCCTTATATAGAAGAGGAGAGTGGGCTCCACCCCTTAGGAAATTTGGAAGGCTGAAATAGTAGTTTTCGGGACCTCGGATGAAATCGACGAAGAAGGAAGAAATGATCGTCGAAATTTCTAGTTTCCAAAAAGTATATGTTTCGCGGGTTTCGTGAATATCAAATATTTGGTCCAGATTTTGTGTAAAAGACTGTTTTGCCCTCAATGCAATGGAAATCGGGTTTTAGGATTCGGGACGGGAACGGGATCAACATGAAAGTTGTAGAGATTGACAAGATTAATAAAACGGGATAAAACACAAATCCAAAGAATCTCAATTAATCCCCCAAATACACGCAAGTCATAAAAAGGAACCCCCAAAGGGCCCCACTAATAACAAAGGCACTCAAAATTCCCCAAAACTATATCAAAGCTATTCTAAACCCAATCTAAACCCAAACACACTAAACCCACTTAGCACTAACACACAACTTAATCAATACTAATCGAGGTCACTCGGGTCGGGGTCTTACAACAAGAATGCATGTCAAAAATTCAAATCTAAAGTAACAAGGTTATGCATGAAACATTCAAGTTTTAACGTTAAAATCATGCATGAGAAATCTCAAGTTTTAATAATGGAGTGCATGTATGAAAAACAAGCTTAACTAGATGAGTATGCATCTAATCAAATTGCAACACAAAATCTCTAACAACAATCAATATTGCGGCGTAAAGGCACCAAAGGTAACCTTATGACCTACTTGACAAGTACAAAAATAAAAAAGGAGACATGGAGACATGGATGGCTAAAACTATAAGATCAACTCACATGATAAGATAAAAAAACAAAGTGAAGCAAGGTCTATAGACCAAGTCAGTTCAAAACAATGAAGCATCTCTAGAGTACCTGGAGATGAAAAGGGCCTCTCACAGTCTCACCGCTGTCATCGTCATCATCATCAACTACGCTAGATTGTCAAAGTCATCACCTTTTCTTTTCCTTTTCCTGTTTTTTCTCTATTCCACTTTCCTTAGCAACAAATCCGCTTTGTTGCATTCAATGAAATTCTTGAAAATTCATAGTTTGTCTGTAAAATGTTAAAGAGCCGAAGGTGAAGGATATAAAGTCAAGATGTAGTTTTAGACCTTTACTTTAATACAATTTGTTTTACTGGGGTGATGTCTTGGCATTTTTCCATTGAAGAGATATGATTTCTTGTACATTTGTGGATCTTTACCTTTTTGTTAATATTTTTAAAATACATTTATTAAAGTTCTTAGAGATTCAACTCCATGAAAACAAATCTAACCTAAGGGCCTTTTTATTTGCAATAAAATACATAAGAATTCAATACATAGGAATCATGGTGAAATAAACTCTACCAATGATTACTAAAGAGGTAAGTGGTGATGGCGTGATGCACATCAGGTGACAAGTGAAGGATACAAGATGGAGCTATAGTTTACACTTTCCTTTCTTATATATTGAATCACTAGGGTGATGGCTGTGTATTCATTTTACATCCTTCTCTTTTTTAAATTTCATTGAAGGAAAGGTTATTGATGCTCATTGTAAGAAACTAACCTTATATCATCTTTATTTTTAACGACTTATGACATGAAATTCTATGTATTCAATTCCTATATATTTTAATATGAACAAATAGGTCCTAGTGGCATCACTCCCAAATGGATGGTCCTGATCAATTACTCTCTTCACATTATAGTGTAATTAAATGGCTAGGATTTTAGTTGGAATTATATGTTAAGACTCATAAGCAATACCAAGTGGGATGCACCAGTGAGCGACTATTGTTGATGGTTGGATCCCTTTACTAGAAACCATTTCAACCATATATACATTTTCGTGGGGCCTAAGTTGATCCCCCTCGATCTCTCCCTTTCTCTCTGAATCTTCTTTAAAATGCTAGAGGTTAATTTGGTAAAATGAGGGAAAGGACGGGCTTTTCCTTTTTGTGAAAATGTCCGAAGATTCTTTCCCACCACAAATTCGAGTTTCAGATTCCCATAGGATTTATACTTATAGTAACTAGTGGCCCACCTTGTGGGCCCATTATAGTTACCTGAATGCAGTTAAATAAGGTTATTTTGGTAAAATGCGAGTGAAGGATTAGCTCTTATTTTAGAGGATTTAACCAGAAAAATCCCCTTAGATTTGTCAAAGCCAAAAAATCCCATCAATGTCTTATAAAGACCATAGTGATCACAAGAGCTCTGTTTGTTTTCTTTTTCTTTTTTTCTTTTACTTTCCCTCAGAGTAGGGATATCCTTGTTCCTTTTACTTTAAAAAGTCCCAAAACCCTTTTTCCCCATTTCATTCTTCTCACATCTTCTTCTCCCTTCCACAACGTTCAAGCTCGACCACCCCTTGGATCAAAACTCTAATCCTTCTTCTGCCATTACCAACACTAATGAAGAAGAAGAAGTGGAAATTTGTCTAGCATCATCAAGAAAAGGCGGCGAGTCTTCTCCTTAAGCAAACCCCAGCACTAAAACAAACCGTCCAACTAAAAAAATGGTCCAGATCCATCATCTAAGTGCACCAGTCAGCAATTTGTACTCCATAGAGGGGTCAATTTGTACACCACCCCCATCATTTACCCTTTTTCTTCTCTACAATGTATATGTACTATTGAAATAGATGATGGTGATTATAATAGAGAGAGAGAGAAGTGGATAATGGAAGGGAGAAGGAATAAGTTGTAACTGCGACGGTCGCATTCTCCTTCTAATTTGGTCTTTTGGTGTTCTTTTTCTTTGAAGGATCATAACTTCAATGCCGTGGAAAGGAGAAGAAGATGGGGGAAGAACGAAAAGGGGAAAAAGGGTTTGCGAGCCCAATCTTTGTATCCCCGCCTCCCTGAGTGTTGTCTCTCAGAGTGGTATCAGTTGAGTCGGGGATACCCCTGCCCAAATTGGTGTTGTGAACGGGGATACCCCTGCTTGTATTAGTACTGTGAGCGGGGATATCCCCGCCCACTAGAGTATTATCGATGCTGTCTCTCAGAATTGTATATTTCATTTGAGGAATTATGACCAAATGTCCATTCCTTATTGAGCTAATGCCCACGTGTATGTAACTGATAGAATCTCAAAACTATTTTCAAAGTTTAACCATTTCTATGTTAGTCAATGCCCATGCCCATCCCCATATCCAACCATTTCTATGTAAACAAAAGCTGATGTCCAATTCTATCATCTTCTATTACAGCCAAAGCCAATGCTCATTTGTATTACTGAAATAGGGTCTTTTTATCATATGAAAGTTAATGTGGACTACCCACCTCTTTAATGGAGTAAATATTAATTATCCATCAAGGAGATGAAAGCTTTAATAAGTAGTTCCAAGCATCAACTTTTTGGGTAAAACAGAAACACATGTGGAGATTATGCTTGTAGGTTTGTTCAAATGTAAAAATAGTAAATCTAGACTACCAACCTCTTTAATGGAGCCCAAACCTTCCTACTTAAAAGAGTAATACAAATGAGCATTGTCTTTGGTTGTAATAGAAGATGATAGAATTGGGCATCGGCATTTGCTCACATAGAAATGGATGTGAAGGTGGAAGTTATGTGTGAATGTGGATTGTCTAATGTGTCCGCTATAGCACTGTCCCCACCCAGCTAGCTGTATCCATACTTATGAAACTCTATTTGGGCTCGGATGGGCGAGGATATCCCCGCTCATAGCAATAACACAGGCGGAGATGGGCGGGGATATCCTTGCTCTCCACCCATAACACTAGCACAGGCGGGAGACGATTAGCTCTCAAGAAGACGAGTCTCTCCTGCTCTACTTTTCTCCTTGAGAGACAAAAAATGAAGATATAGTAACAGTAATGAAGAAAAGTACTTAAATGAAAAATACTAAAATGGGTGTGTGTTACGTATGTTGTGTATGGAGAACGTATAGGGGTTTTGGATTTGGACTTGGATATGAATATTTGGTTCTAAGAATGGTAAAGAAAGAGGAAGAGTCGGTGAAGCACTTTTCTTCTCATCGGTTTGCCCTTTTCAACCAGGGGATCTGCAAAGTCCTGTTGCTTCCTCTCTTCTTCAATGAATCTCTGCTCATAGAAGATGAGTCTCTGCTCAGATAAAATGGGCAAAAGATCGAAAATGGGGAAAAGGGTTTTGGGTTTGGGACCTTTTAAGGTAAAAGGAGCAGGGATATCCCTGCTCAAAGCAAAAAAAATCAAATAGGGCCTTTGGGACTACTATGGTCTATATAACACATTGATGGTGTTTTTGGCCTTTAACAAGTCTAAGCGGATTTTTCCGGTTAAATCCTCTTTATTTAAAGTTGGGATTCTCTGCCGACACCAATTCGAGATTTAGATTCTCCTGACAAAGATGCTCATAGGATGCATCATAACCAGTGGCCCGCCTTGTGGGACCCATATGCCATTACAGTAGCCTGAAGACAATTTTTGTTTTTCTTAGTTAGATACAAACCGTATTTCAATTTTGACGGCATGACTATAAAAATGTTGGTAAAATCTTCGATGATAAATCGTCACCAAAGGTATGGAAAAAAGGTTTGGACATGGATGTGGTGAACATATGATATCATGCCAATTAAATGATGATACTCCTTTGTTTAAGTCTTCAATGTTTTTACAGCGGTGCACCTTGCAATATCTATATATAAGGGGATATTACTTTATGTGCATCCTTCCCTCAATCATATGGTGAGGGATAAACTTAATGGGGGCCCCCCACTGATCATGGGACATGGGAAGATGGAAATAGACTTCTTGGATAGGCTCATATATCATGTTTGAGGTCAATTCCATACTTCTAACCCTTTCATCCGTGGCCTACAAATTTAACAACTTTATATTAAAGAAAAAAAATTGACCTTCGGCCCAATTGCCCAATCCATTTGAATAGGTGGAAACTTTGATGGAGCTAGTGTACTTAGGGAGGCCCCATGCATGTAGATGGTTCGGATATATCATAAAGTCGGCCCCACTATATTGTCATCACCATAATATAGTGAGGGATGGATGTGCATGAATATTTCTCATATATATATATATATATATATATATTACTAATCTAGTGCGCGACTCGCTGATTGGATCAGCGTGCACGCCTCAACGTGGGGCCCCGTTTAAGACTGGGGCTAGGGGATCGAAAGATCTCCCCTAACCCTTCATCTCTACAAAAAAATCAACCCCATCCCAACCCCTATCATCTCCATTTGGGCCCCAACGGTTTAATGGTGTACAGTAGATCGGATGGGTACAAAGGTGGGCCCCATGTGAAATTTAGGGGTGTGTATGTGGTCCATTCAGATGGATCATCAAGTGGGCCTCACACCCGGTGCGCAAGATACGCACCTGGCACACCTTATTACTCTTCTATATATATAAAGTGTTTTTTTTTCTTTGGAATTCAATTAAAAGTCTTAGAGGATTTTCCTAGAAAAAAAACCCCCCTTAGATTCACTTTAGACCAAGAAGGAACTAAAAGATATGAATTGGCCATAGTAGTCCCTTGGGCTCTTTTTTAATTTAATTTATATTTTTGCCAAGCGGGGTTATCCCCGCTCGTTTTTTTTTTTTTTATTATTATTATTATCTTTAAAGTTAAATGATGATATCGTTGCCCAAGTCAGATTATGAAAAAAAATAAAAATGAAGTGATATCCCCACCCACTCACATATACAAGTAGGTATATCCCCACTCGTTTGTTCTTCCTTTTCCTCACCTTCCTCCTCCTCCTTCCTCCAGCTCATTCCACCTTTACCAACTAATCCCTTGCCCGCACAACATTTTTCTTCATGATATGACAACCTCAATGGTTGTGAATTTGGATGCAGGTGGTAGCTTGTTAAAACACCGCAGTATGATGTATAAATATCTAAATTCATTGTCTTTCACATCCCTCTTTTTCCCACTACCTAAATAAACTCATCTTGACTTATTCATCCTCTTACAAAACGTATGAAACTTCACCCCCATCTCATAGAATTCACCTTCTCTCTCTTTCTTAAACCTATATTTTCTCTCGTTTTCTTTCATTTTGTTCTCCTCTCTCTCCAACCCACATTCTTCAGCATCTTTTTCGGTCTCATCACCCTGCACAACCACCGCTCATTCCAAACCACCTCTGCCCACATCATCATTTCCTCTCATTCTCTCTACATCCCCCTTCCCCACCAATCCAATTCACAAACACGTAAACCAGCCTTATCCAATACAATACCCATCTCTCACATTCTCTTTTCAGCATCATCATCATCCAGCCTCCACCACCCATCATCGCCATCCAACCTCCATCACTTGGCGACCACCATCCAAAAGAATAAAGCTTATTTTTCTGAATCTGATTTGGAAGGTGATATCACCGCTTAACTGTGAAAAGAAGAAAAATCAAGCAGGGATATCCCCGCTCGTATATACAGGTGAGTAGGGATATCGTGGCTTGATGAAACAATAAAGAAACGAGTAAAAAAGGGCCCCTTCGACTACTATGGCCGATTCATATCTTTAAGGTTATTTTTGGCCTACAGTGAGTCTCAAGAGATTTTTTCTGTAAAATCCTCTAAATCCTATATGAAGGTTGTGAAATTCAGATGACTTATGCCAATTCAAGTGAGTACATGATAGGAGTACTAGAAATCGGGCTATCCTGAGAGTTTCATCAATAATCATGACCATTAAGGACTCGCAAGTCAAATGAATATTTTTTTTCCGTAGAAAGCAAAGCAAATAGAATGTTGAACCCAATATTATAGCCATAGAAAAAAAAAAAAACAAAACTCTTAGATTATCTTAAGGGCATGTTTGGGTCATGTCCTTTATTTATTTATTTATTTATTTATTGTTAGAAGGCAGAGAAATTGAATGTTAATCCCAATGATTGAAACCAATATACCAGCCACATAGAAAAACGACTCTTAGATTATCCTGACAAGCTCGTCACCTTCATCCAACGAGGCCATTTTTTTTATTTTTTTTTAATGTCACAAACAATCTATACAAAACCCTTTTTATCCGACCATGGACCATGTTGATGGGCAGACACAGTGGGCCCCACAACATGGGTTGGATTACATTACAGTTTCCGTCCTAACCGTTTGGACTTTAGTCACATCTCCAAATTCAATGAGGCCACATGACATGATTCCTGTTGTCCAACGGTCATGTGGTTCCAGAATTTTGTACTAGTTTGTACAGATTCCCACAAAAGGGCAAAAAAGAAAATAAATAAAGAAATACAAGTGGTGAATTGGACAAGGCAAGGCTGTCTCATCTAATTGGTTGAATACTTCAAAAGGCAAACTCCCTATCTTGGATTATTATGATGATTTCGAAGAAGCCAAGCGACCCATTTCACAGTTCAAAGCTAGATAAATTCTGCACAAGACCCAAAATTTGAGTAGCTTTTTGCCAGCAAAGATTGCCTACCCAGTTCTTACTTATCTAAGAGAAGTTAAGATTAAAGAGGCAGGAACGAGAGTTATTGGTTCTTACACTACCATGTTATTTAACCTTGTTTCAAAACAAAATTGAAGCCTTGATAAGCCACATGAGAGGGTGTGTGATCGACAACCCCAAGTGTAAGGCCGCGATTGTAGTAATAACTCGGTGAAGTCCGAGGTCGATCCACAGGGAGTAATTAATTGCAAAACCTGTCCTATTGAAAAACTAATCTAGCCTATCAAAAATCTATATAAATAAATCTCTATGAAACTAAAATTAAAATTTAATTGCAAATCCAAATTAAAAATTACAATCTCAAATAAGAAAAAAAAATATAATCTAAAAATCCTAATATAAAAACTGCAAAAACATAAAAGACATCAAACCACCAATTGCATAAAAGTAAATAAATCATGCATTAAAAATAAATATCCATCAATAATATCATTCAGAAATAAGAATAAAAAAAGGAATTCTAAATATTCTTATTATGGAAATCACAACGTTATATTGGCAAGATTAATAAAAAGACTGCAAAAACACCGCACCAAGTGCGTACTGTCACTACCCACAAACACACGATGCCGATCCAAGGCGGGACACCTTGACCTCACTAATTGCGTCTTTTAAATTAAAGTAAACCAATAAACTAGAAATTTCCCAATAGGAATCAAAACTAAGAAAATATATATATTTCCTTACCCTAGATCGAATACATGAAGAAAATAGGACTTGCACATAATCCCATCTTCAAGTCTTCAATCCTTTTTACCAATGGAGAAGTAGATGGCCGGTTGATGATGGAGCGACGACAGTAATGGCGGCGGCATGACGGCGTAGAAATCCAAGTGGTGGTGTGCCTTAGGGAAGGCCTTGGATGAAATTGTGATGGAAGGATGAGAGATGGAGAAAAATTAATGGAAAAAGGGAAATTATGGGTTGCTGGTCGTCCAAGAGGGATGGAGATATGGAATGCCCGCGCAACCCCTTTTTTGGCTCATTTTATAATTTTTTGATAACTTGGGTTGCAAGGTTTTGATTTGGGTAAGGATTACTAGTGTGGGGTCCAAGTTGGATTAGGATTAGGAGAGTTTTAGGAGAGTTTCAAGGGATTTTCCAACTCCTTATCTTCTTGGATTTCCTAGCACACCATCCTACTAAAGGTAGGATTTATTTATTTCTCATGCAACTTTCCCACTTGGGCCCACTTTAGATTTAATTCAAAATTTGAAACAATATGGGCAGCCCCTTTTTGTGTTGTGTTGGACGTGTGATAGCATTAGGAATGGGGTGTTGGACGTGTGATAGTCTTTGAGAAAATCTTGGGTTGCAAGATTTCAAATCTTGGAAGCATATCTTGATTGAAACCCAAATTGTAGAGTCTTTAAGGAAACTTGGACTCTTTGGAAGTTATCTCCAACTTGATTGCTTAGAAAGATCTTCCCAATTTTTTTTGAACTCTTCATGGCTTGGAAAAGTATCCTTAGATGGGCCCACTTTCTCTCATTGGAATTTATGCCAAATGTAGATGAGTCCCATGGTGCATTTGCTTCATCAATTCTCTTTCGCGAGCCCCAATTTCTGAAATTCCCTACAAAAATAAAAAATAAATATCAAAGAGTAATCTATTCATACAGGGAAGGAATTATGCAAGATGCGGGCCCAATAAAATGTCACCATTTTATCAAATCTTCAATTAAATCAATGGTGAAAATAAAATTCATCATTTTATTTGTAAATAAAAAGTTATGAGAAATTTATGACTTCCAATGCCAAAAATAGAGAAATTCATGATTCTATGTAAAAATGCAATTTTTCAATGAATTTTGACTCGGATTCAAACTTTGATGCCCATAAACAAAAAATCATGATTTTCTACTAAAATGGTCCATGATTTGAAGATTATGTCTTTAATTAATTCTAAAATGATGATGAATTTATGCATTTTTTAGGACTTATCACACTCCCCAACCAGCATTTTGCTAGTCCCGAGCAAAATATGCGGACTAGGGTAGGTCTTTTAGCCTAATCTAATATAATTTAAATGCAAAGACAAAAAAGAAAACACCACTTTCGCTGGTACTCTCGGCTGCATTTAGCGTATGCAGCAAGCCCTTAAACCCCTAGGGTACCCCTAGTGGACGAGTTGTGCCTCATGAGGGTTTGCAGTGAATTTGCCCACAAAATTCATTTACCTAAAAATAAAATAAAAAAACAACGGAACATTTTTCAAAAGACGATTGAGTCAAATCGGATGCCTTGAATCCTCGAATAATCAAGATTTCAGACTTTTCAAAATCTGGTTCACGTTTTTCTTTTCAATTATTTTTTTTCAAAAATTATACCAAAACTTTGGGTGCCTTGTGTAAGTGTATACATCAAATCAAAAACTTTAAATGATAATGCCATGAAAACAGAATTCTCTCTCATGATTTCCAACTTTCCTAGATTCGGGTTAAATACAAGTCTCCTCTCAAGGCTACTATGATGGCTTACGCACTACTGTTTTTTCCAAAGGCCGCGAGATGCATCTTTTTTTTTTTTTTTTTAGAAGACTAGCATGTGATTGTGCAATGCCTGGGTCCCTTAAGCTTTCTAATTAACTCATGTAACGAGCGTTAGGCCAATGACTCCCAAAACAGATGTCTTTAGGGCACTAGGTATATAAATACCCCTACGAGCTTACTAGCACGGGTTAAAAAGGCTACGAACCCAAACTAATCACACAACTTTTTATTCTTTTCAGCAATTTTTTTTTTATAAACACCTATTTGTGCATCCCTTGTCACCTTCTTTTTTTTTTTTTTTTTTTTAAACGGTCCCCCAACAATAGGCAGCCTTTTTCAATTCGCCCGAATTAATTCACTGGTTTCGGTTAGCCTAACCTTACCAATGAACCAGGAGAACTCATATGGCCAAATTTCATAAAGTCGTCTCTCTTTTTTTTTTTTTTTTTTTTTTTTTTCTCTCTCTTGAAAGAACTCTGAAAATGACACTTAGATCTTTTTATCCAAGACTTTTGAAATGATGTACACGTGTTTGGTGTGAAAAACAAAGTTCGGTATTCTTTTTTTTTTTTTTTTCTAAAAATTTGCGAACCTTCATTTTACTTCCTTCCAAAAATTCTGAAATTCAAGATTTCTAGACATCTTCGAATCATCAAATTCTTTTGGAAAAAAAAAAAAAAAAACCCCTTTTTTTGTGTTTTTTTTTTTTTTTTTTTGAGAAAAATACAGAAAAAAATGAAAAAAAATGTCTAAAATTGGACAAGTGTGCTTATTCCCACCCCCCAACCTAAACTAGACAGCGTCCTCGATGTCATACATGAAATGCGAAATAATAAGATGTAACATGAGGTGAAAATGTAAAAGGAGGAAAGGGGTAGAAAGCACCTGGAATAATGAAGTTTTCGCGTATAAACCTGTCCAATGAGAAACAAAGAACACAAAAACAAAAGGCAGGAAAAAATATATATATATATCCATAATGTACAAAGGTGTGGGCCACTGTCAGATCCAATGCCCATCAATCCTGATAGACAGGATCGATCAGAGGAATTTCATTTTCCTCTGGCGGAACAGTCTCCAAGAATGGTTTTAAACGTTGTCCATTAACTTTAAAAGAGGTACCATTCGATGGATCAATGAGGGCCACTGCCCCATATGGAAATACTTCTTGAACAATGTAGGGGCCTGTCCAACGAGATCTTAACTTTCCTGGGAAAAGATGAAGTCGAGAATTGTACAAGAGGACTTTTTGAGACGGATGGAATGACTTCCTTAATATCCGTTTATCATGAAAGGCCTTAGTCCTGTCTTTGTAAATTCTTGAGTTCATATAAACCTCGTTTCTCAATTCTTCTAATTCATTTAAATCAAGGGCTCTTTTCTCCCCAGCTTTATCTGAGTCAAAGTTCAATTGTTTTATGGCCCAATAAGCTTTATGTTCCAGCTCCACCGGAAGGTGGCAAGCTTTTCCAAATATAAGCCAGTATGGAGACATCCATATTGGGGTCTTATAAGCAGTTCTATAAGCCCACAAAGCATCATTTAGCCGCATTGACCAATCCTTACGATTTGGTCTTATCGTGGTCTCCAAAATTCTTTTGATTTCCCTATTTGAAACCTCTACCTGCCCACTTGTTTGAGGGTGATAGGGGGTAGCCACATTATGTGTAACACCATAATTTTTAAACAAACTCTCAATGACGCGGTTACAAAAGTGAGTGCCCCCATCACTAATGATGGCACGTGGAGTTCCAAAACGGGAAAAGATATTGTCCAAGATAAACTTTTTAACTGTTTGAGCATCATTATTCCTACATGGGACTGCTTCAATCCATTTGGACACATAATCAACTGCGACGAGGATATAATGAAAACCTAAACTCGGGGGAAACGGTCCCATAAAATCTATACCCCTGTTGACACCAAAAATGTCACTATGTCCCTTCAACATCAAAAGCTACATGGAGCCACATCCTGCCATAAATAGGAAGGCGCCACTTCAAGCACCAAATCTTGTCAGAATCAAACAAAAACTGCAAGATCCTTCAAAGCGGCCAAAAGAGGGGTACACAGGAAGTTTCGGGCCATTTCGACGTCATTTGGCCTAACTTCACTCCTCCGACAGTCAGACAGGAGCTCCCGGCAGCGACAGTGTCGAAGACTTCAAAACTTCGATCAGAGCCTACGGATGGTCTCAGAATACCTCCAAAAGGCCCCATGCCAAATTTCAAGTCAAACGGACAACGTTTGACCCTTCATCAACTCTCGGGAAGCAAAAATAGGCCTACCGGCGGCGGAGCACCCCGGAATCATGGCATCCAAATTGGAGCTAATGGATCATCTCAAAATGACTCAAATAGGTCCCCTGTCAAGTTTTAGGTCAAACGGACATCGTTTGGCCTAGTTTCAAAGCTCGGCATTTTCCTCGAGGTGAAATCAAGGCAAGCATTTGCGGGACCCCAAAAGGCTTCAAAACTCAAACCAAAGCTCATGGTTGGTCTCACTTACTACTCAGGAGGCTCCCTGTCAAATTTCAGGTCAATCGGACATCGGTTGACCACAGGTCAAAGCTCGGCATTTCTCTCATGGCGAAATCAAGGCGAGCATTTGCGGGACCTCAAACGGCTTCAAAACTCAAACCAAAGCCTATGGCTGGTCCTATCTACTGCTAAAAAAGACTCCCCGTCAAATTTTAGGTCAATCGGACATCGTTTGGCCTAGTTTCAAAGCTCGGCATTTTCTTCGAGGCGAAATCAAGGCGAGCATTTGCGGGACCCAAAAAGGCTTCAAAACTCAAACCAAAGCCTATGGTTGGTCCTATCTACTGTTCAAGAAGCTCCACGTCAAATTTAAGGTCATTCCGACATCGTTTGGCCTAGTTTCAATGCTTGACAAAAATCGGCAATACCGCACAACAAAATCTTCGGCTTTCCAGAAAAATAGGAAACTTTGTGCTCCAATTTGCGTGGCTTCTAGTCAGGTTTTCTTCAAGACAATCAGGCCAATAAATGAGGGGAAATGTCAGGGAAAATACAGAAGAAAAAAGAATGAAAAAAGATCGAAAAACGGCGAAGAAAAGGCGACCGAACGGCGGCCGAAAAATGGGCCCAAGGCCCATGGTCGCCGGTGACCATGGGTGCATGGTCGCCGGCGACCATGGAATTCCGGCGACCCAAAAGTCGCCGGAAGACCCCTATTTCGGGTCCTTTTCGCTTTTCAAGTTGATTGGCCCCTGTGATTTTTCCAAAATCTGATTTTTCGTGCATGAAATCCATCGATCTTCGTCAACATCACGGATTCACCGCCAAAATCATTGGATGATCATTAGATGCCTCGAAATCGCCAACCGGCTGACAAAGAAAGCACACTTTCTGCCCGCCCGATCGTGAAATCAACAGGACAGATGTTGCCGGCACGTCGACATTAATCAATGTCTGAAATTGCATCGCCATCCGACATCAAACAACATGTGGATCCACCGGCGATCATCACAAGAGGAATTCCAAAAGACGCGGCGCGGCCCGCGACTCTTCAAGCGACTTGGCGACCAATTAATGAGGTTAAATGACCCATTTTATGACAAGTTAATGCGATCATTAACTCATTATTTTGGACGGCCCAATCAAAAGCAAGCAAATGAGAGTTACAAGTCAAAGGATTTATGGCATTAAAGCCATGAAACTCCTCCCATGATGGGGATTAAAGACAATTAAAAGCTCATTATTCTCCATCGGCCAATCAGATTCAAGGAAAAAGGAGTTACGAAACAAATAATTTAAAACTTGTAACTCCTCCCATTGTGAGCATTAATGCATTCAATGCTCATAAACCCTCCTAAATGGCTACCAAAGGCCTATAAATAGGAGGGCATTCCAAAGAGGAAAAAAAAAAGAAAAGAGAAAAGAAGTCAAGAGAATTGCCCGGAAAATCCAGAACTCCTGCAACTCTGCTGCAAGACCACAAAAAGGTGATTGAAGCACCCTTGGGGGGGCACCCCCCAAGGACCTCCCTTCTTCTACCAACATGGCTAAAACGTGGCTTTTCAGCCGTTTACTTAGCTTTTTATCGGATATAAGACCTTCTCTTGGTCTTTGTCCTTTAAAAATCTGAGGTTAAAAAGCCAAGCCAAGAATCCAAAAATCATGTTCTCATCTGCATGGACGACGGAGGAGCCCATACATGACTCGCGACTGTCGATCTGAACGTGTCCCTACAATCGAATGAGAAGTCAGATTCCTTTTCTTAATTTCTATTGTACTTTATTTTTCTTTTAGAGACAAAAATCACAACTCTTGTCTTTCATAATGGATAAGACTTGTAAATCGCCTTTCACGGCAACAAATGAAATCGCCTTTCACGGTATATAAAAAAAAACCCTTTTGTCTCTTTTCTTAAAATATGTGTGTAATGGGAAACTAGAAAAAGTTTCATTTCCCCTTTCTACTTGTGAAGGTGGATCTTCGGATCACCGTTTCTAAATTCCAAGTGGAAAAGTGAAATTGGCATACCCATACAAAAAGAAAGAAAGATGTTGATACCCTTTACTTTTTTTCTCCTCCCCTCCGCCGTACCCCGAAAGACCCGGGGCGGAGGCAGCGGGAGAGAGGGAAGAATCGGGTCCATCAAGCTGGCACACCCGGTGGGACACGTTCATTTGAGAACATGAACTTAGATTCTTTGGCACCTTTCTAGTTGGTGGCCAATGTTGAATCTTGCATAAAAAAAAACATGGGATGGGATTTTTTTTTTGGAAATTTCTTTCTTTAAGTCCATTTCCAATCTTTCTCCTTCTCGAAAAAAAAATCTTCTCTTGTTCTTTGAATTCAGATCTGAGAAATCTCGATCTCCTCCCTTTTGGACTCAGTGCCCGCAGAAATGTTTAAGCACGTTTTCAGATTGGGAAAGGGACCGTTTGCTCTCTTTAACGAGTTCGAAAAAAAATCTGATTTCAAAACGTCGATTTTTGGTTCAAATTTGAGAAATCTTGATCTCTTCCTTTTCAGACTCTGTGCTCGCAGAAATGTTGAGCACGTGTTTGAATTGGAACATCATTTGCTCTCTTTGATGAATCCGATACTGACTTTCAAAAAAAAATCTTCAAAAAAAAAAAAAAACTTCTGTCACGTCTGGGTTCAAAGTCGAGAAATCTTGACCTCTTCCTCCTCGGATTACTGTGCTCGCAGAAATGTTGAGCACGTGTTTGGGTTGGAACGTCATTTGCTCTCTTTGATGAATCTGATCCTGACTTTTCTAAAAAAAAAAAACTTCCGTCATTGTTGGGTCCAGATTCGAGAAATTCTGGTTATTTCCTTTTCGGACTCTGTGCTCGCAGAAATGTTGAGCACGTGTTCGGATCGGAGTGCCATTTGCTCTCTTTATGAACCCAACCTTGACCTTTCAAAAAATCCCATCTCGTGTCCATTTCAAGGATGCGATTTACAACATCTGTGCCTAGCGGTGCTAGTACGCCCTCTTGGGTCTACTGTATTCGCGACCGACACATTTGTACTCCCAACCTTATATCATTTTACCTCGAGTGAGCCTCGCTCCTCGGTAATCTGAATTAAGGTTCACAATTGCTTCTAGCAGTCACTGGAACGCTCACTCTGAGCCTTTCATACTTGCGTTTAGAACAATTGTATACTCTATGGCTTTTTGCCTTCTTCATCTTGCTTGGGCCGGGCCTTGTCCCCTCGAGCAAATTGAAAAGAAAAAACCATAGTTTATTTCCATTTATGATCACCACATTCTTGTGATTACTAATGGATCCGGTCTTGTTTCAGAAAGGTTTTTCAAAAACTAACATGGCAGCTTCGTTGACAATCACCTTCGACGAGAACAAGTACCAGCTAATGCTTCAAGAGAAGCAAAACAAACGCGCTCCTAAGCGCCTCGCCAGCGGCCGAAGTGTCACTTCCTTCGGTAACGCACAAGACACCGGGTCGACCTCCGCTCCCCGGTCCATCGTCTTCGGGTCGCTGGGACCTTTCCCACTTCCCGCAGAAGAAACAACTCCTGCCAAGAAGCAGAGAACCGCCC